>JACEGR010000138.1:0-384765 GCA_014170235.1 Listronotus bonariensis
CAAAAATAATTGTATCCACTAATAGTTTATTATCATACGTTAACGTTCATACAGTGCTTTTTTTAATGTCTCCCCAAAGCTTTTCTAAAGATCTTTTTAATGATGATAATATACCACAAAGGACAAAAAGAATATATATTTTTAATATAGCATCCTACTTATCACTTGGTTTCTTCAGTTTTTTACTCATTAATTAATAAGAACTAAATAATTTATGTACTATGTTTATACTTAAATGTTTAAAATCAGTATGTATTCATTGTCTTTAGAAAACCA
Organism: Listronotus bonariensis; assembly: GCA_014170235.1. Classification (NCBI taxonomy): domain Eukaryota; kingdom Metazoa; phylum Arthropoda; class Insecta; order Coleoptera; family Curculionidae; genus Listronotus; species Listronotus bonariensis. The sequence goes on from JACEGR010000138.1 coordinate 277, forward strand.
TTTTTGTTTTAATTTAACAAACAAACTAAATGACAAATTACAAATTAAAAATTGTATGCAATTGCCGAGAATATAATATATTTGGCGTATAAGTGGAAGCAAAATGAATCAGAAGATTTGTGTTTGCTCTACTCACATGCCATTAAAAATACGTCCTTATATTTATGGACGCAAAATATAATAAATATCCACTTAGCAGATTTAACTAAATAATCATTGTTGAATAAACAACACCATACAAAAGAGAAATTAAAGTAAAAACACCATACAAAAAAAAAAAATGATCATATAATATAAATAAAACACTGGTTTGTTAAATTTATTCTGTAGTTTTCAAATATGTATTTAAAAAATACCATATTTAATATTTATATCTTAATTAGTTTGGGAAATACGTCTATCCAAATCTGAAGAATAAGTTTGAATTTTAATTACTTAGGTAGCTATCTCACGTAATGGTCTACAAGTTTCACCCATATAAAATTTATCACATTCACATAAAATTTTATAGACAACATTTGTACTTTTATTTATGTTGTGTGGTTTGGTTTTTGTAAATGGATATCGTACAGCGTTTTGCCTTTTAAAAATTGTGCGATTATTTAATTTATTTCTCATTCGTTAAATTTTATTTAATAGGCAGGGAATTTTTGGTAAAAGTAAATTTGTAATAAGTCTATTTTGATTTTGTCTTTGGTTTTGATTATCAAATTAATAATCAAAACCAAAAAAAATACAACGAACCTATTTATAATAATATGTGTAGCATCAATCAATCAATCTGTTAATTAAAATAAGACATTGTTAACTTTGCTAGATACTGCAGTCTCTTCGGAAAATTTCATAATTAACTAACTTATAACTTTTTTGTATTATAAATATTAAAAGCACAGCAAACAGTTATGTATGACACTATAACCAAACAAACACATTTAAACACATAATGGTATTACAGAATTTCCTAAAAAAAAAATATTTCCAGTTTCATTTGTCAGAAGAGAAAAAGCCTTTGGTTAATCCAAAAAATGCTGTGTCTCGGGTTGCAAAAATCGGCATAGCTAAGACATCGCTTTCCCAAAAAGAACCTACCTTTTTTCAAGCCTGGATTAATAGAATAAAACCTAAAAATTACGAAGTTCTTTCAGTCCAAGAAATATATGATAGATATGTTGTTTGTGAAGAACATTTTACACCAGATTGCATTGTGCCTGGTGTCAGAGGTCTTAAAAGAACGGCAGTTCTATCCTTAAATATTCCAGGTAAGCATTTATATAAAATATCTTGGTATCATTAGTAAAGACGAAAATAAGGGTTTTGTACTTTAGTTTGGAAAACTCTGGCATTGATGCAAAATGCATCCTATTCTTTAGTTGTTTCCTACTTTCTGAGGAGCACCTTTTGCCAGATGGGTATCGGTAGCCATAGTAAAAATGCAGTGGTAGTTAGGTATAGAAAGATATACTCTACTTTTAGTTTCTAATAAACTTAGATAAATCATCAGTAAATGTTAGTATTATCAAATCCTGCATAAAGAGCTAGTTTTTAAAAGAGGTTTTAAACTATTTTTAAGACAATTAATTAAAAATTTGATACATCCTTAAGTGCATTCAAAGTGCTAACACCTTCTTTAAAACCATACTGACACTTAGATATGAACTTATTTTGCAACAGAAAATTCCGTAGCCTTAATTTTATACATTTTTCAACAATTTTAGTAATTACACTGGACAAGACTGTCGGTCAAAAATCATTTACATCTGTTTTATCACCACCTTTATGTAAGGGATATGATCACTGATCGCTTAAGAGCATCAGGATATATTCCAGAAACAAATATTAGATCTGTGTTAAACAGGGTTAGAAGAAAAATCCGGAACGGTGGATCATTTCAGCAACCGTTAAATATGAATGAACCAATTGAAGCCAAAACCCCAACCAACACAGACTCAGTACTGGGTTCAAGAAACATTGTTATATTATTATAATCATTTCTAAATACATATTTTGAAACTTTATTAATATTTTTAGCCAATTTTTTACCCACAGAACTAAAAGAAAAGGTTCAACTCATTTGCTATTTGGTAACTATCTGTCAAGGTGTCACTCCTATAATTTTAATTCCTTAATTGTGTTAGGAGTCTCAGAATCATTGGAAGCTTTCTTTATAATTTTCCAAATATTTTTCAGATTATACTGATTTTCACCTATTTTACTTTTGTAGTAAGCCACCTTAGATGTATTTCTGTCAAAAATCCCAAAATTGCTATCCGCGTTAAATATTAAATACTGACTTAAAAATTCCTTTTTCTTTATTATGATTATTAATACTTATATCAATATCAGTGTAGAATTCAGGGGGTGGCCTGTTGGGGGCATTCCGCCCCTCCGGAAAATTTGGTGTCAGCAGGCGAGAAAACTTTTTCTTTGCTCTTCAGCTTTTTGGGGGTAATAACTTCCGAATCCCACCCCGGAATATTAAACTCCCCAAAAAAAAATATTTAAAATCAATACTGATCAATATGATGTGCAAAATTTCTAAAATATAAGTACAAGCACTATTTAAATAAGGTCTAAATACTACTTGATCAACTTGCAATAACTTCCTAACAACAGCGTTGCCAAGCTATTTCTGCCCGACTCGATAGTAAGCATATTTCTTACAAATTGTTGAACTTTAAACCATTTTTTATTAATAACTAGATGGCCAAAACAATTTATATTTTTTTCATAAGCTTAAAACAAGTCCATTAAAAAATGTTAGTTTTTTTAAACTTGACGGGTAGCTTGTTTTTATAACTAAAAAACGGATACAGAACTACAAAGAGCGTATACCATCCATGTTAAATATCCCATTTTTAATTGAATTTATCCCAGATTCTAGACGGTAATCTATAGTTGGCTGTTACCCCAATATTATACAATTTTTAGTAAACTCTATTCTTAAAATTTTTTAAAATATTTACACAAATTACTTTACTTTGAAGATAAAAACTGTTTTTAATATAAATAAAGGTTCAATCACATTTATTTATTTTTGCTTTTAATATAAACTAACTTGTAAGAAACAATAATCCCGGAGTCTAAATCGTAGATGTTATGACACTTAGACATTATATTAACATCATAATCCATGTCAAGTGACTTTTTCTTTTTATTTTTGGACAATCCACGAAGGCTGAAAGCCTAAATACTAACGTACCGTGGGTGTCTTAAGCAAGGTAAGTGGAAGTTTGTTAACACGGAACTTTTTGGGGAAAAAGGAAAGACCTCCGCTGGCAGTAGGTTCCACACAGTGACTCTAGGGATAAAAAAACGAAGGAAGTGGGAAGTTCGGGGCCTGTCCAGTTGGACCGCATAGGGATGCATACCTGCGGCACCACAAGTTTATCTATTGAGAGCTACAAGAGGAGGGACTATACTGGATAATTCGTCGGAGCAGAAGCCGTAAAAGTATCTATAAAAGAGCGATAGATCTTCCACAGCTCGACGATGGACAAGAAAACAAAACCTTTGAGTAAGTAAAGGATCATTAATAATACGAACAGCTCTTCTTTGAATGGCATCAAGAATGCCGAGGGTTGTAGGGGATGCCATTCCCCACACATGAGAACAATATTCCAGAGAGGGTCGAATTTGGGACACATACAAAGTGTATAAATTGGAAAGAGAAAAATGGTTTTTGGCTCGAAAAAGAAATTCAAGCTTTTTTGAAGCCGCGTTGGCTATAGATATGCCAGTTAAAGTTATTTTCAAATGTAACCTGGTCAAAAGCTTTAGATACATCAAGAGCAACGATCTGGGACTCACCTAGAAACTTAAGAGACTTGTTCCAGTTGTGTAAAACAAAGGAAAAAAGATCCTCTGTAGATATCTTGTGACGAAATCCGTATTGTCTGTTATGTAAAATTTTATGTTTTTCTAAGTACCTAAAAATTTGCGAGTAAATGGATTTCTCCATTACTTTACAAAGCATTGAGAGGAGCGAAATAGGTCTATAGTTGGATGAAAGAGATTTAGATCCTTTCTGGGAAACAGACTGAGCACGTGCAGCTCTCCAGCTGTCTGGCACATTACCCATGTCATAACAAATTCGAAAGAGCCTGGTTAAAATAGGTGCAAGTTTAGAAGCACACTTGTTTAAAACAATTGCTGGTATTCCATCTAGTCCAGACGATTTCTTGGTGTTAAGAGAAGAAAGGATACGCTTAATGTGTTTTACCTTAAAAATAAGCAAACTGTTTAGCAAATAGTTCGGCCTTTTCTTTAGATGTAGAAATAATTTCATCTTTCGAAGTTAATGGTGGAAAAGAACTGGTACAGAAATTTCTACTGATGTTTTGGCAAAGGACCAAAAGGATTTGCTGCCGTGAGCAAGAAAGTACTTTTTTATACGGTTAGCAAAGGAGTCTTTGGCTTCTGAGATTGTTTGGTGGTAGTGGTTTCTTGCTTTAATGCAAGCTTGTCGATTTTCTGGACTAGAATTCTGTGGTTTCAACGCCCAACATCCTTGGGATAAATAAAAATAAAGGCAAAAAAAAGTCTTCATCTCAACATTTCCGCTCCTTTCCTTCACTTTGCGCTTCTCCCCTGATACAATTGTGTTTAAAGAGCTACTTAACAATTTAATATTATTTAAGTTTTATTTTACGTTAACGCCAAATGCAAATTCCAGCTTCAACTAATAAATTCGATTAATAGAAGGTCCAAACGTATTTAACTCCTTATAAGGCGCGCCGGTATATTTTGTACACCAATCTTAAAAGAGACATCACCATTTGCTTCAAAATGCGATTTTTTTACTACGAATCAATGTATCTTAGCAAAAGGATATCGTTGGTGTGCTGTGATGGTCTTAATTAAATATAGTATTTAGTTGTGACAATATCGATATTTGTTTGTAAATGGTGACATATTAAGTTACAGGTTAAAAAATTATTTATTTAGTATTAAACACGTTATTTGTTGCTCATATTTGCAAAAAAGTTGCTTTAAATTACTTAGCTTTTCATTGGTGTATTAAATACACCACGCGACCAATTATGGTGAAATTCACTACGCGCCTAATTAAGGGTTAAAGTTTGGCTTAATGCGTACATGTACCTGTACGGGTCACATTTAGTTGGATCCAGCATTTCTTATAAGGAAGATCGCAGATTATTTCAAGATCTACTTATTTTTATAAAATTGTGTGAAAAGCTTTTGGTAATATAGTTTTTAAGAACTTTTTTCATATTTCTTTTTTAAATAAGTAAAAAAGATAAATTATAATGGTTTTATTCAAGACTTTTGTCTACTACATTTAAGGTATAGGCATTGCGTTACAAAAACAAATATACGTTAAAAAATTTAAAATGTGCGTTTCTTTGTTTTAAATTATCCGAGAATTAAAAAATATCTTTTTATTTTAAGAAAAGGCAGTATGGTTTCTTTTTTCATTATTATTTACCCTTGGCTCCTTATGGACGATACTGCTAAAAATTAAATTTTTGCTGGTATGTTACCAATCTCTTTTGATGCATAGAAGACGCTTTTAAAAATTTTTTAAAAACATCACGTAGTTCAAAAACTAAGACGTTGAGGACACGTGTTCATTTTTTTTTCCTATTCTTTATTCTTGAATTACCCCTGTAATTTGATCGATAGAGTTACTAAACGCTTTGTTTTTAAAAAGTTAATTTATATTTATTTGATTTTTAAAATACTTATTTAATGTTTTATACAGAGTGATTTAAAATCTCGATCACGAAACTTAAGGGGTGATTCTACTTGACAAAATAAGCGTAGATCTTCATATACATTTTTTTCAAAATGTCATTCGTTTCGAGTTACAAGCCGTCAAAGTTTAATTTTTTTGTTTTTTCGCCATATTGCATTTATTTGTTAACCAATCCAGTTCATATTTGGCACACAATCGAGCTTTGCAGATTCTAGAATTATAAGACAAAGTACTTTTTAAATACTTCCAAAGGGCACTTTACTTAAAACTTAAAATTTATTTTACATCATAACTTTTTATTTTAATATATATCGTAAAGCTGGAGTGCCATTTTATAGACAATCAAAACTTAAAAAATAAGGTCCTTTATTAAAGTCGATAAACCTCACCATTTAGCACCAATAGACATCAAAGTTGCTATTATTTCAATCAAATTACCTACATACATCAGGGTGTCCAGTAACTTAACCGACAAACTTTACGAGGCAATTTTGCAACAGAAAATAAGAAAAACTTCATATAAACATATGTCCTAACGTCTTAGTTTTTGAACTACGGTATGTTAAATATTAAAAAAACTTTTTTTTAAATTTTTAACACCTAGTAGTTCAAAAACTAAGATGTTTAGGAGATATGTTTATATGAGGTTTTTTTCTTATTTTTTAATGTAGAATCATTTGGTTAAGTTTGTCGGTTAAGTTACTGGTACTGGTATGTATGTAGGTAATTTGATTGAAATTGATGAAAACTTTAATGTCTATTGGTTCCTAAACGGTGAGGTTTATCGACTTTAATAAGCAGTACCTTATTTTTTAAGTTTTTGGTTGTCTATAAAATGGCTTTGCAGCTTTGCGATATCTGTCAAAATAAAAAGTTATGATGTAAATAAATTTTAAGTTTTAAGTAAAGTGCCCTCTGCAGTATTTAAAAAATAACTTTTGTCTTAAAATTTTAGAATCTGCAAAGCTCGATTTGTGTGCCAAATATGAACTGGATTGGTTAACAAATAAAAACAATATGGCGAAAAACCGAAATAAAAATTTAACTTTGGCGGCTTGTAACTCGAAAACGAATAACATTTTGAAAAAATGTATATGAAGTCCTACCCTTATTTTGTCAAGTAGAATCACCTCCTAAGTTTCGTGATCGATTTTTAAATCCTTCTGTATATTTTGTAGCTATTACTTAAAACCTAAAATAAATTAAATAATTAACCAATTTTATTTTCTGTGTTATAATAAAAATACAAAATAATCTTGATTTGTTTAAAAAAGGTAAGTCAAAATAAGATGGTTTTTTAAATATTTTAGCAAGATTTTGGGCACGATTTGCTACACAAGTGTGGCAATATATTTGTCACTGTACGTACGATACAAAATATAAACGAAAGGCTGAAAACACAAGTACAACTTTTCAAAATAAACCGCTTCATAAATCAAAACGGAGAGAGCTTATATATTACCCAATCTTGGGATTTATAAGCTTCTGTGCGAACGATTTTGCTGCAAAGTTATTTTGTATATATTTTCTAATAAATATACAAGAAAATAAAACATTGGCAAAATTTGAATTTACAACGGTGTTATAGAGAAAAGCACTAAGCAAGTTTTTTTTTTAATTTTAGCAAAATACATATTTTATTTAAAAAAATAGTTTTTAAATTAAAGAAACTCTTAGTAAATTGATTTGCTAAAAAGCAAAGATAAATTCGAAAAAAATCACAGTCTAATTAATCCGTTTTTTCTTTTAACAAAATGTACCATGAATATCTAGATAAACATTACCAGAACAAAAAATCAAATAATATTTTTATTTTTATGTATTATACAAGTTTATACGCAATACTTTCTGGATTTAAACATAGATACAAAAGATTTTTAGTCAATAAATTTATTATTTATTTTGTATTTATATTTATTTTTCACCTATGGCAATACAAACTTAATAAATTCTTACACGAACGTAAACAATCCTAAACCTACTCGATTCGCGTTCGCGCTTGCTTCAGTTGCGGTCATGTTTCTGTGGGATAAAGTGCTTTGTTTGTTAATTAACCAATATTATATTACGCAGTAAATTATGTATTTCGTGCGCAGCTTTAAATACTTAAATTGCACACTTTCATCATGAGTAAGAAAGAAGATCTTTTACCAAGCAAGAAAGCAGAAGTAAAGGCGGGCCCGACGAGAGGGCGTTAAAGGCGGTACAAATTACCGGGGACCGGACTGATTGGGGACCCCGGAGTAAATGAGGGGGCTGCGGGGGATGAAAAACAAAATGTATATGGATTCAGGAGTTAAGCGCACACAAAAAGTAAAAGATTAGTGATTGGAGGAAGTAAGGACATTTTTTTTTTGCTCTACGAAATTTTTTGAAGAACAATTTTAAAAATAAATGTAAACAATATTAGGTTTATTAGTTTCAAGGACGTAAGGATCTTAATTATTTCTAGGATGACACTTAAGTTTTCGTAAACTTTAACGTCAACCCGTAACTTTAAGTTGTATCAAAGCCCGGTGCAGCTCGCGGCGGCCCTGAGTGAAAGCCCTTGCGAAAACAAAATTGTTTTTAAATCGCGAAATATCACGAAGATGGAATGTATCTATAGCTAGTGTACGACGCATTAGAAAGAAAATTTACAATAAATACAAGGAACCTGCACAGTATCACTTGATAATTATTATTTTTCATGAAATCTTAAAGTGCGTCTAATAATTTGGCCAGAGACTGTACATGGTGTCTACGTAAGTTCGCACTATATGGAAACCTTGGTTATTATTAACTTTACTAAAAAGTTTTTATTTTTTAACCATAACGGTGAAACTATTTATCGTTTGTAGTAAAAATAAATAAACATATTAATTTGTTGGGTTGATTTAGTAGTTTCCAAATCCGTCATCAAAATTTAATTATCTCTTAAGATATAAAGGCTACTACAAGAAGTATGACAAAATGTCCTAAAAGTAAAATTAGACCCTAAGTTTATTTTGTTTTTATCCTTACATTACCTTTAAATATCCACTAAATTCTTTATGTCTTATGTAGCATGCCCTATCCTTAAAATTCGTAAATTTTAAAAAGTTACCATCGATTTCTTTGTGATGTGTGAAGACGCGTTAAGTTGGATCAAACTCATTTTAAATTTATTGGTTTATTTAAAAAATATTTGTTTTTGGGTAAATTTATATATACAAAGTGTCTAAAGAATAAGTTATTGCCACCAAATTATTTTTTTAACAAAAATACTTATTTTTATTATATTTTTAAATTTTGCATCGAATTCTAGCGATATTTCATAAGTCATGTCCTACACCTGAAATTAAAAGGTATTAATAAATTAACCATTTGTAGATACACATAAGTTGAAACAACTTCTTTTAAAATTTAGCAAAATTCAGAGTTTTATAGAAATTTGCTAAAATACGTAAATTTTTATGTATGGATTGTGGGTTTTTTTTATGATTAGGTTGTGTATACAGGGTGCCCAAAAATGGGCGACATCTCTCAACTTTAAACCTTTGCTCTTTATTTAGTATATTAATTACTTTTTTAATAAATGTTAAGCCAGGCGCTCTTAACGAGCAAGTTGTAAAGCACCTACTTTATACATTGTGTATATTCAGCACTTTTTTGGAAAGAGAATATAAAGGGTTTCTTGGACACGACTGTATACATATTGCGCCTGTGTGCTAGTGGCCCCCTGACAAAATACTAAACCTGTATGTGCGCAACACACAGTTTAAGAAAACCCTGGTATAAATAATGTTTAAATTTTTATTTTATTATTTAAAAGTAGGTTTATAAGTAAAAGTGGATCGGCATATCGGATACCGGCGTACGATATTGTAAACGAGTCATAAAATATTTTTTTGTTTATATGTTTCTCTCATTTTGGATATTCGTGTTTCTTTTAGTATGTTAAAACTAAATTAAATTAATAAAAGATAATAATTAATAAACTGGGTTAAAAATCAGTTACCGAACAAGGACTAAAGTAAACACTGTCATTTTTTTTAAAGGATTTCATTTTAATTTAAGCAAGCCTAGCCAGCCTAGTGGATAATACGGCACTGACGGTAAATAAACATACCTACTTTTTTATATTTTCGATAAATTACAATGGTGAAGTATGCAAATGCTTTTAGATTATGTTTTAAATAATATTTTACCAAACGTTTTTAAAATGATATTGTGCTTATAGTGTAACACATCCTATTTTATTTTAAGCCATTAGTTTAAATTTTCCTATACACGTTTTATATTTTAAGTTATGACTCGTCCTGTATCATAGCAATTAAAGTAAGTTAAATTTTGTATTTAATTGTATAAGGTTTGAAGCATGAAAACAGTTTTCTGAAAATTTCTTTGTAAAAATCAAACATTTTTGGTCCATTTGTCCTGTTGTAATACATATTCTGGGACACACTGTATTTTAAGATAAAATATATTTTTTTTTGTTATTTAATTATTGCTATATTTTGACGATATAAATGAACTTTATTTCCAACTTTTTAATAAATATAGCTTATTTTATTTTCAATTTAATACCGTTGGTACAAGCTTTTACTATTTGTTTAATTAATAGAGATTCCTACTTTAGAAAATTAGGTAGATATACTAGTTATTAATTAATATATATTATTATTAAATTAGGTAATAGCCTACCTGCAATGAATACAAATATTATTTTGCATTTTGCGCAAATATACTTAGCTGATTAATAAAATATTTAAAATAAAATAATTATTTTAATTAAGGTTATGGAAGAAATTACTTACTATACAGAAAAGGTTGCAAGCCGTTAAAAAAGGTTGAAAGGCTTTCGGTCGAAATTGTTTTATTATATTCTTATAACATGGGTTCTTAACAAGACTGCCCAAATGAGAACTGAGCCTTTAGTCGCGTCTCAAAAATGTGGTAAACTTTTAACCAAAAAAACTGTTAATTCGACTAAAAATGTAAAAAGTTTTATTAAAACTGACTGACTGACAGTTTAACTTTGACATTACTTTTGTAAAATTGGTTAACTTGTAAAAGATACACCTAACAAGGTAAGAAAATAAAATAGTTAACATGTTTAGTCATATAATACGTATTTTATAGTTTATTTGTTTTCTGGGAGTCAAAAAATATTTGGCGTTTCTCCAGAATAAAGATAGTTAATAAATATTTTAAGAAAATTAAACTTTTATATACTATGAAAAACTATTCTGCCCTTGCAAATTAAACGCTTTTCTACCATAAAGCAAAATGTATTTGATTTTCAATGTCAACCTTAATCTTAAACTGAGGTTCCTTATAAAAATTATTTCCACTGGCAAGTAGGTATTGGGATATCGGCCAGTAAAGCAACAAAAAGGATGACTAATCGTCATCCAATGTGAAATGTTTAAATGAGGGTATTTACGATAGACTGTGTTTTCCCTCACATTGCCTATGCGTTATCTTATTTAGCTGATTCTGTATAGTAATTTTACTTTAGAAAATACTACAGATAAAACTCTGTTGTTTCATAAGTGAATTAAACGAACAAAATTTTTAATTACATTATACATTACATTATTAACAATTTCCTATTAGTCCATAACTCGTAAAATGCTTTAAAAGGGTTGTACATAAAATGCTGTGAGCGTCAGCTTCGGCGACGATGGTGGAATTATACAGGTTGATCCAAAAAAGGATACATATTAAACTTGTGTTTTTTTTTATAGAACACTTTCTTTATTGGTTTAGTTTTGAATTGTAGAAATAAAAATACCGTATATTTTATCAGCAGTACTTATACCAAAAATGTAGAGAAAAGTTATCAAATATGGAATATCATTTTGTCTTTTACACATAATTTGCATAAACTTTTGTAGTAATTATTAACAATCATATATTTGTTATTTTGTAAACATTTTAGGTTACATTGATTAATTTTAATAATGATTTTTTTAAAAAACTAAAAAATGATAAAGGTATATATAATATGGTATATAATATGGTATATAATATGGTATATAATATGGTATATAATATAGAATAAGTACCCAAATATGGAATACTATAAACACCATTAAAAGTTAAACTTATGTAGAAAGAAGAAGAAACTCTTTATTAACTTTGGTATAACATAGTAAGCAACAAAAATATTTTAAAAAATCACAGATCCAGGCGTCAGACTCTGGATCCAGCGCAACTATTGTGCCCTGAGCCCACACCAACGATGTGGGTGTCCTAAGCGAGGTTGACACGAGACTTGAATACGAGTGGGGAGAAAATACCTTCGCGCGCAGCAGATTTAACCATCTAGATATACTAGGGATAAAAGAACGAACAAAGTGGGCAGTTCGGAGCCTGTCCAGTTGGACCGTATAGGGATGCATACGTGTGGCACCACGAGTTTCTTTATTGGGAACCACCGTAAGTGGAGGAACTATACTGGGCAATTCCTCAAAGCAGAAGCCATAGAAGTACCCATAAAAAGCGATAAATCCCCCACATGCCGACGAAAAGCGAGAGAAAGAAGCCTAACTGTAAGCAAAGGTTTATTTATGAGACAAACAACCCTTTTTGACTTGATTTTTGTCTTCTGATTTTTTCTTGCTCTGTCAGAAGCTTTTTAAATGATCAAAGAATCAATTATGGAATAGTCCATATTTGAGTATTATGATCTATCCACATTTGGATTTTTTGACAACTAATTTTTATATATTTTTATTCAAGAAAGTAATAAAGTTAAATACCGTTATAACCTACAACAGAATATCTGAACTATATCTTTGTCCAAAAAAAAAACACGAATTTTAAAAATACCTTAAAAAGATATGAGAATGCGATAAAACAAAACGTTACTAAAGCGACGAAAGGGCTTGCACTACTGGCATATTACCTCTTCTACTCGCAAATGGGCATTAAAAAAACAAAACCCTTAAATTGCGTGTGCAAGTTTTCGTTTAGAAGACATGTCGGTATTCCATATTAGGGATTCCATAATTGGTCACTTTTCTCTAACGTTTTTAAGATATAAATAAAACTTTTATATATTTTACCTTACTATGGCTTTACTTTGTATATTATAATATATTGCTACAATATTAACTGTACCAAAATTGTACATCACCAACATTTAAATTTATTACTAAAAATTTGTCCAGAAATTATTATATTATTAAATATTAGTTTTTAGGCACCGGTTATTATTTCTAGTAAAAAAATAAATGATTGTGATCTTTTTTGAGCACCCTGTACAATTACACCATCGAAGAAGTTGACGCTCACAACGATTTATGTACAACCCTCTTGAAGCCTTTTACGAGTTATGGACAAAGAGAAAATAACTGACTAATGACAATGACAATTCTTCTACTACTGAAAATAAATTCCTAATAAATTTAATGATTACTGTGTTGATACCAGTACCAAAACCTTTTAGATAAACGAAATTTAGTTTTATAATCATTCTATTTATAGTCAATTAGGTTTCGGAAACACTAAATGAACCTAAAATGTACCAAACAACGTGATAACAGTGTTGGCAAGGCATTATCGGGACCTTATTACAAACTGTTTCCCCAATACGGCTTGAACGTGTTAAATTTGTTTAAAAAATAATAATAAACACGTAGTTTAAAAATCCTACTATTTTAAATTGTTACAATTAAGCAATATGACTTGTTTATTTTTAAAAGAAGTAACAATGCAAAAATATAATGTATTTTTGTTTTGTATTTGGTTTAGATATTCAATATTTTAAAGCATACCGGTATAGAAAGCAAACCGTCGCGTCGGCCATACAGAAATAAAGCACTGAAGCCCTTTCGCCGACTTGCTAGGTATTCCCCTACAATTTACCGCTGCAACATACGCACTGATTTCAATTAGGGGCTTCCTTTCGACCACCGCGTTTCGTTAGACGACCATGCAAGCAACTCACATCCCAAAACGAATATTTACTATACTTTTAATTTCCTATAATCAGCCAGTTAGTTTCCACACCTGTATGCCTAATCTATCTACAAAGAGGATATTAAAAGTCCTTCCCCCTTTATCTTTTAAATGAGCCAGATATCGAAATCGGGTTAAATTTGGGTAAAAGGGTGTCACTTAAACTACTCTTTGCCATAAAAATGATTTTGGTCATGTGATCTAGTGCCAAGGGGCACTAGCAACTTATTTTTTAAATAAAAAGATGGGGTCATGTAGCATCTCATTTAACGGCCTTTTAATTTTAATTAATCTAGTTATTACTGTTTTATTTTTTTTAAATCAAACGATGCTTTGTAGAGTTACAAGCGTTTTAAGTTTAGCTCTAATTTGTACACACAGTGCGGTTTTTAAAAGTACTCTCCCCCATAACTTTTGAAAAGGACAAGATATCAAAGTCGGATAAAATTTGGGTAATAGGGTAATAGTTAAACTACTTTTTGGCATAGAAAATATTTTTGTCACGTCGCCTAGTGTTAAGGGGGCACTAGCAAGTTTTTTTCCAAATGGAAAAGGGGTCATGTAGCACCTCGTCTTAAAGGCCCTTAATTATTCACCTAACGCCTCTTGGTTTTTAAAATCGGCTTAGCCGTTCTAGACTTACAAGCCAATTTTATTAAAACCGCATTGTTTTTCCACGATTTAAGCCAAAGTTCTAACGGTTTTAAGTCTGGAACAGCTAGACCGATTTTCAAAAACTAAGAATTAAAGGGCCTTTAAAAAAGGTGCTACATGACCCCTCATTCCACTTTAAAAAAAGTTGCAAGTGCCCCCTTAGCACTAGGCCACGTGACCAAAATCATTCTTATGCCAAAAAGTAGATTAAGTGACACCCTTTTACCTATATTTTACCTGATCTCGATATCTTGTCCCATTCAAAAGATAAATGGGGGAACTTTTAATATTTTCACTGTATAGATATAAAAATGAATTTATATTTTTTTGGTTACGCTATAACTTTAGAACAAATTTACCGATACTATTTATATTTTTTCTTAAGTTTCTTAATATTTTGTAGAAGGTTCTTACAAAGAAAAAAATTAAAAGTTGGAAAGAAAATTATAAAATAAAAAAATATATATATAATTTAAATTACCCGCGCGTTTTAGATACTGACTAGAGGGCTATGATATTGTAAAAATCAAACACCTGTCAAAGGTAACATAAACATAAACCAGGTTCCTTTAAAAAACATACAATTTTATCATTTGTGTCAGTTTTTCGTAATATAAAAATATACAGCATACAACTTGAAAATTAGGATTGCATAAGAAAATTTTGAATTTTTAGGACTCTATGCACACCTTTTATACGTTTGTGGTATTTTTATTTCAAATAATAAATTAGATACAAGACGTCTATACGTTTATTAAATTAGGCTTTCTTATACAACACATTTTTAATTTTGATATAATATACAAAAATGTATACATGAATGGAGTTTACAAAAAGGCAAATGGATACAAAATTCATTTTTAGACAAAAGTTATGCTTCTTAAAAATTTTTGCTTGTAAAAATATATGACTTACAAAGAGAAAATGTTAATCTTGTATTTAGGGTATGCAAAAACTTAAATACCATGTTTTTTTTTCAAAGTAAAATACCTTTATTTTTTATTTTTAAGCAAATTATCATTTAGATAACATTTTAAATAACTTAATTTAGAGTTGACTTTGGAGTTATTGAAAATTAATTATTCTAAATTCTTATAATAAAATAACCTTAAAAAGTCTTATAATTTGCTTTTTAAACACCTGCTTCCTTTAAATTCATACGAGCAAGATCAAGTCAAGTAAACACCCCATTTTCCACTAGAATATTAATTTTAGGTATGAGTATTTTTTATGAAGTACTCACTGTAAACAATTAATCCTTAAAACAGTTTTTAAAAATTTGTATTTTACCAACAATTTCAAACAAATTTTAAACTTTACTGGTGACCCAGTCTTCCTACATTTTTAAATAAAAAAAATGTTGTTTTCTCTTTATATACAGGGTGTTACTTAATGGTATGTCATAATTTAAAGGAGGCATTCCTGGACCGATTTTAAGTCGAAAAGTTCATATAAACGTGGGCCCTAAAATGCTTAGTTATTAAGATACAGGGTGTTAAAGTTTTATTTTATTTTCACTTTTTAATAAATTTTTTCAAAGACGGTTTGAGATATTGAACTGAATTTTGGCACAGGATATTATGGCATAAAAACACACTTTTCAGATGTTCATTTAATTTTTTTTGCAACCAGTGGCGTAGCTATGACGAATTTTAAAACAATTTTACAAAAAAATACTACGCCATTGACTTGGGAAAAAATTATGGTTTTATAATAATTATCAATCAATTATAAACAAAAATCCCTCTTTCATTTTTGCCGTAAAACTTACCGTTTGGGAGAAATCGTTAATTAAAAAATGTCTTATGTACCCAAAAGCATCTTGAAAAATTATTATTGAAATAAATCAAGTTAGCTTTGCTCGTTGCCAGCGATTGTTGCTTTGTTGTTGTAAACATTATGACACTGACGTTAATTATCATTCTTGACAGTTTGTATTTATTTCTCCTTTGATCTTAAAACGTGCATTTTGCTAGTTAAAAAAATGGTAAATTATTCTAATTTGGAAATGACACAAATGCATTTCCTTTATGGTCTAGCTAATGGTAATGCTATGGAGCGCGGCGTTTGTATCAAGAAGGTATCCTAATCGCGCTCTCCCGAGATAGACGAATATTTATAAACATTCATCGTCGTCTGGCTGAATCTGGCAGTTTTAAAGCTAATATTTCCGAGGAAGGCCCGGTACAGTTAGAACACCGGACAGCTGACCTGCATGCAGTCGAAGAGGATCCAACCACAAGTACACTTGAAAAATAGGTATGGCATTAAACATCTGCTACAAGACGGTATGGGAGATTTTAAGAGATTCTTTGTTATATCCTTTTCACATACAAAGGGTTCAGGCATTGCTTCCTAGGAGATTATGAAACGCGCGTACGCAATTTTGCTTAGATGGTATCTCCAAAAAGTAACAATCTCATTTGATGCAAAATATTGTTTACGGACGAAGCAAATTTTCAAAAAATGCACGTTTAAGATCAAAGGAGAAATAAATACAAACTGTCAAGAATGATAATTAACGTCAGTGTCATAATGTTTACATGCTCAAACAACAATCGCTGGCAACGAGCAAAGCTAACTTGATTTATTTCAATAATAATTTTTTTCAAGATGCAATTTGGGTACATAAGACATTTTTTAATTATGTTCCCGATTTCTCCCAAACGGTAAGTTTTACGGCAAAAATGAAAGAGGGATTTTTGTTTATAATTGATTGATAATTATGATAAAACCATAATTTTTTCCCAAGTCAATGGCGTGAGTATTTTTTGTAAAATTGTTTTAAAAATTCGTCATAGCTACGCCACTGGTTACGCAAAAAAATTAAATGAACATCTGAAAAGTGTGTTTTATGCCATAATATCTGTGCCAAAATTCAGTTCAATATCTCAAACCGTCTTTGAAAAATTTATTAAAAGTGAAAATAAAATAAAACTTTAACACCCTGTATCTTAATAACTAAGCATTTTAGGGCCCACGTTTATATGAACTTTTCGACTTAAAATCGGTCCAGGAATGCCTCCTTCAAATTATGACATACCATTAAGTAACACCCTGTTTGTATATTAAGAGGTTGGATCAGTCAAAACTATCTGCCGACTAGGAACTATCTTCTAATAGGTACCCACTCAGGGTGGAGCAAAAATAGTTATTTAGGTACCAAGGACGTAAAATAGTACTTTTACGCCCGCAGCTAAAAGTTGTTTTTTTAATTTATAAATGCGGGCGTTTTGATAATTTTTTACCCTAGGACGTAAAAGTGCTATTTTACGCACTCAATAATAAATGCGGGCGTTTTTGATACTTTTTTGCCCTAGTGCGTAAAAGTGCAGTTTTACGCCCGATCGTTCATTTTTTAAATTTAAAATGGCCTATGTAAGGAATAGCTTGCCATTACCTGTGCAAAATCTCATTAAAATCGTACTTGTTTCTTGGCTGCCAAACGACCCAATATTTTTCACGATGTACCATAATTTGGTAAAAAGTTGCATTGTCATTTAAGTGTTTTCAGAACAAATTTAAGTATATTTGATTTTGAACTATATATTTACACTACAAATTTACAAGACTTCGGAAATATTTGCAGTTAAAAAAGAAGAATAATCGCAATATTACAATTTTAATAAACCAGAATCGCAAGCTAAATATGTCAAAAAAGTATTTTATAGTTTATTTGCTTTCTGGGAGTTTAAATTTTAACAATGACTTTTCTCCAGAATAAAGATGTTTAATAAAGAATATAAGATAATTAAATTTTTAATATACTATAAATAACTATTCTGTTCCTTTTATAATATAATAAAAGTTAAGATTACTTTAAAAGAAATATATTAATTAAATGTTTTATATAAAATAATTATTTTAATTTGGTTTATTTGTTTTCTGAAAGTTTAAATTTAAATAAAATAACACTAGCCTGCCTGCCTCCAAAATAAAGATTTAAAAAAATATAAACTTTTTATATACTATGAAGAACTATTTTTTCCTTCCATAATATAAAAGTCAAGATTACTTTAAAATTAATAAATTATTAAAATATTATTTATAAAATAATTATTTTAATTTGGGTAAAATAAAAAATGAATTAGTTAAATATACCCTAAATTAAAATAATTATTTTACCTTAAATATTTAATTAATTTAATTCTTTTAAGAAATCTTAATTTTTGTTATATTATGCAACGACAGAATAGTTCTTTATAGTATATAAAAAGTTTAATTTTCCTATCTTTATTTAACACCTTTATTCTGGAGAAAAGCCAAATATTTATTTGTTTAAATTAAAACTCCTAGAAAACAAATAAACTATAATATACTTTTTGACATATTAAGCTTGCAATCCTAGTTAATTGATTTTTTTAATGCAAATATTTTTAAAATCTTGTTAATTTTTAGTGTAAATAATATTAGTAGGAAAGGTAGGTTTTTTACCAATTTTATACCGAATAAATTTTATTTGTAGCAGTAAAACAGTGTTAGATAGTCAGCAAAATGAGCGTCAGTCCCCGCTCCTGCGGTGGCAGCATATGAAAGTCGATAAAAAAAAGTGACAGAAAGTAATTTTATACCTTTTCAAAATTTTTAAGACAGTTTTAAAATAAGGTTTTCATCAGAAAAACGTCTTCAAATTAAATTATACGCTAAAAATAATAAGATATATCTATTTCTAAACCCAAAAAGTAATCAGAGTATTTTTAAAATTCTACTATGACATATAAGTACCTGTGACCTGTGGCAGCCAGGTTTTGTTAGGTAAAACTATCCTTATAGTATAATACAGTTTAATCAATTGCATCAGAACCGCAGAAAATAAACCCAGCAACCCCATTATCACCGAATTCCTCGTGACAATCCTCAATCCATTGATATAAAAATATACGGGGTGTTCCGTTTAAAAAATACGTCACTCGTGCTGTAGCTCTTTTGTTTTTGTTTTAAATGTTTTTTGATTAGGGTATTAAATTTTACAGAAAATAATTTAATTTCAGAAATAAGTACCTCTTTACTTTAAAATGAATAGCCCTGTACATCCACCATACAATAATTTTATGAAAATGTATTTACTTATCAAGCACAATTTTTTTATGAAAAGGCACTTTCTTTCGTAAAGTTAGTATTAAAAAGTTTCCCATTTGGTAAAAACTTCCAAAGAAACGCTTTATTAATTTAACGTTACAAAAACCTAACCTTAAACAGTTGATGGTATAAAAGAGCTTCTTTAGGACACAAAGTCCCTTAATGTTCGTTTCTTAAAAAATGTTGCGATATGTGGAAACTTTTAAGAAGTATAAAAGTTGTCATTTTTGCGTCAAATGTTTGCTTATATTTATCGTTTTTTTAGAAAATGTGACCTTAAACCGTTTATGTGAACTTACATAATAAGGGTACAAAACGTGGTTCTAATAATTTTACACAGTGTTTTATAAGGCTTAATATTTTTCCATTTATTTAACATAACATTTTCCAACATTATCATCAATAAAAAAAAACTGTCAGTGCTAAAATTTTAAAATTATTATCACAATAATATTCGATATTTATTTTTGCACTAAAATATATTAAAAATAAAATTCGGTTGAGTAAACATTTTCAAATATATAATTTTTTAATTTTTAGCCACTAGTGTCTAATTTAACCGGTAATTGTCGCTTTAAAGATAGAATTTTAAAAAATACTTTAAAATTTTTTAAAATTGTTTCTTTATTTTTTAAAACCTATTTAGGTTTTCTCCACAATACACAAAAATGGGCCATAAACACGTTAAAGAAAAATACGAATTTTTGGCACAGCATGTTTATGCCGCTGACTGACGGTCTTTTCCCCACTAAAGGTCTAGCTGACGGTTTTTATTAGTATGGCAATATAAATAATCAACTGTATAAATTTTATGATGTATAAAAATAGGTTTTTTACTAATTTTTTTGATATCTTTATATACGTGACTGACGTATGATCCACCATCTTCAATACAGCTGATTATTATTTTTGTAGTTAAAAAATCATCTAAAGAACTGTCTCAAAAATTTTGACACGGTATAAAATGACATTTTGTAAAAAAAAAAAAAAACGGTTTTCCGATGCTGCCACCCGTTAAATGCGCCGCTACTTGCGCAGCTGACGCTCGCCGCTGTTAAATATAAGAAAAAATTGTAACTTATAAAATTTTTACCCTGTATAAAATAACTTTTTAAAATCTAGTGCTACCACTCCTACTATATAGTTTAGACTCAAATATACTAAAATTTAATTTGAAAACACTTAAATGGAAATGCAACTTTTTAGTAAATTATAAGTACATTCTTAAAATTATTTGGTCGTTTTGACAGCCAAAGAACAAGTACGATTTTAATGAGATTTTGCACAGGTAATACATTTGACCAAAGGCACCTATTCCGCATGTGGGCCATTTTAAATTCCAAAACAAATTTTGCTTCACCCTAGTACCCAAGTAATATAATATAAAATATCAGCTTTTAGAAAATAATAAAAGTTAGGTTTTAATTTACTAACCTTTGGTACCTGGTACCTGCCAAAGCCAATATGAGTCAAACAATATAGTCTCAAATCGCCGCTACCTATGTTGGGAGCATGCGCTGACAAACTTTCAGCTTTTACAAAATGACGCAGGTCTGCCGCTCATGGGCTTTTGGACTGATTGAATAATGCCTAATTTCTGATACCTTGTTTTCTTTTTTTTTTTTTAATAAAATGATATTTCATTTATAGATTTAATTTTATATGTTTAAATAAAAAGTATTTATTTAATAATATTACTTTAATATAAAAAAGTGCCTTACTTACTCATACTTAATGGTAGGTCAATAGGTAAATTACTCGCGGCAGCTCGCCATACCGACAACGCTCACCGCCCGTCATAATTTTTTTGTTTACCCTAATTACGAGCAGTTGATAAAATATTGTTTCTTATTTTTGTTACTATGTAGCTTTAATTTTTTTTTTTTTTCATAAAACAACTATATTCTTAAAAAAAAGTTTTTATTTCATTTAAAAAAACTTACTTTATAGGCTCGAAAAAAAGTAAATAGTTTAGAGTTACAAAGAATCAAACAATATTCCAATAATATAAAGTAAAATTCGAATATCTCGTTTTTCCATCGCTAAAAGCTTAAGAATGTTCATACATTTTCAAAGCATCAAAGGCACTTACATTCTTTGGTGTGAGACAATTAGTTTAGGAGAAACTATTTTTAGCACGTGCAGGACATTAAAGGATCATATTAAATGAAGCAAACAAGTGCAGTTAATGGTTCTAAAGATATAGGTTCAAAATTGTCAGGATTTTTTCGTATTAGTTCTATCTACCTAATATTAAACATCTTTTTTATTATCTAGGTAAAAAATAATGATACTTTGCATTTTATTTTAAAATAACTATAAAAGTTATATTTGATTTAATATCTTAAAATGCACTTTACACAAACTTGGTAAAGTGCATTTTCACATGTTAGTAAAACTTAATATGGCAAAAAACCGATGTGGGTTACACAAAAAATAGGTAACTTAATTATGATACAAGCACCATTGTACCATTATACTCTTCATAATGGGACTCAGTGATAAATTCACAATAGCACGGTGATGTTAAAACAAAAATTGCCAATAAAACGGGGTTTCATAGTTTATTTTTTATCATAAAAAAATAGAATTGTTATTTAAACATGTATGTAAAACTGAAAATTTATTGTCGATATTATCAATTTAAACTATTTTCTGAAAATCAGTAATAAAGTATGGTAAATAACGTTTCTATCAAGACATTGTGGCCTAAGAAAAGATCCAGTAATCCAAATAGTTAAACACAGTAAGATATTGTAGATGCTTACTATTCAAAAAGTTGTATTTTTTTCTTGTACTGCACAAAATATAATTTTTTTAACATAGGTAATATAACAGAACCTAAGAAGTTACACAAATTATTTTTATGTAAATAAGTCTTCTTTTTTAGAGATATCATTTTGTTGGCAAGTGGTACTGAGTCTCAAAAACTTGGCTATTTGTTATAAAATATTTTTTTATTAAATATATTTTGATTATTTTAAAAGGAAATTGACGTACGCACTACATAAAATTTATATATTTTTTTATTATTATAAGTAAAGGTAATAGAGTTAACACAACACTTAAAGCAAAAAAGATTAGTTATATTTTAAATAATGTTAAAAATATGCCAGCAGACCCTTTTTATTACTCTTTAATATCTTACACTTTACATCCCATTTAAAAAAGGGTTAGGTAGTTCGTCACGAAAGTAACAGAAAATAAATCCAGGAACCAATACACCATTATGTGATATACGGGCTAGGAACACCCGGTATTTAGAATACATTTTTTGGAATGTACTAAATTGAATATAAAAAAGTTTTCATTATGGTTTGTTGGAATTACAGCATGTGCTAAACACTTACGCCATATACACCTAGATAGCGCAGTTTTAACCTTCTTAACCTAACGGTGCTCTGGCTGGTTGTTTTAGAATTGCTTGGCGAGATGGCTCTGGCCGTCTAAATTTACTCCCTTGGTTTCGACCGGGATTATATTTAGACGACCAGAAATAAAGTCGAGTTGTCAGCAATGTACAGCGGTTGTGATGATTCCCAACAAGGATGTTGGATTAATGGGATCTTGTTTACGTTGAAAATTATTTAAAAATCTATATATTATATTTTTTTTATTGATAATATTTTTATTTAGTGTTTAGGTTTATGAAAAATTTTATTTGTGTTAATAAAAAATAAATAGTAACTAAAATTAAAGAAATATTAGGTTCTTTTACATAATATGTAATTTTTAACAGATGTTTTAAATTTTCCAATATTTTTTAAAGTTTTTATTTGCGTTTGGTAGCTTGTTATAATGAATTAATTCAATGAGTTACTGCTTTTTTGGCTAATTTTATAGACGTAACAAATAAATCATTGCAAGTTCTTGTACTGTAGTTATGTATATTATTTTGATTTGTTAAAATTAAATTGCTATTAATTTGTCTGTTTTGTATTTTATGTATCAAAGAAAACTGTTGTTGTAAAATTATTCTTAAAACATAAAAATTTTCGTCTTATTATAAATATATAAATTGTGTGTTCGATATGGGAAATTATAAAGGATTTTAATAACCTTATTTTGATATTTTTGTAATTTATTTAAATTGTTTTTGTTTGCTTTTACCCCAAATTAATGCTAAGTTAATTAGATTTGAAATAATGTAGCTATAATATAATTTTTTTACTATGCAATTTAAAAACTTTTATAATTTTTCTAAAGAGAAGAAATTTATTTATTTTACTAATAGTGTATTTAATATGATCTTAAAACCTCAAATTGCACTTATCAATATTACCTTCTATGATAAAAACCAGAAGCACAAAAAAATGTTTTAACTGCAGATGCTAATTAGAAACTAAAAAAAATCATTTTACTTTACAGTTTATTCTTTAAGAAAAATATTGCTTTTTTACCACAACAGTTTTTTATTTTTGTTCACCATTAATATGCTTGTTTACCCAATTTTATACATTTTTTATATAAAATATATTAAAATATAATTAAAATCATTGTATATTAAACACTAATACTTGTCTATATTTTTGAATAGATACAAATATTCGAAAATATTATTACATTTTTGTCCATATTATTAACGAAATGTTATGGAAACAATACAACAGCAGTGTTGTTTATTTAAATTATGAAACAAAAATGAATTATTGATGCCGCGTGAATATTGTTTTGTACGATATTTTCTATTGTTTGCGAGGCCTTAAAAAGGAACAAAAAGTCATAAAAAATATTGTTAGTATTTTAAGGAAATCACCAATAAATTCTTTTTACAAGTTTACCCACACCACATTAAACGAATCTAAAAATTTATTTTAAAATTATTAAAAAATAATTTTAATATAGGAAAAAAATCAAATACAGGAGTTTATTGGGGATAAAGTCGAAAGGTAAAATCATAGTTTCAAGCTATAGATAGATGCAGGGCGTTACATTTTTTAAAAAGATGGGTAATTTAAAAATATCTTTAATTCCCCTAAAACTAATTTGGCTAAAATTAAGTACGTTTGTTTATTGTAATTAAGCGCTTGAGAAGCTTTAACTAGATTGACTTTATTGAGTCCAGTGGCGTCTCAGTAAGCATGTAGTTGTAGTGTAGTTTTTATATTTTGTTTCTATGAAGCAACTAGAAATACAACTTTTTACTTTTATACATTTTTTTATATCTGGCTTCGTATTTAAGATATTTATAAAATGCCCACTTTAAAAAAAAAAACATAACGCCCTGTATTTCAAGAACGAAGCAACTCGGAACATATGACTATGGGAACTTTTTTTATGAAATAGCATAAGAAATGACCCTTGTGTTTTGTACCACAGTTAGGAAATAGCCTGTATTTTAATTTGGAAACAAGCCTTTTAGGCCACCCTGTACATCCAACATACATATTTTTATGGAAATGTTTTTTCTTATCAAGCAGGACTTTTGATGAAAATACACTTTTTGTAAAGTTAATAATTGAAAAGTTTTCCATTTGGTAAGAGCTTCTGAAGATACGCTGTATTATTATTTGTCTTAATTGGTTTTGAAACTTTTTTTAGCTCTTTATTAGGTTTTGTTTATTATTTTTTGGTCGATTTATTTTTTAAAAGTTTTTATTTGTTCTGGAAGTTTTAAGGGTGTGTTTAAAATGAAACTTCAATGAGCAATGCATCTATATATTACAGTTATAAAGTTTTATAATTGCGGTAACAAAATTTAGGCGCGTCCTCTTGAGCCAATTTAATTAAAAAGTTTAAATAAAATTTTTCGTTCTCAAGAAACAGGGTGTTGAACTTTTCAAAAAACCCAAAAATTCCTAAAAAACTTTTTTGATAAAATTTGTTAGACTAGATTTAAATCTTGTTTAATTATAGGTATTTGTTTTTGTTGTTAATTATTGCTAATAAAAAGTTTTAACACTTAATTTTTAAAAAGAAAAAATGCCACTGGTCCGGGATTATGCAGTTTAGCGGATTAAATTTTTTATTTTTTTTTCTGGAAAACTAAGCAAGCTACGTAAAAATATGAAGACACTAAAAAGTTGTAGGTATTTTTAGGTGTTTTATCCGGAAAAAGTCAGTGGCCTACATTTTTTTGTCAATAATATTAACTAATTTGCGTCCCACGCCGCCACTGCTCTTCATAATTAAAATTAGTTAAGGGCTTAACAAACTACCTATTTTAATAAATACCAGAGCCAAATTTTATTAAAATCGGATAGGGCATATGTAGGTTATTTTTAAAAACCCGATATTATTTTTTAAGTTTAACACCCTGTGTCTTAGAAACAAAGCATTTCCGGATGTTTATATAACTTTTTTTTATAAAATTGGCCTAAGAATATACCCTTAAATTTTCTTACCGCAGGTAGGAAACACCCTGTATAAAAATGACAATTTTCCGCTACTCCTATCGTTTGTAGTAACTCCAACATAAACACATTCTCAAAAAGCAGCTATAATTTTGATACTGGATAAGCAAATAGGTATTGGGATATCGGTAAGTAAAGCAACAACAAAGTATGTATGTCACTTATTCGATTAGAAATGTTTACATGCGGGTCTTCACTTTAGACTGACTCCTTTTCTTACAGTGCCTATGTGTTAAGTTATTTAGATGATCCCGTATACCCGACTTCTTTAAATGCCGCGTTCGATAAATAGTTCAATTTTGCGTGTATCATTACCTCTTGGTGGCGTTGGCACATGTCAGTCACTTAAACACATATTAATATTTCTTTAACCACCTTTGTGGAGATAAAATAAAACTTTTTGTTAAATAACATATTACCATTTAAGAAAGTCATCTGCGAATCGCAGTTTTTGACAAAATCAACAAATTCAGGTTATGTATGGGATACTATATTTTAATATTGTTTCATGGCCAAATTAGAGATTTTCGTAAGTAACTGTATTCGTTTTAGCTCCTTTTAGGTACTTAGTACTAAACTTCTTAAAAATGTTTGACATTTTATTCAAGTGCGCAACAAAACGCTGTTTTTCTTAAAGTACTCTCTTATGCAAAAACTGCGGTTTGCAGATCACTTCCTCATTTACGTTACTTATTACATAGGCTTATTTTAACTAACCATTTGTTTTGGTTACACCACTTAAGTTTTTCAAGTAATCCTAAGCGACAAAACATGTATAGAACTTTTTAATAACTTTTTATTGCTTTTTAATTAGGTAGTTTTAATAATATTATTTTCTTTTAATAGTATTATTTCTTATCCTTAATTTTGGGCCAAAGGCAGCAAAATTTAAAAGAATACGTAAACATACCAAAAATTTATTTTTTAATTTGCTTCCTCGTGTGTCGTATATTTAAGTGTTAATGTGTAACGTGAAAAACCAAAATTTTCCTTTTCCTCTAAAACTGTTACTTTAAATTTAAACAAAAGTTTAGTTCTTTACAAGATTTTTTACTAGAATACTATATTTTAAAATAAAAGTGCTTTACTCTGGGTCATTTTTTCATATTTTTAGTTACCATGCCCTGTAGATTACCAAACAAAGTAAAATTTTATATTTATTAGTTTTAGACTATGCGACCAGTTTTCCCTAAATAACAATTTAAAATTAAAAATTGTTTTGTTCATTTGTTCTCTTGTAACAATTATCCTGGAACACCATGTATGTACCTTTTTATTTTTGAAGGCTGTTAAAAAATAAATACCCTCTTAAAAATGGCAATAAAGTTTAAAGCTACTATTCTAGGCACGTACAGACATAATAATAAGGTCAATTTGTAGATCGGAATATAGTAGAAAGATAATATTGCTAATGCAAAACGTGGACATTTTAAGACATTAAAATTTTTGAAATTTATATGGTTCGAATAGGGTCTGTAATGTCTTTTATTTATTAATTGGTATTTTTGTCACATTACTATTTTTTAAATAAGCAAAATTTAAATTGAATATTTACGCATCGGTAAAACACGAATTCTTCATTTGCCCAATTTTGAATCACAGAATAAAGAAACATAACGTTTTTTTAAATATTTATAGTTTAGGCATATTAAAAAAAAAAGGTACGGGCCAAGGAACCGCCGCGCCGCCGTCATTGCTCAATTATTAGAAGAAAACCGTCGTCTGGCGGTTTTATCTATTTCGGCATGTGAAAAACGCCAAAAATATGAATTAATTTTTAATTACCGGCTGTTTTTACTTATTTCATTGATAGGTGCCGTCGTTTGGCGGCTGTGCTTATAAAAACTAATTAAAACCGCCAAATATTATGGTAACATAACTTTATTTTTACATTTATTTATTTTGTTGTGCCGTAAGCGTTTAGTTTTTTTTTGTTTTATTGGTACATGTTACATTTTTTATTAATCACATAAAAAATTGAAGAAGTAATATTAATTTATGACGGAAGTTATAAGTGTCGACAGTTATAAGTTATTTCCATTGATTTTCTTAAATCTTACTTACCGACTCCCGGTAAAACTTGATATCAGCGATAAGATTATAGGTCTGTTTGTACAGAAATCACAAACTAGTCAGCACCAATCAGACTTTATAAATACGTCTGGTGACCAGTTGGCAACCGGTGACTAAATAATTATACCCGAATTGCGCTGTAATTTCCCCACGAACAGGCCTTATATCTTACCTTCGAACAACGCTTGCTTTTAGTGATATTTACCGTGGACCCGGTACAGCCAGTTTAAAAAATCCAATAAAGTAGACGAAACGCGTCACTGACTGAAGAGGGTCTCGGTGAATGGCATGAAAAGCATGAGTTTTTCTAATAACTGTCGAAAAAGGAAGATTTTTTTCGTATATTATTACGACGATATGGAAGTATTTCCATTGATTTTCCTATATTATTAACTTATTTTGTCGAATCTGCTAGATGGCGCACCTTTACATTAAAATCGATATTAAAAAAATACATCATGTTAGCATGCGCGAATTCTATTTTGTGCCACGTTAACAAAACGTCTTTGGCTTTCTCTCCCGCCTTTAATTTCTATAATTTATATATAAGAGTAGTACCAAAGAAAATTATAGTTTCACTAACTATAATTTTCTTTGGTAGTACGAAAGTGCCGAATAATAGAACAAACCCATAGAGACGAATTCGTTTGTTAGTTCTGGTTAGTTTGTCTGTGTTTGCTGTAATTTAAATGCGATTTACCGGATTAGCAATACGTAACTTTTTATTGCGAAAAAGGCTGTAGGTATTTTAAGGTACTTTTTTTATCCCACCCAGGTCCGACCACCGCCCCCTAGGTCGTGCACTGCAGCTTATCGTACCTTGACCCCTTCTCCTTTCCATTTACACACCATTCGTTCCATAACTTGGATGATTGCTGCTCGGTCCGTTAGTTTAATCCCGAACAGAACACCGCGTGCCGGTGCCGTTGCCCAATACCGACAACGGCCCGGTCACTCATCCAAGTTATGGCCGCGCTCCATGCTGCTTAACTTTGGTGATCGACGCTGCCGATAAAACCGGAGTGGCCACAAGCGCGGCTTAGGGTTACCTTAAATACCTTTAAATTTTTATCTTATACAGAGCCCAAGTACTATGAAACGTAAGTGTCGGGTCGGATTGTGTCACCGCAAATGTTATACATATGACTTATACCTCTCAAATACCCAAAATTATCAAACCTACAGTTTACCATAGATTCCGAAGCACGCCTAACGACACACGGTATCTCCTAGAGGTCATTATTCCAATAACTGACCTTCCATGGTATCCCATCACCTTGCTGATCTTACTGCTGCAAAAACGCAAAAACTAAAATATTTATGGGTCATTTATTAAAAAAAAAAATTCTATTAAAAATATAACTATAATTTTGCTATTTCCCATCTTTACATATAAGAGGACAATATTAAAATGTTTCGGAATAAAGCGTTTAGTTTTTTTTTAATTCTTGGTAAAGTACTGTTTAACTTGTAAATTAAACTTTGGTCAATAATATAAAACTTTGAAACTTATTCGAAAAAGTTGTTTGTAGAGACCTGATAATAGAAAAGCTAATGTCTGTCAAAACAAAAACATCGGATCCTACTTCTTTAATAAACAAAAGTGTTTGTTATACAGGGATATCTAAAATAAATGGAAGAACCCTAACGTGAGTACCATTATTTTTTTATTGTTATTCTATATATTTTATATATTTTTTTATATAAAATATAAACAACTCCTATTATTTTTTTAAGTGCTATTTAATAAATATAAATTCTTTACTACTTAAGTTTAATTATTTTTTTATGATAGGAAAATATTATTATAATCTGCAGAACTTTCTAAATAGGACTACCTTGCCTATTTAAAATATTTTAAAAAAAGTTTAAGTCGATGGCATCATATAAGAAAAATTATAAAAAAATAAAATAATATCGCTACTATTTTTAAAGTGTAGTACGTAGGCAGCAAACAAACGAACGAACCCATAGATCCGAATTTGTTTACCTGTTCGTTTTTTTATCCTTGGACAATTCACAAAGGCTAAAAGCCTAAATAATAACGTACCGTGGATGTCTTTAGCAAGATAAGGGGAGTTTGTTGACACGGGACTTAAATACTTAGGGGTTTGGGGGGAAGAAAATACTTCTGCGGGCAACAGCTTTCACATTCTAGAAACTCTAGGGATAAAATTACGAACAAAGTAGGAGGTTCGGAGCTGGTGCAGTTGGTCCGTATAGGGAAGCATACTTTCGGCACCACAAGTTTCCTTGTTGGAAACCGAGAGTCGAGGAATTATACTGAACAGTTCTTCAGAACAGAAGCCATAGAAGTATCTATAAAAAAGCGACAAATATCTATAGCCCGATGATGGACGAGAAAAGAAAGCCTTTTTGTAAGTGAATAATCTTTACCTAGGCGAATAGCTTATTTTTGAATGGAATTTAGAATGCTGAGGGTTATTGGGGACGCCATTCCCCAGATATGAGAACAATTTTCCAAAAAGGGTCGGATTTGGGACACACTAAAAGTGTATAAATTACAAGAGGAAAAATACTTTTTGGCTCAAAAGAGAAATCCAAGCTTTTTGAAGCTGCCGTGGCTATAGATACAATGTGTATATGTCATTTAAGTTCATTCTTAAATGTGACGCCCACAAGAGTAAAGGTGTATTTGCTCCGCAAGACTTGGTAGCTCTTAAGTAAAAATAAATATTTGATGACTTTTTCCCGACAAGTAACAAGATTTTGTTTTAGATGCATTAAAATGGATAAGATTTTTGACGCCTCAATCCAATACTCAATTAGGGTTCTGTAAAAGAGACATCTGCATCACTTTGATGTTTGCTTTTCAAATCAGGTTTATAGACTGGTTTAGAAACTTAAAAACTGAAGTAGATGATACTATCGTCGCGAAACTATGAATGGAATTAGTGGATGTAGCAATACTGCGCCTTGAGGCACTCCAGCATTTACTTGGTAAAAGCATGAAGAGTGGCCATCCACAATAACTAATATTCGTCGTTTAGAAAGTTAACTAGAGAGTCAAGAATAGAGTTTACCTAAAAGACCATACGATAGAAGTTTATTGAGGAGCGCATCATGCCAGATCAAGTCAAAAGCTTTGGATATATCAAGAGCAACGATCTAGGATTTACCTAGAAACTCAAGGGACTGTTTTAGCTATGTAATACGAAGGAAAAAAAATTCCTGTAGATTGTTGTGGCGAAATCCATACTGCCTGTCATGCAGAATTCTGTGTTTTTTAAATGCCTAAGGATTTGTAAATTATTAAATTTTTCCATTACGTTACAAAGGAATAAGATAAGTGAAATAGGTCTATAGTTAAAAGGAAAAGATTAAGATCGTTTTTTGAGAATAGGTTAAACACGCGTAGCATTCCAGATCTCTGAAAAATACTTGTGTCGTAAAAAATTCGAAAGAGTCGAATTAAAATGCTTGCACCCATTTTAATTCGACTCTTCAGAAGCAAAAGTTTTTAAAACGACTGCTGGTATGCCATCCAGCCCAGACAATTTTTTGGTGTTAAAAGAGAGAGAGAGAATTTGTGAATTATATGAGGCGCGTCAGTAACTGGGACTATTTGGCGCCTCTGGTGTTAAAAGAACTAAGAATACGCGTAGGTTTCACTTTAAAAATAATATCAGGCATTATATTATGAAGAACTGGGGCATAAGCTGAAATTCGATAATTTTTCGGGAGGGAAAAGGGTTAAATTGGCAGCAAATTGTTTACCAAATAGCTCTGTTTTGCCTTTAGCGGTAGAAATAATTTTATCTTTCAAAGTTAGGGGTTGAAAAAACTAGTTAAATTCCTACTTATGTTTTTGCAAGGGTCACAAAGATTTACTACGATTCGAGCAAGCAAGTGCGAATTTTATTTTTTATGCGATTGTCAAAGGAGTTTTTGACTTCTAAATTGTTTTAATTGTAGTAGTTTTTACTACAATGCTTGCTAGTCGGTTTCCTGAACCAGAACATTGTAAAAACTTCTTGTGTGCCTGAACTTTTAGAAGTTTAGCTACCAAATTTAAAAAAATCAACTAACGAATCTTTAAGACATTATTTTTTTAAATTTTAACACAGTGTATCTTTGTAACTAAAAATAATTTACCTTTCTTCTTATTATTAATAATTATTTGTTCTCAATAACAATTACTCAACTTAAATTTTTGACGTATCTTTTGGTCCCCCTATATATTTAGATTTACATAAAAAAATAATACTCAAGTTTAAGAATAATAAAATACAATTATGGAACTAAGTTTTTATACCTTTAACGCATAAAATATATGAATGGTGGTCATTTGTTAAAGATATATTTGTATAATAAACACTTTCGTTTATTAAAGAAGTAGATTCCGATGTTTTTGTTTTAACAGACTTTGGCTTCTTTATTTTCAGGTCTCTGCAAACAACTTTTTCCAGATACTTTTCAAAGTTTTATATTATTGACCCAAGTTTAGTATCCAAGTTTTTCATTACTTTGTAAAGATTAAATAAAACAAAAATAAATAAACGTTTTTCTTTAAAACTTTTTAATATTGTCCTGAAAAGGTAGAATATAAAAATGGGTAAAAGCAAAATTATTTTAAGCATCTTTATTATACACAGTGGCGCAACTAGCCACTGATTTTTAAGGGGCTTTTGTCCCAGTTTATAGACTATATTTGCCGAAAAGCACTTAAACATTTTAAATGCCCAATAATTTTAGAGGGGGACGGGGCTAATCGTCGTCTTGGGGAGCTTAACCCCCTAATTGCGCCCTTAATTATACACTTGCAAAAATTTTAATACAGGTACTACCTTAAATAGCAGCTATTGCAGATTTAAAACACAACGTTTCCTAAGATCAGCAAGGTTAGGAGATAACAGGGACGGTCAGTAATTGGATGAATGGCCTATAGGTGACACCGTGTGTCACCTATAAGCGCTGTTCGGAACCCATGGTAAATTGTAGCTTTGGTTGAGTCTAGATATAATTTTGGGTATTTGAGAGATAAAAGTCATTTATATACCGTCCGTAGTAACCCAATACGACTCGGCACTTACGTTACATAGAACTTAGGCTTTTGTTAGGAAAATATTTTAAGGGTTTTTAAAGGTACCGTACTTTACCTTACGTTCCTATACCTTCATTCTCAAAAAAAAGTTAAATATTGCCAATACCTTAAGTCGAATTTAAATTAGAGCGAATATAGACAAACGCAGGCAACTAACCAAATCACTTTATTTGGGCATTAAAACATATATTTCATACAAGAACACCAAAACTTCCAATACCAAACCTTGGTTTCCTAAATCTTGTGACCAAGCTAGACTTCTAAAAGTTCAGGCTCACAAGACGTTTCTACAGAGTCCTAGTTTAGGAAACCCACTGGCTAGCATTGCAGTAAAAACTACTACAGATAAAACAATTTAAAAAGCCAAAGACTCCTTCGACAATTGCATAAAAATAAAGTTCGTACTTGCTTGCTCAAATGACAGTAAATCTTTCTGGCCTTTGTCAAAAACATAAGTAGGAATTTTTGTACTGGTTCTTTTTCACCCGTAACTTTGAAAGATAAATTTATTTCTACCGCTAAAGAAAAAAACTCTTTGTTAAACAATTTGCTGCCAATTCAACCCTTTTCCCTCCCGAAAAATTATAATATCATAATAATATCAGTTCTTCATAAAATGCCCGATAATATTTTTATGGTGAAACTTGAGCGTATCTTTAGACATACTAAATGTAGTATTTTGTTAAAGCTTTTTAAAAATATCTTTACAATGGAAGTATACTATACAGGGTGCTTCTCTAAGAAACCCTGATAATGGCTACATTTCCGACACTATTAATAAATAGATATATTAAATGTTCTATTTTTTACACCTTTAAGGGGACCTTTCAACTAATAATAAAATATACAGAATGTTCCATTTAATTAAATTCAACATTGTGTTTACGTTTAAAATAAAAGTAAATTTAAAAAATTTAGGTACGCCACTGAGTTTTACGTGAAAATTCCTAAAATATTTTATTTCTATCTCTTATACAGAATCAGCAAGTTAATTATACATACAGGCAATGCAAGGAAAGGAGACAGTCGAACGCGAATATCGGCATGTAAACATGGGTTACTAATATTGCTTGTTTTGTTACTGCATTACGGGCCGATATACCATTAACCATTGCTTATACAGTATATAGCGAGGTAAAAGTGCTTGACTAAAATGACAAAATTTTAAAAACACTCTGTATCTCCAAAATGAATCAAGTAAGCCATGATTTTTGTTCAGCGCTAATTTGTTTTAAATAACCTCACAAAACGCAAATTTTGGGATTATGTTTTATAAGTGAAGATAAAGCACTTATAACCAAAGCATCCAAGGTACCTGAGGAATATAAGGCCCGGGGGTTTAATAAGGCCCGCATTCAGAAACTCGCGGCAAAATATATGGGTTCAGGTTTAAACGTTACCCATACATGCGTAAGACCAATAAATGTCACGGGAAGTAAGCGGAGGCTGCTACACGCTGCCTTCTTTGTAGTATCGAAGAATTTGTGACAGGGTGCTGTATCATTATAAGGAATTATAATTATTTCCAGAAACAAAACTATAAGTATTCATTTTTTTTTGTTTAAAAATAAGGTACTATTTTTTGTCAATTTTTCGTTATCGCTGTCCAAAACTGCGATTTGTTTGGAAGAAAAAAATATTTTGTTGTAAAATCGGTGTATTTTTTTATTGTGTCCAGCGGCTAATAAGGCCCACTGGAGTAGGTCATAGCCTAAAAAAGTCAATAAAAGAAAACTTGTGGGCTGCTTGGGTAGCTATAGAATATGTTAAGACCAGTGGCTTAAGAAAGTGTAAAGCAAAGGAATATAGGTCTTACTTTTAAGAGCTAGGTATTTCAGACTTCCGGAACTACGCTTTGGTAAAAAATGAGCCCAGAAGAAAGGCAACTAATTAAAACTTATAAACCAAAGATTTATTAGGATAAGAAAGAATAAAGGTTTCTTTAGTTATTTTTTTTTAACAAAAAAATACATATCTTGAGGCCTTATTTAACTATGGTGGTTTAACAAAGCCCATAAACAAGGGTTTTTATAGTTGGTTCCATTTATATTTTTGTAATTTTATTTTATCTTTATAATAAATAGGAAATCTTGAATCTGAATACAATTTTGCTTAACTTCCTTAAATAATATAAGTTCTTTTTAACATTTAACGTTACGTGGGCCTTATATGCCGCAGGTACCTTATTGGTTAAGTATCCAATGATGGTTAACTGCCGGTAAAAACATAAACCAACAATAGGTCCTTTGCCATGTACACCTAAAGTACCTAATTTTTAATGTAGAAAAATTGGAATATAACTTTCATCTATTTCTTTAAAAATTGCAAGCTTTTACATAAACACACCAAAATTTGCATATTTAGCAAAGGCCCACAAAATTATTTAAAACGCTGCATAGCCAAGTGACGTAGTTTGCTGATGCCTACGTCAGAAAAGATATAAGATATGACATGCCTTTTATAATGTTTCTGTTGGCACATTTATTTAACGTGATACTTTTCACATAAGCACTGGCAACATTGTAGAGTTGTTTAAACCCACAAATTGTGGTGGATTAAATTTATCAGACTTTAAAAATTACCTATTTACAAAAAAAAAAATATGCAAAATATTGGTAAAATTTAAATTGTTTTCAGTTGCTGACCTATTTACCTAATTATAATAAAAGTTTTTAACAACTTCTAAATCTTGGTTCTTTCTTAACTTTTTCGTTTTTATAAATTATTATTGTAAAACTGGGTATTATTGTGATTAAAATAATAGGAAGCTTCTTAAATACAGTTTGTACTCTAGGATTGTGTATTAGAGAAAAATGGAGCTAAACATTTTGGATTTTAAAACGAAATTTTGGGATACTGGATAATGGCTCAAATACTAATAAATACAAAATTTTACTTCAAATGGTACAAAATTGTATAAGTAGATGTTGTAGAGAATTGATTTTATGTCAAAATTTAAAGTTAAAACATGCAAGTAAAAAATGTAATAGTCTTGTTTTAAACTACGTTACAACTTAAATAATGGACAAGACAAAGCCAAATTAAAAGATTTTTTTTTATTTTTTATTAAATGTCTTAAGCCAAGTATTTTAAAATCTGTTAATGCATAATGTAAATAATTAACAAAAATATTTTTTTACTTTAATTTTTTTACCATAAATTTTGACATAAAATTAAATTTTCTACAACATTTACTTATGAAATTTTGTCCTATTATTAAAAATAAAGGTACTTTGCTTCTGGTCATTTTTAATATTTTTAGTTATAACTTGACCTGTATATTACTAATCGAAGTAAAATTTGTATTTATCCGTTTTGGACCATGAAAAAAATTTCTTAAAAGGACGTTAAAAATATAATTTTTTTGGTCTATTTGTCTTCTTGTAACACCAATCCTGGGATACATTGTATACTGCATATTTATATTCAAAAAATTACCCTTCGGTAAATCATACCTAATTGGGTTAAACATTATCTACAAAAAATAATTTAAAGGTGTTACCAAATCTAATATTTTAAACATAATTATTTGTGGTTTAGATTACATTATTATTTGCTTTGTCCCAATACCTTATTTTGTATTTAAAAAGATTATTTAGAAATAAAACTTATTTCGTAGTTTAATATCTCCTTGTGAAGATTTCAAGGGACCATTTGGTTTACGTTTTAATAGATTTATTACCTTATTCTTAAACCTAAATATTAAAGAAAAAACTCTTACAAAATAGTTTTAAAATTCCTATACGTCAAGATACTTATTAAGGGTACATTTTACTTACATGTTGTTTTAACTATTTTAATTTTCATACCTGAAACAAATAATTTTTTACTGTTAATTTTAATAGTCATAAAATTCTAAACCAAACTTACACTACTTTTAAAATTGAGGGGGTTAAAAGCAAATTTTAAAATAATTACCATTAAAGTATGATTTATTTTACAAAAACTGTAATACTGTAACATAATATAAGTTTAAAGCAAATTTTTGCTTAGACTGTTATGCTTCTTATCCCTTTAATTGTTCTAGAAATATTATTACAAAATTATAATATACTAGCCGACCCAGTGCCTACTTCGTTGGGCATTAATGTCTAAACATTTTGTTTAAATATAATAATATATAGCCTATAGCACTGCTAAATAGTGTAGCTTTCTGATTGTAAAACATTATTTTTATGATCGCTTCAGTATTTCCGAAGATTACCCCTTACAACAAACAAACAATCTTTACCTCTTTATAATATTTGTATTGAATAATCTTTGATATTTTTTAAATTTTTGTAGCATTGGATTAACTACACAGATAGATAATTAAAACAAGATCTTTTTAACTTGAACCCCATTAAACAATTTTTAAATATAAAAAAATTAAATGTAAAAAAATATTACTGATAACTGCTCAATTGAAAAATATAATGAAAAAATACTTCCACAGACATCTATTTATTAAGTATAAATCACACAGGTCAACAAGATCAAAAGTGTTCTGTACTGGGTATCGGAAAAAGATTTTCTTACGTATTTTTTTGCTGAACTCAAATCCAAAGTTAAAGCTAGGGATCAAACTTTTTGAAGCATTTTTTTTTCAAATAGGAAGGGGCCTAATTTTAAAGGCCCTTTGATTTTCTGTTTAACGCTACTTGGTTTTTAAAAATTAGCACAGACTTTCCAGACTTAAAACAATTTAAAATTTGGCTTAAATACTGTACAAATAGTGCGGTTTTAATGATATTGGCTTTTAAATAACTGATTTTCGACACTAAACTGGCGTTGAGTAGGAAATCGAACAGTTTTTTAAACGATTTTTTTGTTTGATTGATATTCTATTCAAAAATTGCTAGTGCCCTTTGGTGCCAGCAGTTTGTTTTTTTATTGCAATTTGACCCTCTAGTGTTGATTTTAGATTCGTGTTCAGCGAAAAAATACTTGAGAAAATTGTCCAAGACCCAAAACCATTTTTTTATTTTATGGACCTGTGTAGTATATAAACATTTTTTTCGTTAAAAATTTATTAAAATAAAATTGTCATAATAACTAAAATTACAAAAACAATAATGTATTATATTTACATTATGGTCAGTCGCATACACAGCCACTTGTGGTCGCCAGTGGTGGCCGCCACACGCTCGCTGCTTAAAACTTAAATGAGACACCGAGAACGCCAAGTCTGCGTCGTATCTATTTAAACTGTATATAAACTTTTGTCAGCAGCGAGTGGCGGCTACCGGTGGCGACCACAAGTGCCTGTGTTTGCGACCGGCCTAAAATTTAACAAAATACGAAAAAAAGGTTTGTTTAAAATCACTAATTTTATTGGCAGTATTGGTAATTGGTATAGGTACAAGATATTTTTAAAACAAAATATTAATGGTTAGGTGAGTTGTTTTTTTAGGAAAAAATATCCTGTATGTTTTGGGAAATTTGGAATTTTACATACAAAATTTAATCTATACTGCATTTTTGCTTTTAATAACCAGTAACTCTAACCAACCTTTCTAAATTTTTAGAATATGACCCTAAGAGCGCTTTCAGGGTTAAAATATTAGGTGGTTAAAGTCCTAGCTTAATTTTAAAAGCTGTCAAATTTATTGTCACCTAGATTTACCAAACATGGTTCGCTTGTAGGGTAGGATATGGACTAACTTAAGGATTGACTCGACATTGCAAAAGTCTGCTCTAAAAAGTTTAAGGTGATATGGTTTGGTTGAAGATATAGCGTAAGACTAAACAATATAAACGGTAAGAGATAAAAAAACTAATATATAATGTCTTACTACGCGGTTACTTATAAAGTTAAAAACAAACTTAAAATACCATCTGTATATAAGTATCTGTAACTAAGTACCTTACCAAACTGCATCTCATTTTACAATTGCGACAACATACAGGTGTGAAAACCAACTCGCCAAACATAGGGAATTTTAAGCATAGTTAATAATAAATTTTCGAGGTGGGGTACGACGAAAGACGAAAGCGGTGAGCCGGCAGCCCCCGATCTCGATCTGCTCAAATCTGGGCGCTCGTTGCAGCGGTGTATTGCGAAAGAGTACATAGTGAAGGGGATTAAATGTAAGAATTTCCGAAGGACGGCGGTTTGGTTTCCATACCGGTATAACACCCAATATTTTGCTTGGTTCTAAACAGTATGGATTAAATAATTTTTTATTTATTTTTTAAAGGGTATTAATATTTAAAACCCAATTTAATAAGAAAACTAAAACATTCGTAAGTGAAAGTACTAACATCCATAAAAACAGACGTATTTATAATAGCAACAAATCAGTTATCTTATATACTAATTAAACAATTAGAGCCTGTGCCTAATCACAAAAAGTGCTCAAATGCTTTTTATTTTGTATTCAATGTATTTCTGGATTCTTGTAATCGAAACAAGGGAGGATCAAGTAAATATCATTTTAAAGCTCCTGACAAGTACTTTGCAACCCTAAAATATAAAGTTAAAATGGCGGTTCTTTACATATTACCTGAATAACTGATTCGGATATATTTCCGAAACTAATCTAAGTTAGA
This sequence comes from Listronotus bonariensis, assembly GCA_014170235.1. Classification (NCBI taxonomy): domain Eukaryota; kingdom Metazoa; phylum Arthropoda; class Insecta; order Coleoptera; family Curculionidae; genus Listronotus; species Listronotus bonariensis. Next base: position 39,677 of record JACEGR010000138.1, read on the forward strand.
TATACTTATTGTTATATTTTTTCTAAAGTTCTTTTAAAAAGCTTTTTATTTGTAATACTGGATATACTATACAGGGCAGAACAAAAAATAAACGTCTTTTAATGTAGCACTCTGTATATTATATCACCATTTAAAAGACCTTTCACTTTAAGTATATCTAACTTTATTAGTGTTGGCCATACAAAGGGAATTAGATAATATTTAGTGCCGACATATTGCTAGTAGGTGGAGATATCGATTTTATATTCAAGGGTTATAAAGTACTCGTCAGGAGCTTTAAAATGATGTATTACTTGAACCCCTTCTTACATAAGGCTTTTGGGGTGGTGGCTCTAGTAGTTAAGGGGTTAAAGGGGCGTCGTTGATTTTTTTGTAGAAAAGGTTTCCCTTTAATAAATATTTTAAGGTTTTTTGGCGACTTTCCTAAATCTGTCTCTTTTTGTTGATAACTTGAATAGTAAGTTTTTAAATAAACACCTCGTAGAGGTAAATATTTGGTACTTTTCTAATCTGCTTTTAAAATACTTTAAGAAAACTTTAATAATCTTATTTATAGTGGACCAAATATTCACATGCAACTACTCGGCTTCGATAACTAACCGAGCCCAAAAATGCATCGCACAAAATGGAAACCATTGGAGCACATTTTGTGAAGCTCCAATTGTTTGATAAGTATATGAAATCCGACCAAAACTGGTTTTCCGGCCGACACCGAAACCGAATGTTCGGCCGAAACCGTAACCAAACCGAAACTCTCTTGGTCAAGTATAAAATACCTTAAAATACTGAAATTTTGGGCGTTTTTCTCATTATTCTGTTTTAATTAGAAATATGAAATAAAAACACCGAAATTTCGGTTGGACACTAGATACCTAATTGTTTAGTTGCTATTATATACGAGTTTACTTTCTATGGTTGCTATTACTCTGGTTAATACCTGTTTAAATGTTTGTTGGGTTTTGTTTTTAAAGAAAAAGTACATACCTTTTAAAAAATAAATAGGTATTGAATCAAATCTTGATCACCCTCTTTTGTTATTTAGGGTTTTTAAAACAAAGCAAAATATAATAAAAATAGACCAATTTTAAGAATCATCCTGTGTTTTCTAAACTAATTACGTTAGCGTGGATCCGATTGCACTGATAAACTAAACATGAAAGAAGAAAATAGAACACGTATCTTGTTTTTTTTGTATCTTTTATAGTTTATCCTTTACCCAATAATCCCAATAAAAGAACACCCTGTAGAGTGTCCTGATTTCTGAGTATTGTGATTATTACTAGAGATAAAAACTTTTTTGAAAACCATGTATATTTTTTATTTATTAAATTATATTGGATTAGAGCTTTTTAAAAATGTATAATACTTTATGGTTATTTTATACTTTAAGGCCCTAAAATATTGTTTTTATTTTTTAAATTCAATTTCGCATATTGGGCCATTATATAGACTTCATAACAAAAAGATAAACTAAGCCCCCAGTTTAAAATGTGTTTAAATGCTACAACATCTAAGTTTTAACTACTTTAGTTTGCCCAGCACCCCTATTCACCCCTCGATTTATCAAGGTTCTTCACTTATTAGTTAATTAAAAACCTAATATTTTGTATCAGCTCCACTTTGTTTATGTTTAAAACAGAATCTTAATTCAGTATGTATCCATAATGTTTAAAAAACATTCGATTTAAAATAACCCGTATATGAAACTCTTGCCAAAATTATTATTTAAGTTTAAAAAAGTATCATCAGGATACATACTGATTTTGGATACTGTTTTAATCATGAACATAGTGGAGCTAATACAAAATATTAAGATTTAAGTTAATTAATAAGTGAATAAGCTTGAGAAACCGAGTGGTGGTGCTGGGCGGGGTAGAGTAGTTAATTCTTTATATATTTTTAAAAAGTTCTCATCCGCTATAATTTAATAAATAAAAATATACAGGGTGTTCCATAAGAAAAATCTAATGTTTGGTTCATATCTGGAAAAATATAAAACTTCCAAGCACACCACTGGATTCTGAGAAAAATATCTACCAACACTAGTTTTTACTTTTGTTGTAAGTTAAAAGACAACTAAAATACGAGGGTGTTTAAAAATGGAAAAGCATGATGTTCGCCCTGGATGTCAAAAACTAAGATGGCCATGAAAAATCTTTTAGTCTTTATGTTATTTTATAAGAAAAAAAAGTTTCTATAAACATATGTCCGGAGTTGTTGCTTCTTTACTGAGATACAAGGCGTTAAAATTTAAGAAAAAAGATTTTCTCGAAATAGTCTTAATATGCTTAAGCCGATTTGGATAAAATTTGGTACATTTATTTAAAGTTTTAAGGCGCTTATTAAGCCCTTACCAGATTGTTATTATTGGGTCCAGTGGCTTAAAAGTTTGTTTTATTATTTGCCTTATTACAAAAAAATATGAAAACGTCAAAAAATACAGTGGCGTTTTTTTTTCTCAATAATATAAGTTGCAGTGCCCTCTGAGAAGTCACTGAAGCTAATAATAACTATCTGGTTAGGACTAAATAAGCGCCTTATTACTTAAAATAAATGTACCAAATTTTATCCAAATCTGCCTAAGTATAAAAAAATATTTGGAAAATACTCTTTTCTTAAATTTTAACGCCTTGTATCTTAGTAAGGAAGCAACTCGGACTTTTTTTATAAAATAACATAAGGAATTACACCTTAAAGTTTCGTACCGTTGTTAGAAAACATCCTGTATATTTTTAAACCTAAAAATAATCAAAAAGTTAAAAATATTGAAAATATCTACTTAGTTTATTAAAGTTATTTAAAACTACAAATACCTAAAATTTGGTGTCGTCTCGAGCTTTTGCTAACCCGGCTAAGAATCGTTTTTGTTATCTGCTAGTTGGGATTGTTTCCCCCAAGTTCGTAGAGACGCCGTCGACATTTTAGACAAACAGCAAAATATATAGCGACATTTCCATTTTGCCAGCATAACTTGGAATAACTTTCAAGGAAGATAAAGTATCTGTAATATCTACCCTCTTTCCTTTTAGTGCTAAATTTAGATTGACCACATACATATATGTGTTTCTTTATTGAATGTCTTTGTTTAAATTTAAACGATAAATGGTTAAAAAAGGTATTTATAAACATGTTCCTAATTTGTAATATATTTTCCAATAATTGTATGGTATAATGTATAACTTTTGTAAAACTTCAGCCTTTTTGTGATAATTAACTTCTGCCATATTTTTTTTAAATAAGATTGATCCTCCTATAAAAAAACATTACTTACAAAATTATTAATACCATAAATAATATTTTGGCAAAACTTTCTTTCACTAATAAATTTATACAGGGTGTGTGCTCATTTACTTATTAGATATAGGTAGCACTTTTTAATTTCTTTATGTAGTTATATGGTTACAAATAAATCTTATATTTGAAAATAATTTTTATGTAGACAGACAAAGACAAAGTTGGTGGTAAAAGCGTGACGGTCAGGACTTATGTTTTTTAAGAATCACTGTATCTTTTTTATTTTTCGTAGAGTTCTTTTTCATTCTAACACATTTTTGCTGTAGCTTATACAGCTCTTCATGAATGTGGGTGCAAGAAGATAATAATTAACAAATTGTTTTAGCTGTCACGAAAGATAATAATTCTATCGATATCTGCTGTTATTAATTTTTACTAACATATCTGAGCTAAATTGATAAATAAAATTTTGTTTTTATAATTTTACCGATTACAAAATTTAAAAAAAATTCTGACATTTTGCGTAAAAAGAAGATTGTTTCTAGAAAAAAACATGTCCTTAAAGGTTTTTACCGATCCTGTATAAAAATCAGAAATTTTAAGTTTGTGTATCATATTTTTCGCATGCAAATATTTTCAACATAAATTACCTTTTTTCGAAAAATTAAATTTGTGATCAATTTGTTTTCTTATAAACTCTGTCCGTGGACAGTTTGCTGAATAGGATTAAATTTTAAAACTTAAAAAAATACAAGTTGCAGATTTAAAAAAAAACAATTATAATTTTCATAATACTACATTTTTTTTTAATTTTTTAAATAGTATCTAATAAAATTACTTACATAGGCAGCTAGCTAATGACCTATACTTTTCATACCACTGTTTGCTCGACATTACAATTGCCTCCTCAGGCAACTTTAATAAAAGTCAAAAATAGGAACGTGGTAGCATTATAAAAAATGTCAATTTACTGGTCAAAAAAAACCCACAAAATCCCTAAAAATTAAAAATTGAACTTTATACAGGGTGTCCAGAATATGTGGGCAATCTCTTAAATTTATAACCAGAACACATGAAAATTATGTGACAAGTTCCTATATTTTTTACTAAAGCCCTTCTTTACAGAGATATGTGCCCTTAAAGGACACCACTGAAAAATTGTTTTTCTTGAAAAACTTTTATAATACTTGGTTTACTGGATTTTTTTTAATAGGATAGATACAAGTAATGACTCTTTAAAATGGTATCCTTGGTAAACTTGTGCCTTCATTGGTTTGCCAGGGGCGGACTAACCCCTACACAATAGTGTTAATAATTTTTGCACCCTGTATAATAAAGATTCAAAAACTGAAATAAGTATTTTTGGGAGCCTAAATACTTAGCCAAAAAAGGTACCTCTATTAGATGTCAATATAAGAAAGCGTTTTCGACAATAACAAGTTTTTGTTTAGTGGGGACATCTAACAACATTAGGTTATTCTGTTGAAGACGGTACTAAAAACCTATCACAAAAGATATATTTTTAACTATATTAATGACACTAAATAATTATAGTTTTGAAAAACTAAAAACCATGCTTATAAAGCACATGAAACTAGAAAGTGAAAAATAATTTTTAAAGCAATCACAAAACAATAAAGAACAAAAATTACTAGATTATTGTACAAAAGCGTTGGACGCTCAATACACTAAAAATATGTTACAATACGCCCACGCTTTTTTACATTTTTTATACTACTAAGTATTTTTCGGTCATTATTGTTTTAAGATTATTTCAAAAATTATTTTTAACTTTTCAGTTTAATGTGCTTAAAAACCTTGTTTTTTGGTTTTGAAACTATAATTATTTTTAACTTAAAAACGTTTCCAATAAAAGACCATAAAATGTAAAAATATCAAAAATAATTTATGGTCTTTTATTGGAAACTTTTTTAAGTTTATATTTAATGACCGGGAACTAATACCATAATTATTTTAACTTGTTAGTTTCACATAGGAACTAACGTCTAGCGCCTACCGGAGCATTGATCCCAAACCGCAGCACGAATGTTGTAATATACCTAGCTTTATCTTACGAGACCTAACCAGAACATCGACTAAACATTCTTTCAGAATCGTAATCAGAGCCCCAAAAATCTCCGTATCCCAAAAATCGTCAATTCGGCAACATTCGGGAACAATGCTCAGGTAGGCGCTAGACGTAAATATTTCACATGCTATTAGAGCAAGATTCCAGGGCTCCCAGACCTAACTTATTTTCTTAGAAACAAAATATATCAAATAATGTAGTGCCAGTATATACCATGCGTGTATGCATATTTTCTAGCTTGAGACGACGGCCAATTTACAGGTACCAGGTGCTAAAGATAGATAAAAAATAGTACTTAGTTTTCCTAAAACCTCGGTGCTAATTTTTATGTACATATTTTAGAAAATAATTAAAAATTAAAAATTCATAATTATTACTTACCTAATACCAGACTCATTCTGGCGGCCATAATTTATACCAGGCGTTTTAAAACTTTCCAAAACAATAATGTTACTTTACTTGAAATCTTAGTCTTAATTTTTATATTTAACTAAGGAAATTAATTCAATAATCATTTTTACAAAAGCCAGACCAATCAGAGAGGCACTTCCCCAGACATACACAAAGGCTTGCTTGGTATATGGACGCAATCGTGATTGTAGAAAGTTTTATACAATTTGTAATTAATAATTTAATAAATAATCTGATCGGTCCTCAGTTATAATAAAGAACAATGTTTACATTTAATAATACCAATCATTACCGCATAATTAAAAATATACAGTGTCTACCAGGATAGGTGTTTCAAAGTGAAAAATAGAACATTTTTAAGTGTTTAAACGTCCTTTTAGGAAAACTGGTAGCATGGTCAAAAACCAAAAAATACAAAATTTTACTTTGATTGGTATTATGCAAGGCGAGTTAAAACTAAAAATTTTCAGAAGTAAATTACCTTTATTTTTAAAAAATAGCACAATATTGTTGAGAATTTTAATTTTAAGTAAGAATTTAAAGTTAAAGCATGAAAATAAAAACTTTTAATTTTGATTAAAAATTTAATTCTCTACGACATTTATCTATACAATATTGTTTTTAAAAATAAAAGTACTATACTTTTGAAAGTTTTTCATATTTTTAGTTATAACTGCTCCTGTATATTACCAATCAAAGTAAAATTTGTTATTTATTAGTTTTGGACGATGAGACCAGTTTTCCCGTTTAAACACTTAAAAATGTTCCTTTTGTAATCTTGTAACTCCTATCCTGGGACACACTGTATATTTTAAATTATTCTGTAATTATTGGTATTAATAAATGTAAACATTATTCCTTATTATTACTGAAGACTGATTAGATTAAAATTTAAAATATTTTGTAAAAATATCTACAATCACGATCGCGTTCATTATACAAAGAAAGCATTTGTGTGTGTCTGGGGAAGTGTTAGGCCCCTCTGATTGGTCTGGCTCCTTGCAAAGATTTTATTTAATTGCTTTCCTAAGTTAAATATATAAAAATTAAGACTGAGGTTGTAACTTAGGTTACATTATTCTTTAAAAGTTTTAAAACGCCTGGTATAAATTATGGCCACCGAAATGAGTCTGGTATCAGACGAATATTAATTATGAATTTTTAATAATATTTTCTAAAATATACATAAAAATCATCACTAAGATTTTAATAAAAGTAGGTTTTATTTTTATCTACCTTTAGCACCTGGTACCTGTAAATTGGCCGTCGGCTCAAGCTAGAAAATATGCATACACGCATGGTATATACTAGCACTACATAATTTGATATATTTTGTTTCTAAGAAAAAAGTTAGGTCTGGGGGCACTGAGATCTTGGGCTATATGGAAATTATGCTTGTAGTGATACCTAGTGTCCAACATTAAAAAAAAGTCGTAGATGATTTAACTTCGGTTACAGAGACCTATATCTATAAAATAAGAGCGTATTTAAAATTCAAAAATCTGCTTGTAGTGACACCTAGCGTCAAACATTAACAGTCGTGAGACTTACATACATACAAGTGAAGCTAATAAAAGCATGTTAAAAATAAAGTTGCAGCATAGTGAAGGGCCCTATATATCTTTGATATTTAAAGCTGGATAATGCATAAAATAAGAGGGAGCCTATGCTGAACCAACAAACAAACTTATTAAATTCAAAACCCTTTAATCAAAAACTTGTTTTTTTGAAAACGCTTCACTTTATCGATACACATTAGTATCTTTTTTATTAACTTGAGGTTTAAGCTATTTAAAAATGTTATTTTTATTCCTTTATTATACTGGATGTAAAATTATTACTACTATTATGTAAGGGTTAGTTCGCCTCTGCCGAACTAATAAACACAAATGTTTTACAAGGATATCATTTTAAGGAGTCATATCTGCTATTAATCATATCAAAAATACGCTGCTAAAAAAATTAGGAGAACACTTCTTAATACCTCTATAACTTTTTAAGTTAAAATGCTATACAAATGAGACATCCAAATTCTTAAAGCCACATACTTTCTCCTAATAAATTGATAAAGGTAACATGCAAAAAATCATTTTAAGATATAACTAATAGTTTAAAAACACAACGAAAAACAATCTTCTTGGGGTATATTTTCCCATTTTTCGATTAATGCTTTTTGTAGCTGTTGGAGAGTTTGGGGTGCATTTTGGCGCTTCCGAATACGTCTGTCCAACAAATCCCAAACGTGTTCCATAAGGTTTAAGTCGGGACTAATCGCAGGCCAACCCATTATGTCAATACCTCGTACTCGTAAAAAATTTCTGGTAATTGCTGCAGTACGTGCTTTCGCATTATGATTTATTGGAATAAAATTTTGACCCACACCATAAGCTGTAGGTTCAACATGTTCTTCTAGCACATTATCGATGTAACGTTGAGCGTTGAGAGTTCCTTGAATTACCACAAGATCGGTTTTTCTTTCTATATTTATTCCACCCCACACCATTATCTTTCAACTTCTCGTAAATTGTAAGATTAAAATACAAAGTGAAACAAAACAAAACAATACATGCAAGTTCATTATGAGTTGAGTAAAGTAGTTTACTGGTTTCAAGTTCTGTCTAAGAAGTTATGTTCTTACTCGTTGTTGTCAAATATTTATATTGAAAATAATTTTGCATGTAGGTATACTATTGTTTCCCAAGAGATATAGCTTTAACACAGTACAATGTTTATCGTTTTAATCTGATTATTTACCCGAGTAAATTTTAATAACTAAATTAAAATAATTTAACTACCTACTTCCAAACTTAAAAATAAACTAAACAAATACCTAATACACGGTTTTATCTATATTCTTTCAAATGCAGGCCTTTTAGCACGAAGTTTGCATTTGTTTTTTATCGCTATCTTTTAATTACATGTATTTGTAAAAATAATCGTTTTTTGTTACATTAAATATTTTGGTATTATTAAAATCTGCCCAAAAAGATCGTATGATAAAATAAATTTACTTTTTTTCTTTATTTGCTTCATTAAATTATTATTATAAATTATTTTGTATCATTTAAGTTATTAAAATGGAAAAGGTAAATTAAGATTGTACAGTAATATGGCTGGTTAAGAAGAAGACCGTCATAAATCGAAAAAAATAATTTTCATGTGTAAACTCGTTTTTGTTGGTATTTCATTTTAAATTACGTTTGTCTTTGTGCAATATCGTCACTTTATTTTATTAAAAAAATTCGCTGGATTACCATGAAGTCTTATGTTATATCGCTGAGTGTTACTTGCTTAAACATTAAATCAGAAAGTAAATTCATAAACTTTGGTGTTCCTCAAGGTTCTGTACTTAGACCTTTGTTATTTTTGTTATATATAAATAATTAAGCTTTTATCGATATAAAAGGCCAACTTACTATGTTTGCTGATGATATCACTATTATATGGAACAATAAAAATAAATATTATATAGGATTCAATTAATAATGATATTTTAAAAATTAAAACATGGTGTGATTTTAATTTGCTTACTTTTAATATAAATAAAACTTATATCCTAACATTTTAATGTGAACTTAATAACATATATTTATATGAATGATGAAATTGTTAAATCTTCTTAATGTAGTAAATTTCTAGGTCATGTCGTTGTTTAATTAAATTTTAAAGATCATATAGAAAAATTATGTAATAAACTAGCATCTAATTGTTATGCTATTATAATACTCTCTAAAGAATAAGAAAAATTTTTAGTTTTAAAATTCATTTATTTGTCTTTAATTGATTCTTTTATAAGATATGGAATGTGTTTTTGGGGAACACCTATCAATATTTATTAAATTTAGAATTTGTTTTACAAAAAAGAGCAGTTAGAAAAATGTTTATAAAGTACTGATAATTCTTTATATTATACTAGAAAAAAACTTAACTTTAACTTCCAAATCTAAATTTATCATTAACAAAAATGTTTTCAATTTAGGACTAAAAAAATATTTATAATTATTTTCCCGCTGGTATTATAAAAAAAATAAACAAAAAATAAAATAAAAAAATTAAACTATCTGTTAAAAACTTATTCTGCTTTGTTAAAAGATTATTCTTGGACAATAAATTATTATACAGGCTGTTATGGAAATACTTTAATATATTTAAACCCCAAAATCCTTGTGTAAAAATAAATTGAATAAAAATTATTAAAAATGGCGGACCACCATAAATAACAGTGATAATGAACCCCAAAATTTTACGATTAAAAAGCAAATCCGCCACTGACCAGCTCTTTAAATCCCTTTAAATACATATATTTACCTTCTGTCGCTGTCAAAAACAGCTGAAAGCAGTTATAACACGTGGTTACGTCAACGAGCTTGAGAAAAGTTGCCAAATTTATTTTGTTCTTTATCAGTTTATCTATGGGTTTTGCTGTTTCAATTCGATCAAACGAAAAACTTACATGATTACACAAATTATCCTTTATTACGTTACTAGGTTGTTCCAGCGTATAATGAAAGTAAAGATTACTTTTTCCACAATCAAGTACACTTTTTAGGTGGTTAATTACTTTACAAACTTTTAAACACTGCGACGCGACACGTATGCGCACAAAGAATTGAATTAAAATACACAAAACGGTATTTTTATTGTAAAACACTATTAAAACAAATTTTACTGCGTTTTTAAATAAAGTTTTGGAGTTACTTTCGCTTTTCTTTCATCAAAATTAAGAGCTGACAGACGACAGGTAGTTCACACGCAAGATCGTTTGACTAGGTAAGGTTGCCTCATTACGTCACATATGTACCGCACCGTTGTCCCTTGGCGCCAACATAGCAAACAAGGAATAATCATTGTTAAATAATTTATTAATAGGAAATAAAGAAGTTACGGTAACAACTGAATTAACAGTACTTAAAAGTATTTCTTTTAATATTGACAAAAACACAAACTACACTGTTAAAAAAACTTCATTAAATAATGAGCAAATACATATGTGTGACGTATGGTCCGCCATGTTGCAAGGCTTAAGAGGCAACCTTACCTAGTCAAACGATTCAGGTTCACACGAGAAAAGAGTACAAAAGATTATTCCCTATGAGACAAATGTACAAAAAACTACGGTAATTGTACAGAAAGTGTCCGCAACTCCGATTTTAACCAAATTTGGTATGTTGGGTTTTTTCGGGCGCTGATCACGAATCTGAAAGAAATTTTAGTCGGAAATGTTTGGTTTCGAGATAATCATCATCAAAGTTGGCATTCAAACCAAGCTTATTTTCACCATTATTCCCTTCTTTGCACACAATTCTTGATTTAAAGCTAAAGTGGCCCACAATATTTGATTTTCACCTTTTAAAACCCCGTTTTTCTATGTTTTTTACACCTTTTATCAAATAAATTGGGAAGGGTCCCTTTAAAAACGTTGCAACCGTGCATTCACTGCTCCACCGCCTCCACCATATTCTGCTACGATTAAAAACGATTGAAAGCGAAGCTATGCAATTTAATTCAAAAAAGTGTAAAATACGTAGAAGAATGAGGTTTTAAAAGGTGAAAATCAAATATTGTGTACCACTTTAACTTAAAATCAAGAATTGTATGCCAAAAGAAGGGGGAATAAAGTGAAAATGAGGTTAGTTCAAATGCCAACTTTAATGATGGATATCTCGGAAACAAATGTTTCCGACTAAAAATTTTTTCAGATCCGTGATCAGCGCCACAAACACAGGTGTTTTTACAGTTTAGATGTTTTTTGCAAGAAATTTATTGCAATTTATTCTAACATTTTTGCAGTTTGCACGTAACTGGGTTTATCAATTTACTGAAACTTGTAAGTTCAATTCTTTTAAACCTTTTTCTTTGTCTCATGTTGTTCTGGTTATGGGCGATAAAATGATACTTACAGCGAATTCTTTTGGTTAAACTAGGTGCTTTCAATTTAATTAGGTTTTTTAATCAAAATTTTTTACTACAAAATGCAGGGTTTGTTTTTTCTTGTGATAATTCATAAAAGCTTGATGTCTAGGAACTTATTACCGTGGGTATAAAAAGTAGACGGCATATTTAACATACCTTAGGGATAAAGGAGCCGAAGTGGACATTTTGGGGCTTCTTCAGATGTACGGTTACAAAATGCATGAAACAATTACTTTGTGTTGCTATATTACTGTACATCTCATTGGTACGGAAGAGAAGGGAAGTTTATGGTGAAAGTGTAAAGAGTGTACTCGTGAAAATAAAAGTACTTTCCAGCCAAGAAAAAATCCTAGCCTTCTAAAAGCTGTTGTAGCTCTAAATGTTATTTAAGGTTATTATTTAATGTAACGCCTACGCCGCTCATAAGTAGATAATAAAAATTGGTTAACTTTTTTTTATGCCGGTATATTATTGTCCTCTATTGTGTGCTTTGAAATCTACGATAAAATGGTGGTGCCCTCTGGATAACATTATTCAGTCGTTAAATGGGTTTAACATCTAAAAACCTGGCACCCACGGTACTTAGTACTTAGCTTTTGTGCTACTAACATGGACTGCCATAAACATAAAAAACTAAATATACTAAATGTACTAGATGTAGTACAATTGTACAGTTGAACATCGCAAATTCGCGTTGTTGTTCCATGATTTAACTGACCAATAAGAAGGCTTCTTTATGCAAGGTTACAGAAAGACGAAATTCGCTTGCCCTGGTTTGCGTTTTAAATAATATTGCGAAGAATTTGCCAAATTGTACGTTTATTAAGTTTTGCATTTACGTAAAATGCAACGAAATTCAATCGAGTTGACTGACATGGTTTTGTGTTATGGGGAAGCTAGGCAAAATGCTCGGCAAGCCAGGGAATTATGAAAGAGTTTGTTTATAGTGAACCCATTAACAGTTTAGAACAGTTGCGAAATCGTGTGGAACTAGCGGCTCAGCAAATAAGAAACAATGAAAACATTTTTGCGCGTGTGAGAAACAGTATGCAGCGGAAAATAAATGCATGTTTGGAATCAAACGGAGGGCATTTTGAACAAATTCCGTATTGAAGGTAAATCGACCTTTATTTAAATATTTTTTTGTTACAATTTATTTTGATATAAGGCTTTTAATAATTTTTTAAAGTAAATTTATAAAAAAATAGAATATAATAACATTTTACCTTTTTATTCTATTATGTATTTATATCGTTTATTGGGTATAAAATAGGACGTTTGGCAACATCGCAAACAAAGTCGTCTACTGTCTGTGTTTATAGTGTTTACGTCACCAGGGACGTAGCAGATAGGTGAAAAGAAGGTATTTTTACAAATTGTAAAAAAAGTTTGAATTAAACAAAAAAGTACTCAGTGTGTCTCTACACTGTCCCAGGAGTCACCCATTTCAATATATTAAAGTATTTCCATAACACCCTGTATATAAATTATTATATCATAAAATATTATTATTATTATTATTCTGTACAAGATCCGATACGATGTATCCCATGGCTCCGACCCCACAGGGCGTCGTGCGGAAGGCCATCCATATCAAAGACCACTCCTCGCGTCCACTCAGTCAGTGATCTTCGGTCAAATTCATTTGCCTCATCAGACGAAGGGATCCAAGGATAACAGATTTCTGCATCTTTATCACCAGTTGTTCGAGGGTATTTTGACATGCTGAAATATACCTCAACTCCCTTAATACGTTATCCTTCATGCCTCCTAAAACGCCAATTATCAGGACAACCAATCGTACGGTATACTCTGGATAGAGCCTCCGAAGTTCGCCAAGAAGACTCTAATATTTGGCTCGTTTCTCTGGTTCTTTTATTTCAATGTTAGTTTCCGCAGGTGCGGAGAACTCTATCACATACATGATGTGATTTGTCTTATCAAGGAGAACGATGTCGGGATTATTCGCTTGAATTTGACGCGTGGTTGGGAACGCATATTTCCAGTATATGCGACAGTTGTCATTTTCCACTACTGCCTCAATGTCGCCGGGAGAAAACGGCAGTATTGCTCTTTTATCGATGCCGTAGTATTGCCTTAGGTGATAGTAAAGTACCCGAAAAGCGCCTTTATGCCGATGGATGTAGCTATTGACAGCATGCACTGGACAAGCTGACAATAAGTGCATAAGGGTTTTGGGTTGCTGTCGACAGGCTCGACATGTGGTGTCAAGAACGTTGGAAAATTGGTTTCGGTAGACCAATGTGTTTATCACCCCATCTTAGCATGCTAGTAAGAACCCTTCGATTTTAGAATTAAGCTCGGCGGATTTCAGAAACCCAAACGAAACCTTTCGAGATAGATCCGGTCTATCGATGTTTCTGTAAAAGACTTCGTGTTGCGGCTTATTGATGCGATCTTCTAAGAGCATCCATTGTTCGGCCCTTTTAACTGCAGCGGTTACAGCACTAGATTTCTGTCTTATAAGTGATTGGTTGTCATTAGAATCTATTTCAAATCTAAGACCGAAATTTTCTGCGGCTCGCTCGGCTGCCTTGAACAATAATGCTCTAACATTGACCCATCTCATGTTCTCTTACTAACTGCAGCAGTGCATCCGTGCTTTTGTCAACCTGACAAGCAAGACTCAAAACCAAACGATCGTGCATACACTCTGAGCTTAAAAGGCCGCGATCTCCCTGATGGCGTGGGAGGTAAATGCGAGAGTCTGATGAGCGGAGATGGATGTTACGGTGAAGATGCATCATTTTTCGTGTGCTAACGTCCAGTTCGCGCAACTCTTCTTGCGTCCACTTAACTCATCCAAATAAATAAATCAATACAGGAACTGCTAGCATGTTAGTTGCGGTAACCTTATTCAATTCTGATAGTTCAGGCTTCCATATTTTCCTTAAGCGTTGCCTGTAATTTTGCTTCTTAGCTCGTTCTTTACAGTTATAACATCTTGAGTACGATTTTGGTCGATAGTTGCATAGAGTTTCAGGTCATCCATATAAAACAGATGGGTTCCCTTACGCGTCTTTCGAAGAGACACAGACAAAGGAAGCAGCGATATACAGAACAATAAAGGACTTAGTGAGTCGCCCTAAAATACGTCCCGTTTAAATATAAAGAGATCAGTTATGATTTTTTGTGCTTCAGATGTAATGGAGAATTTAGATTTCCAGATCGGCATCAGCTGTTCGATGCAACGAATTAGGTTCGGAGGAACTTTGAGATCTTTAAGCAGATGCATTATTAATTCATGAGATGTTGTGTCAAAAGCTTTTTGTAATCAATTCATGCCATTCTAAGGTTGCGTTTGTATTAGATTGAGTCTTGTGTGATGCATCTATCGATTAAGAGATTTTTCTTGCAACTATTGATTAACTCCGCCTAAGGTCCGTGCGGAGATCGCCCGCGGCTAAGCCGTCATAGGGTAGAGCGGTGGGTGATTGTTACGGACCTTAGCTGGTCCCAAGCTCAGCCAAGGAGGAGGGAGCACCCGCACACGTACTCACACAACACCTCTGCTCACCCTCGATAAAAGAGTGAGCTGGTACATACACACACTACACACAGTTCACACAACCCAAAGCTAAGGTTGTCGGTTAACGTGCCGAGGGCTTCTATGGCCGCAGGGTCACATGCGGTCTTTAACGTTCCCCCGGGAGCACCAGGCGACACCTCCCTGTATGCAGCCTAATCCATGTCAAGCGGGACACTGGCATGGATCGACAATTATTTCCTTTGCTACTCGTGGGACCATTATGAGTAGTAAAGGTCAAAAAACATATAAAGGTAAAGGCAAAAGCAACGTTCAGGCTAAGTCTAACTTTAAAGCTAAATCTCTAGAGAAAATAGAAGGTATGACGGAAAAGGAGGTCCAACTGGCCAGTATTTCCGATAAATCCAAAGAGAGGATGCAGGAACGGATCGACAAAGGAGAGTTACGTCGACGCCAAAAGGGCCGTAATTAAGGCCAACCTTATAAGTGCCACCTCAGGCAAGGATAAAATAAAAAAGAGCCCAAGGTCCGAAGACAGCACCCCATAGAGGCCCCATAGCAAAAGGCCAAGAGGGGTGGCTGGTACAAGTGGTACAAGAACGGCAAGTGGACAGCAGCAAAGTCCTAAGGAAGCTGCTAGTTGCGAAAAAGGTTGCCATCGTACTAGAAGGTTATCCAGAGGCCCAGATGAAAATCAAGAGGATGGAACAAGTCCAAGCAGCGGTTACGGAAGCCTATGAAGGCATTCCGGATGATGGCCCTAAAGTGCGCTTCGAGAGGTGCAACCATAGGCCAGGACATTTTCTAGTCACGTGCGCAGATAAGACCAGAGCAGAATGGCTAGCAAATGTAACACCGACTCTAAAGCCCTGGGAGGGAGCGGCGTTAAAAGCACTTACAGGTGAGGACATCCCAAAACCTGTAACTTGTACGGTGTTTGTCCCTGATGACAAAGGAAGCCGGTTGCCTGTTGAAAGAGTCCTTAAAAGACTATCAATAAGCAACAAAGGTCTTAACACCAAGTTGTGGAAGTCCTGGGGAGCCACACCAACGGACAAGAGCGAGGTGTCGACCTTCTCTATGGACAAACAGTCTCTAGAAGCTCTCCAGAAAATAGACATGAGTCTATATTATAACTTCGGCAGGCTAAAGTTCAGGCTCAAGCAGGACAAAAAGCCAGAAGCCAAAGGCCAAGACCTCCCAGACAAACCGGAAACGTTAAAGGCCACGGTGGACGAAGAAGTTAAAGAAGCCGAGGTGGAACGGGAGAGTGGCTTCGAGGAGCCTCTTATCCAAAGTGGCGTCAGTCCACTGAAAAGGCCATCGGTCACCCAGCAAGAGGATATCGCCAGGATGGAGAAGAATCTTCTAAGGAGCCACACCCTAGCCCAACCTCATCCTAAAGATGGAGATAAAACCATGCAAAAGCGGCTTCTGCCGTAATTGGTAGGAGATTCCAAAAAGAAGGCCTGGATATGGTTCTTTTACAAGAACCATGGCTGAACAACGGAAACAAGTGGAGGTAAGCTATTGTACGATGCAGAGGCCCTAAACCCCAGGGCCAGCATTATTTATAATAGTAAACGCCTAAATTGTACACTAATTCTGGAGCTTTGCTCCGGTGATTTTATTACAGCAAAGACCACACCAACAACAGCAGATGGAGGCACTGAAGCCTGTGTGATCTGCTGTGCCTACTTTCCTAGCGAGAAGAGGACCTGCCCTCCACATCTGTTGGGGGACATAATGGCCCACTGCAGAGGAAGAGGATTAAAACTGGTGATAGGAGGCGACATGAACGCCCATTACACCACCTGGGGAAGCACCAATGTTAATAACAAAAGTAAGTCTCTTTTAGAATTTATTTTAGGTAAAGGGTTAGATATAGCCAACATAGGCTCCGAACCAACTTTCGTTACATAAACTAGGCGTGAAGTCCTTGACCTTACAATCTGTAGCCATAATGTAAGCGATGAAATAACTAATTGGCATGTTTCCGAAGAGCCATCGTGCTTGGATCATCGCCACATAAGGTATGACATAAAAACCTCACAACTGACGGTAAGCAAATTCCGCAAAGCTATCCCAGTTCGTCCAGGAGGACGAACTGGGATGGCTTTGTGGCGACACTCACGCACACGCTTGGGGGCGGGATAGCCAAAATAGTCACAGTGAGAGATCTTGATCTGGCAGTAGAACAAACAAGCGAAGCCATTCAGGCGGCCTATGAAGCAAACTGTCCAGAAACGGTAAGACAACAGAAAAGAAAGACAGCATGGTGGAATAATCACCTCCAGGACAGCCTAATGCCACACTTATGCACAATCTTTAGAGCATATGTAGCATGGGGCTACATACCCAAATTATGGCAGAAGGCAAGGGTGATCTACCTACCCAAGGTAGGCAAAAGCCTGGACAGGACGCCTAAGTCATACAGACCAATCAGTATATCCTCGTTCCTGCTGAAAGCGCTGGAAAAAATAGTGGATATATACATATTACTTCACTACAACCTCAATATGGGTATCAAATAAAATTACTTGATCGGTGGAATATTTAACTTAAAAAAATTAGTATCCAAAATGGCCGCCGCTCCAAAATAGCGAATTACATATTTTTACCACAACTACCACAATATAGGTATTAAATAAAAGAGCTAAAATGGAATAAAGCTTACTATAAAAAATAATAAATCCAAGATGGCCGCCGCCTCAAAATGACGAATTACATATTAACCACAACTTCTTCAATATAGAATTGTTGGTTAGTTCTGGTGACTTATATTAAGGCAATTAATAAACTCGATAGAATGAAAAGTATCAACTAACAACAAAAATTAAAACCTAAAAATAAATTATGTAAAAAAATATGTTTAACGGTTTTATTGATCTACAAGCTTAAAAATAGTTCAGTAAGTCTTAGCTACCAGATCGCACCAATCTTCTTATCAATCTGGGTTTTGATCAGACAAATAATAAAATCGTTGAGCACTTGAAATTTCTAATGTATGTTAATATTCACTTTAGATATGTTATATGCTCCGAATTACCGAATTATTTTTTAGCTTTTAGTACAATAAAACCGTTTAACATTTTTTTTACATAATTTATGTAAATTGATTTGCTTAAAAAATAAAAGAGAGAGAGAGAGGGGCAATAAAAACTGCACCGTATAATAAAAAAAACATAGGTTGTCTATAGAAACAGCCTCACTTCGGCCCAGCCTTTACATTAATCATACACAAATATTAAATATCGTGAAATTAGTATTTCGCACACCTATTAAAGGATTAGTTTATTATTTTAAATAAAAATATAACGTTATGAATAAACCATATATCCATCATTTGGTGTAAACTTCCTATAAATTTAATTTTTTATTATAATAGGTAAGTAAATAAAAAACTTTGTTCAAAACTCAATGATATAACTAAATCAGTAATAAAACAGAAAGTTTGTTTAAAACTTTGGGCCGCTTTATTTCGCGTCACTTCTTGTGTAGAAGTTGGTAGTTTCAAAACAAATTTACATAATATTCTGAAATTGTCTTTCCGCATTTGGGAAAGACAACATGATTTTGGTTCTCGGGGCTCTGTGGAATTTTATACTGCTTATTTTAATAAACATTGTTACGCCAACAAAAGTATACATATTTACAGGGTGTTTGGTTATATTTTGAACGGGGTCTACACGCTTTATTGTTTGAGATAGAAAAATACTTAAAATAAAAAAGTTTTAAGGTTTTATAGAAACCGCTGGGATTTGCTGAAAAAATAAACAAATGAAATATATATTTCTGGCTTCAAAAAAGCTTGGATTTTTTTTCCGAGCCAAAAAGTATTTTTCTCCTTCCAATTTATACACTTTGTATGTGTCCCAAATTCGACCATCTCTGGAATATTGTTCTCATGTCTGGGGAATGGCATCCCCTACAACCCTCAGTATACAATATACAATAGAAATACCGTGGCGAGAAAAACCGAATAGTTACTAGAAATAAAGAAAAAGACTAAATAATATTTTGTTTATTTATTGTTAATAAAGTTTTATAGAACTACTTTAACTTGTTTAAATTTAAAAACAATAATAACAAAAATGATGTAGCTCTATTTTTTACAGAATAACCATATTTAAAGAAACAAATGAAACCAGAGCTACCCAAATTGTCTATAAATTAGAGCGGTTGACTTTTCCAGGATTCAGAGGCATTTGCTGCAATAAGTGGTGGTCCAAACATAGACAAAGTATATATTTTTAAAAGTGGGAAAATATACCCTTTTAATGAACCTTAAATATTCATAGTGTTCCATTTAAAATAAGAAAGTCGATGCATATTTGTTTACTTTGCGATTGTCATTTGTTATTTTTTTAGCAAATTTTACCTGTCCTTATAAAACCCTAAAACTTTTGTATTTAAAATATTTTTCTATCTCAAACAATAAAGCGTGTAGACCCCGTTCAAAATATACCGAAAAGATATTTTAATATAAAATGTTTGTAAGCTGTAGCAAAAACAGGCCTTGAAAATGTTTTAAAATTTAGGAAAATTATACGACTAAAACATTTTGACAATTCTACTACTTTCGAGTATATCGGAAGTGTCAATGTCAACTTCCTCACTTTAAAAGGAACATCCTATATATAATTTATTTTAAGATATTGCGTAAAATTCTAAATATGTTTTATGTATATAGTGTTCTATACCCAAGTTCAACAGTTTTTGACTCATTTCAAATTTTATGTTAAAAAGACGTTTGCAAGCCATCACATGACTATCATTTTTTATTATAAACAGAAGCATTTAGTATAAATTAAGTTAAAAAACCACTTCAGCAGTCTGTATTAATGTTTTAAAAAATATTTATATAAAAATTTATTAATAATATAATATTTTGTAAAATCCGTTTTTAGGAAAATATACAGGGTATTTTATTTAAAATAGCAAAGCTAAGAGCAATTCGGATTTAAAAAAGGGCTGGAAAGTTAGAAATATGCATCCATCCGTATAATATTCCTAAAGAAAACAATAATCTTGCTATTAATTTTGTGGGCACCCAATATGCCAGGTGTTTTTTACATTTGTTTTCCCTTTAACTTTTTTATCTTTTAAGATAAAAAAATAAAATTTGGTAAATTGATATTTGATATAGATATGCATTGGTAGGGTTGCCATAAATTCTTTAGTCAATGTCGGGACATCTTGATTTCTGGCGTTTAAGTAGTTTGTCCGGGGGGATGAGCAGGGAGGAAAGGGGCACCATTTTTTTGTTATTCGACAAAAATACAATGCAAACATTACACATGTTTCATTAAACGGGATATAGGCGAACAACGCAACAACAAAGCGGGACTGGTGCGCGTCATCTTCTTTACATGTCGGCAATATATAATCTCTGCCCGAGTGTTCTACACACTTATTTCTATCTTCTTATTTTGGCTAAGCTGAACCTCAATCCCAAGAAACAAAGTAAACAAAAGTAAATTATAAGAAATGGTTTAAGAAAAAATTGAAGCATATATATATATATATATATATATATATATATATATATATATATATATATATATATATATATATATATATATATATATATATATTATTTGCTTTCTTTAACCATTGTTTATAAAATTTTCAGCAAAAAGCGGTCTGTATACAGACCGCACACCCGGTAAGTTTTTTCTTTTAAATAAAAGCAGAAATGTTAAAAAATGGCATGATAAAATTTACCGGTGGCACAATTTTTAAATTGAAAAAAGAAGTTATTTTCAGTTAACTCGAAAGTGATAGAAAACAGCTAAGTAGAACAATCAATGCATAATTTTGTCAAATATTGATATACCAAATATTATTTTTCTATCATGAAAATACAAATGTTATTGGGGGAACCACACCCTGAGAAACACTTGGTATAGGATAATTCGTAATATTAAAAAAATAAACCTTAATTCCTATAAAGTAACCTGTAAATTTAGGTTACCTACCTGTAAATATTTTTCTAAACATAAAATAAATACTTGTTATTTTATCAACCAAAATATTATCTCCTAATGTGTGGCACGTTATTGCAATTGTTTATTATTTATCGTCTTTATTTAAATCGACCTACAGAACGTATTTTGGAAATTCTGACATTGCAAAACTAGTGCGGATTATAAAAATTGTGATTACGAAAATAAAGTAATACCCATGAAATACTGTTTTATTCATTTATCATTTATTAATTTTGTTGGTCTTATCTAATCTAATCCGATCGTGTGAGAACTTTACAACCCCAAAAAATTATACTGGGTGTTTAAAATGCAAATTGCGGCCTGGACTTTACGATAGAACAAATGGACCAAAAATTTAAATGTTTAAGAAAGTCGTGTATGGAAACTGCATTTGCTTTAAAAAAAAAACAAGATTCACGTTAAAAAAATTGTTTTGTTTTGTACAAAATTGTAAAAATGAAATGACAAAACTACTTTTATTTTTACTAATTTAGCAAAATGTCAAATAAAAAAAGGTTTTTGTAACCTAAATAAGGATCCGATATCTAAAATTTTACATAAAATAAACATATTTATATTGTTTTAGTCATGTTTTACACCCTTTTACGTAATATACCTGGTTTTACATTTTTGTATTTAAATATATTTGACAAACTTTGACTATAACTGTTGTGTTGTAGTAAAATTAGGTAAATTACCTAAAAAAGGTTTAATACATAATTAAAAAAAAGACTTTAAAAAAATGGTTTATTTTATGTGAAATTTCAGATATGAAATTTTCGTTTAATTAAAAAAATGTTTTTTATTCAACATTTTGGTAAATTATTAAAAATAAATGTAGTTTTGTTTTGGTCCATTTTCACATTTTTCAATTTTTGGAGCGCCTGTACAAAACAATACAAATTTATCAACGTGAATCTTGTTTTTTTAAGAAGCAAAAGCAGTTGTCATTCACGACTTTCTTGAACTTTTAAATTTTTGGTCTATTTGTCCTATTGTAAAGTCCATCCGTGGACTTACTGTATATATTTTTATTAAAAAGTTTAAGGCACCCCTATTCCAAGGATTTTTTAAAAGCATTTATTTAAGGAAAATAATTTATTTTAGGCTACTTCTTTTATTTAATTAAGTATTTGTTGTTGTTACGTAACTTAATAAAAAAGTAAAAGTATTAAATTTTTGTGTTCCAGCAAAGACAATTATAGTTTTACTATAGACACCCAGAACAATGCCAAATTTTTGGTCATCAGTTTGAGTGAAAGTACAGTTGTCTTTGGTTCCAGAAATATGCCAACCAGTGCATATTATTATTATTTTTTTAGGCTTAGCAAGGTGCAAAAGAAACGAAAATTCAACAGATGATTTTTAAATAATTTTAAGACAAACATTTTGTACAAACCTAAGAACCGTTTTACACACACGTATTTTTTTTGAAAATTATTACCAAAATTTTACCGAAAGGGTTGCGAGAGACAAAATAAATAAAGGCCGCGGTTCGAATTATGTTAACAGCGCTCATAGGGTACCAACACGCGGTCTGATTCGTGTTTTTCACGCTAACCTTTAGCGTTGTGGAAGCTATGACGTCACATGTGACGTCACACATTAGTGCTGACAGTACTTACGGGTCAGGTCCTTAGAATCGTAAGCATCGATGTTTTTGGCGCCATTTATTTAAATCAATGTATTGTGTCTGTGATTTTAAGCGTCCAAAATGAAATGTATCTATCATCACTTTCCTCAATTACAAAAATGCTTAAAATACAAGCATTTTTCCATCTTTATCAGTTACACTACATGCTTCACTCATGTTTATATTAAAAAATGCTTTGTAGGTTATGTTGAACTTGTTAAATTCGTAAACACACTTAGAAGTGGTGCGAATTATTAATACTGCAATCAGACGTTGGCGCTCACTTAAATCGGAGTGCACGTTAGCAGTCTATACGTCGTAAATGCTGTGAGCACAATTCGGACCGCGGCCAAGATAATAAAAACTAAAAATGTTCAAGGTATACAACTACTAGGTACTAAGTATAAGGTACATTTCCTATAAAAAATAAAGGTTTTCTTTTACATGGAATATAACTGAAGGTGTTTATACAACATTTTTTACAAAGTGCATAAATAATGCAAAACACAAAATAAACACATATTTAACGTAAAGGATGTATAGAGGTTCTTCTCATTGCTGTTACCCTCATACCTTTTTTATGTAGAAAAATGAAATTTGGTATATCGTTATATGACACTTGTGGATTGTCAAATCTTTCCGCAAATTTTTTATTACTTCAGGTTTAATCAAATATAATACTGCTTTCAAATATTAAAAGGCACCGCCTATGTGGTACCAAATATTTAAAAAAGGCTCTTTTAAGTTATGTTGACCAGCCACCCGCGTCCCATTAAAAAAAGTTATGACCATAAAAAGATTTTTGGAAACTTAAGTCGAAAAAAAAACAAAAAAATAATTTTTCCATGGCTACTTGTCTTAAAATAAACCTTTAACCTTAATCATGGCATTCTGGATTGGAATTTAAAAAAATAAATTATTGACAGCCGAAATGTTAAAAAATGACATGTTAGGTGTTATTGTATTTAGAATATCAAGTTCTATGGAAATAAGTCAACGGTGGTGCCATTTTAAATATGAGAATAGTAGTCATTTCCGGTTAAACTAAAAGTTATAGGAAAAAATGGGATAAATCAATTAATTTATAATTATGTCAGATAATTATATACCAAATTTTATTTTTTATCTTAAAAGGTAAAAAGGTTATAAAAGAGACCACCTGTAAGAAACACCCGGTAAAGCGTTCAGACTAGACTAGCTTCTAAATCGCTCAAAATCTCAGCTTTCTACTTTAAAATGTCTTCTCCTTTGTCAATAAAAACCCTGGTAAAAGAGAAAATTTTCAATTCCTGGCAACACTGATGAGTGGTTACACAAATGCTTTCAGTGTTGCCAACTCTTTATTTAATTTTAACTATTAAAACCCAACCCTTTACATGTTCTTTGATTAAAACACTGCAATATTTTTGGTGTTAGCAAAACTATACTTAATTTTTGACTATTGGAAATATTGTGTGTTATGCGAATTGCGCATGTCCAAAACTGTAAAGCAAACCTCCCAGTCTGGGGTCAAAAATTCATGCGCAGGTATATTCTAAATACTCATGGATCGGTTTCTAATAGCTATCCATTTTACTTACTGTCAATTATTGGTGCGAACAGCTTAAGTGAAAAAGAAAGATGCTGTCGATTTTTTCTCTCACTGCTTGTGCTATATGCTTCTAGACTGCGATTTAGCAGAGAAAAGCTACGTGGTCAGCAGTTCTGTCTCACCTTTAAATTATTTCCCTGTTTGTTGCTTGCATATTATTACCGACGCGATTAGAAAGAAATAGTTGATTTCCGTCTTTATTTCTATGACGCCTCTGGCTTCTTCTTAGCTGAATTCTACTTTTTTACCAAGCATGGGGAGCGAGAAAGAACTGGACCTATTTTCTTTATCTCTCACTCACGGTTTTGTAACTACCCATCAGTATATGGTCGATGGGCCAACCTTAGGATATTGGTTGTAAAGCAGTTCACCTTTCTTAAATTTTTTGAAATATAGCCGAACTTACCACCCTAAAAACCCAAAATTAAAACACTTATAGCTTGACCAGTTTTTTATTGACTTTAAAGACGCTAAATGACCACAACTCGAAGAAACAAACAAAAATGTTTTTAATGTCAAATTTAAAGAACATGTTTATAAAATAAAACAGCAAAGAAAAGTACAATAAATATTAATTCCTTTTGTTACTAGATTTTAGTGTTTTTAACTAGGGTATAAAACTTAAAAGGATAATTTCTTATGCCTTTTTATGAAAAAAAAGTTTCTTTAAATATATGCCCGGACTTGCTTCGTTTGTGAGATAAATTTAACTAAAAAAGTCGTTATTTTTTAAGTATCTTAAAAACCCTTTTATCGATTTAGATAAAATTTAGTAAACTTATTCAATGTAATAAAGCCTTATTAAAGTTTTACCTAGATTTTGATTATTGGGTCCAGTAACGTCTCAGTGGGTACCACAGTAAATAAGAAAAATGACGACTTTTGATAAAATACACCACTGCTTATTTATTTTAAGGCAAATAATTGTTTAATATTTATTTCTGCTTTTTATATGATATTGTATATAACCACTTTTTGGAAAAAATTTAGGAGGTTTTATTAGTTTTTTTCTAAAACAAAGCAAGATACGAAAAAAATACGGAGACTAAAAAATTTAATTTTTAATTGCTTAGTTAAAAAAAATAATAAAAACTTTATAAAAGCTAGTGGAGAAGCTTGTTTCTTAGAAATGACGCAAGTCTGAACACATGTTTCTAGGAACTTTTTCCATAAAAGGTCTAAGAAATCACCCCCTTAGGGGCTAAATCCACTTAGAAGACCGAAAAAGTCCATTTTTCTAGAATTTTTATGAAAGGCCCTTTTACTTTATTTATCTAACATATTTTTTATAATATATTCTATGTACTTATTACAATATTTTGACATATTTAATTTGTCAGAAAAATTATTTTGAAAGCCTTTGTAGCCGATGTCCGTGTGCTCCTCAAAAAAAAGACGTTTTTGCGGTTACCACTACATCACTGGACTCGATCATCTAAAATAAAAAAAAACCAAACGTATCTAGTTTCTAAATATATTGGGTTTTTCAAAATTGACGTCTGTGCTTTTAGGATTCGATTCAGAGGGCTATTACAAATCCAAAAGTAATAGTGAAAGAATGTCCAATTTACTTCGTTATTAAGTTGCACATTATGGCCTTCCAGTGAGAAAATTCTTGAACGTAACATTTCCTGATAGGAAATTGAAATATTTTCAAATAATTAACTTAATTATAAAGTAATACTTTTTTATTGGGTGGATAGGAAGAGGTGGCCCTATCCCATAGCCACCTAGATCTCTGGTTCACAATCCCCTTGATTTCTTTTTCTTGGGCTATCTCAAGGAAAAAGTTTATCTCCAACCCGTTGTTGATCCTGAAAATGTTATAGCTTGAATTCTTGCTGCTGTGGCATTAATATAAAAAAATATGCTACAGAACGTTCGTGCTTCTATGATTTATTGCGCAGATAGTTTTCTTGAATTACGAAGCAACTTATTTAAGCACATTTTATGAAACCAGTTGCTTCTTGTTATTAACCGTAGGTAATATAATTTATTATATAATTTATTGTTCTTTTTGAATTACTCGATAACGAAAAAGATTTGATTTTTTTTACTTCCACTTTTCGACTTGTGATAGACCCTTGAATCAAATCCTAAAAGCACGGGCGTCAATTTTAAGATACCCTGTATAATACCTAAAATGAATCGAATAAAGCGGATATAGCCCCTTAAGTTTTGTACCGTAGTTAGGACACACCCTGTATAAATTGAGGTAAATCATGCAATACAAAACGCAATTTTTAGCGTTTGCAAAGTCCTCATGAGCATGAAAAAGAATTCTTTCAATAATTTTATTATAATTTATTAAACGTATAAGAAAGAAATGTATATTTTATTACCAAATATCATACACCATTATTTTTATGAAATTTTTGATGAGAGTTAATTTTCTTTATAAATTTCGTAAGAATTCTAGTATGTGTAAAACGGTTGAGAGTCAGTAAAATATTCGTTTTCAAGATAAAGGTGAGTTTAACTAACAAAAAGAAAGTATTTGGATTACTTGTTATTTAAACCACTAATTTATTAAGGTATTAAACATTGTTCTCTAGCTTACGAGAATATTGTTAAGCAAACAAAATGTTTACCAAAAAAAAAACGTCATCTTTAAAGTATTAGTTTTGGGCGACTTAGAGTTGGGACCTTTAAAATAATAATATTTAATTTTGTAAAATAAATAAAACGTGTTGAAAAGGCTTTTTTAATAAATAAAAGATAGCCTGTTCAGGTATCAAGTATAAACATCAAAAAGTAAAGGTACAAATAAGGAAAAATAGAGTAAAAATAGAGTTAGCTAAATTTTTAAGGTTTATAATAGGCGTGTTAAGAGTGGAACTGATCAAAACTTTGTTTTT
The DNA here is from genome assembly GCA_014170235.1 of Listronotus bonariensis. Lineage (NCBI taxonomy): Eukaryota > Metazoa > Arthropoda > Insecta > Coleoptera > Curculionidae > Listronotus > Listronotus bonariensis. The sequence goes on from JACEGR010000138.1 coordinate 66,904, forward strand.
TTAGAGACACTAAAACAACATGTACTAAGCGCAATAAAAGCTTCCCCAAACAAAATCAGCGACGGACCCGATAGAGCAAAAATGCCTCTTTTTTTTTAGAGCAAGCACTTTCTGTAACCAAACTAAGAAAGAAAATATATATATTTCTTAAACTTCTAAAATAAACAAATATAAAAGTAATATTTTTTGACACCTTGTAATAATACCTGCAAAATAATAAAAGTAAATCTTACAAATCTTATACCTTTGATAAAATAATATCATTTAATGACACTGTGTGGTATGTTGTTAGTTTCCTATGTTACCGTTAGTATGAAATAGATAGAATGTCAAATAATTTGTCATTTTTTTTATAACTTTTTGTTTAAAATAGCATTTAAAAGTTGGACAAAAAAATACAAGAAAACCCGTTTTTGTGCCGTCATCATAGGCCTATAAAATGAGTGAAAATAAGCCTAAAAAGTTTCCCCAGTTTCTGGCTGCTATATGCATATGTATAGGGGCAATGGGAACTGGAACTGTTATTGCATGGACTTCAAATATTTCAAAAAGTAAGTTAAATTTTACTTTCTGTGAGTTCTACCCAAAACACCGGTTGATTATAAGACCATTTTTTTATAAATTAAATGCCGTAGTACTCACTGACGTTTTAGGAATAAATATTGATCTTAAGATATAATTAAAGGTTTTTTTGGAAAAGCAGAAAAAAATTATTTTATTTTTTATTCTAAGTAACCATTGATTTTAATGATGAAAGAAAAATTAAACATATTTGGAAGTCACTATAGATTATTATTTTGTTAATGTAGAATGATATTTAATGATTTTAAATTTATATTGCTAAAAAAACATACCTATAGTGTAAACAAATCACTCTGTATAATTCCGTATTTGTACACCTTAAAGAAATTTAACGCATCAATCTGTTTTAAGACACATTTTTTTTTAATAAAATTTACTTGTATGCACCCCTCCTACAACCAGAAGATATCTCTTTCACAGGATCTCAATTTGATATTGGATTGGGGCGCCAAAAATCTCGTTCAATTTATTGCATCCAAATCACAATCATGTTCCTTGTCGCGAAAGAAATCATCAAACGCTCAACCTTTGCTTATGAGTGGCCAGGTTTTGCAAAGCGGGGACACATTTAACCTTGTGGGCGTCACATTTGAAAATAAACTTAACTGGCATAAACACATTGTATCTATAGCCACCGCGGCTTCAAAAAGCTTGGATTTCTTTTCCGAGCCAAAAGTATTTTTCTCCTTCCAACTTATACACTTTGTATGTGTCCCAAATTCGACCCTCTCTAGAATATTGTTCTCATGTCTAGGGAATGGCATCTCCTACAACCCTCAGCATTCTTGATGCCATTCAAAGAAGAGCTGTTCGTCTTATTAATGATCCTTTACTCACTCAAAGACTTCCTTCTCTTGCCCATCGTCGAGCTGTGGGAGATCTATCGCTCTTCTATAGATACTTTAACGGCTTCTGCTCCGACGAATTATCCAGTATAGTCCCTCCTCTTGCAGCTCCCAACAGAGAAACTCGTGGTGCCGCACGTATGCATCCCTATACGGTCCAATTGGACAGGCCCCGAACTTCCCATTTCGTTCGCTCTTTAATCCCTAGAGTTTCTAGACTATGGAACCTACTGCCAGCGCAGGTCTTTCCTTCCCCCAAATCTTCAAGTTTTAAGTCCCGTGTTAACAAACTTCCTCTTACCTTGCTTAAGACACCCACGGTACGTTAGTATTTAGGCTTGGCCTTCGTGGATTGTCCAAAGATACAAAAAAACATAAACGTCAAAAGTTTCAAACCTTAAAAGGGGTCAAGTTTTAACTCATGTTTAAAGGATTTGAATTCTGAAATAGTTTTTTGGTTTTCTAAAATCGGTTTAGAAGTTTACTCTATGTACCGGCTGTGTTGAACCAGTGACTTACCCCTACAAGCAAATAAAAAGAAACTATTAACTCTTAAGCTATTTTTTCAATTATTTTTACTTAATTTTAAAAAATCGCTGAAATATTACCGCAAATCACTTTAAAGGAACACTATCAAAATAATGTAGCAATATTTAAAGCTATTTTATTTCCCAATATTTGTTTTCTTTTCCTAACTGCCATTGTTTAAACCCTTTCCTTACAAAATAGACTACCCACGATCGCATTTAACCAATTTAAAATGGTTTAAAATACAGGATTAAGTAATGGCGTTTAATCCAATCCTTTACTCAATCATAAACGTATAAATCGCATTTTTCGTCGAATTATAGGTTTTATCCGATCGGTTGAATCAAATTCAGTATACCGATGTACAGATGTTTTTATTTATATTTTGCCACTCACTTTTAACTATAACCAAGACAGGTAGAAACAAAAACCTCATTTATAAAAGTAATAATTAATACATTTTTATCTATTATCTTTTGAGCATTAAAAAGAAACAAATGAACATCAAAAACTTAAGAAAAATGAAGGGGTAAACTTTTTAAAAGATTTATAAAGATACCACATTTAATAAATCTTTTTATTTTTATACATGGCCATTTAAATCTGAATATAATTTTCATTGCACCTATTGTCTTAGCTTAGGGCCGTAGGTAGGTATAATGGAAATTACATTTATAATTTTTCAGAATCAAGTGGTCATATTTCGAAAACTATTACGATATATATAGCGTGTCTATAAATTGCAGTATATGAAAAACTTTTTTATTACTAATTTTATATATAAAAAGTTATTCCTTATGAAAAGTTCTGCATGGTCTTAAACCTAAAATGCAATTACCAGATATCAAAAAATATGTCAAAAAATATAAATTTTGCTCAAGAAGAAAGCACCCTTATTTTTCATAACATCAAAACATGTTATAAAGAAAAGATGTTTAGGATTAAAACCACCATTCAAATATGCAAACTTGTTTAAGATTTTTTTTTAATCAATTTTTTTATTCGGTAAGGGTAAAAATTTAACTTTGTACATACCTATTTCAAAATGTAATATGTAAAGAAAGGTTAAGCATAATCAAAATAGCGAAAAATCACACATTACACATCAGAAATTTTGAGGAAGCAGGTGTTTAAAAAGCAAATTAAATAGTTTTATTTTTAAAATTAAAAAAATATATATTTTGTTACTTTTATTATTAATTTTATAAAACTTTTTGATACCCCTGTAACAATAACAAAGTCATTAAAAGTGCTATTCTTAGTAATTTTTTTAAATATTTTCCTTAAAAATTGAAAAATAAAGGTAGCTTGCTCTTGGAAAAAAATAATGTTTTCAAGTTTTTGCGTACATTGTTTACAAAATAAACATTTTTTCTTCCTGGATCATTTTTTTTACAAGTATTATTATAAATAATAATAATTTTTTACTTATTTTTAATATTTTTGTATTTAAATATATTTAAAAAACTTAAAAATAAAAAAAATCGTTTATTAAAACCAGGTAAATTATGTAAGAAGTAAAAAACATTAATAAAATAGATATATGATTTCGAAAAAACATTTGTTTATTTCATGTGAAATTTTAAATTTCACTTAATTAATTCCTTATTTAATTATTAAAAATCCTTTTATTCACCATTTTGCTGCATTACTAAAAATAGAGGCAGTTTTCTTGGTCCATTTTCACATTCTTGTAGTTTTTAGAGCCCCAGTACAAAACAAAACAAATTTTCAACGTGAATCTTTTTTTTTTAAGAGGCAGAAGCAGTTGCCATAAACGACTTTTTTTGGCATTTAGAATTGGGCTGTTGAAAGAGTCCATCCGTGGACATACTGTATATTATTAAAAGTGACTTATACTAAATAATTTTTTTATATATTTTTTATTACTTAAAATTTGTTTTTATATAAAAAAGTAAAGACCACACGAAAAAACGATAAATGTCCAAAATAAAAAATGCTTAGAAGAGTGTTTTTTAACAATAAATACTAAATTCTTTTACCGGGTATGCGATATTTTCAAAGGGTTTTTAAACATGATTCATAATACTATTGCCTTTTATTTTAATACCTACTAAAATATGTATTAACGTATAACTTAAGAGATAGAATAGATTGTAAAAATTTAATTTAAAAATAGTGGACTTTTTATTGTTTTTCTCCTGTGGTCTTCAAGTAAATTAGTAATAATTTCCGGTAGCAAGAAAAAAAGTAATAATAAATTAAACCAATTATCTTAAAAGGCACTTTAAAAAATCATAGATACATCAACTACGCTACAACTGTATTATTCACTTAATTTATTTAAATCTACGAAAGAGCACTAAATCTTATTCACGACCGTGCTAGTGACATGTCTTTGCGGAAAATTTCCAAAACAATGGAAGCATTATATTTGTTGGACGAGTTAAGTATGCTTTTATACGTCTTTTAACAAAACTAAAATACTTATTGCACTTAAAATCAGCATTAACACAAAATTAAAGTTAAGAGCTAGTACCTAAAGCCGCATATAGATCTACACACGCATACGTTAAGCAAAGACATACACATGCGTGTGCATATGTGGAACGTCACTCTCGTGCCTTTTCGCCGCAACGCGCGAAAGACCTGAGCACGCACGTCGCGAGCCAGCCTGGTGTCGGTTTTTCGAACGCTTCAAAGAAACATGCGTATGCGTTTGCACTCAGTTTGGACGGTTTTAATCGTCTGATGTTTTATTCGCTCGAATTTTGGCAGTTATGTTAAATAAAATGTATGCGTGGATGCTTTCGGTGCTCTTGCTGGAGCGCCGTGAGCATGCATGCATACGTAGCAATAAAGATTTCCAACGAATGATCTGCGCGCGCAAGGCTTGAGGATGAATGCGAGTGTGTAGCTTCTCAGCGTATGCGTGTGCAGATCTGTACGCGGCTTAATATTTAGCTCTTTACGGCTGTATTCACTCAATTGCTGATAAATATTTATCGGCCTGATAGCCTGCTTAACAGTCCCATAAAAGATTTTGTGTATTCATCAGGCCTACTTATCATTTATCAGTATAGTCTAAGATCCGACTAGGAGGCGACCTTCACCCATCTGTTTACCGGATTAAAACTATAGATAGTATTTTTACAAAGGTATTGCCATATGGTTGTCAAAAAATTGGGTCAAGGCTATGACCATTAAAAAAAAGTAAGTTTTAAAATTTTGAGTGATCCTGTATAATGTCAATTTTAATTTTTTTATTGTACATGACAGTACTAATATATTAGTACATTGTGTTTCTTCAATTTTATAAATAAAGCCGTGGTAAATTTTTTAAATTTTAAATTAAAAAAAAATTGTACTTTTTGTAATATTTAAAAATATATATTTTAATAGCTAGCATACGTACGTATTTAAAAATATAAGAGTTACCATTATACATGATGCGTCCAAAATTTTAGGGTTATTTTTTAAATTAAATATGGCCTTGACCTTATTTTTTTAGGCAACCCTATGGCAATACCTTTGTTTAAATACTATCTTTAATATAAAACAGCTTTTATCCGGTAAACAGATAGGTGAATATCGCCTTCTATTGGGATTTCGTACTATTAGATAAAACCTCTGATATTTTGTCAGGTCATTTTCGCTTTATCAAGGATTACGACTGTCATATAAAGTTAAGTTAATTAAATTAAATGCTTTATTTTATTACATGTATAATAGTCCCTGGGCTATTATTAAAATTGACTCTATGATAATAACACTTTTTAAACCTTTTTAGGGGAGGATTCCTTTTGACGAGTCTACCACAAATATTTATACCGCCATATATGGAAGCGGCGCTTTAACCCAGCCTGTCAATGTCAAATGTTTCGGGTGTCGGACTGTCGAACGCGTAACTTTTTTTTCGGACAATTAACCACAATGTTTTACAGCAAATTTTTAAAAGTGTTATTATAATAAAGTTAATTTCATTACTGGACCAGAGACTATAAGTAAATGTATGTAAATTACAATACTTCTTAGCTTGTTAGTTAAATTATAAAAAGTAGGTAAATAAAAAATAATAGGTAGTAATGGAATTAAAAAATGTATACTTACCTTCAAATAAAAATTTCCCTGAACGTTTAAAATAAAATCGTACTTTTTAATGGCAAAATTGTAAATAATAGTTTTCCGTTCGAAACGTCGCGTCTCATAAAAAAGCGCTTAAGTCCACTTTTATTTAAAAATTAATTTTTAGCCCGTTTGTTAAAGAGTAGCTAAAGCGACCTATACTCAAATTTATATGGGTGCCCTATGCGTTCAAGGCTCTTCACACATGAGTCGGTACAACAGCGACGAGAACGCTATTTTTACAGGCATTAACAGCACGTAGGCATATGAGCGTGTCCGATCTCAGTAAACCGCGTCGTTTAGTAAACAAATGCAATACAAAATCGGTTTGTACTTTGTTCTCAGTGTGTGATTCATATTGTAATTGTGTCTGGTTTTTACAAGAGAAAATTAGTGTTACGTCAAAAAAAATTGTAGCATAGATGGATTTCTTTATAATTAGATTTGTGCACTAGGTTAAAAAACGTACTTCCTAATTATACTTTAAAATAATATTAAAGAAAGGTTACATAAAAAAAGCTTGGAATGAAATAGCAAAATTATTCAATCTGTCAGGTAGCAAAATATTTTATTTTTTGTCTGTAAAATAATGTTCGGTAGGATTTTGGGTTTTGAGAACTTGTCTTAAAGAGCTCCATTATGGCATTTTTGACTCAGTGGGAAAATGTAAGGGTAGTTTTTGCATCGGCGCTCTCCGATTGACATATGATTTCGTTGGCTAAGACTATAGTAAAAATTGACCAATTAACGTATGCCCGCCTCCGTACGGTTGTTGCTACTTCAAACACGAATATATGCGTACATACTGTCGAAAGCTCATCGAATCTGACGCCGGTAAAATAATCTACATATCACAGTTCAGTAAAAATATAATTATTTTGTAGTAAGCATTCAGCTATTACTTTCACCTGTAAAATTACGTAAAACGGAGATAAGCGATTGTCTTACTAAGGCGACGATATGTCGTTGGATTTAGAAATAAAATGCGAGTTTAGAGAATAAAAATATTATTTTAGAGATTTTTGACCCCTTAACTACGTTTTAAAACTGAAATTTAACTGTAGGGAAGCACTCACGCACAAGTTTTCACAACGTCAAATTGTAATACACACGGTAACATTTGCGCATGTGCACTGGTTTTTAATGCAAATGTGACAGTCTTGTATTGCCGTGTATGGCCCAATTTATTTTTTTGTGCCATTTTAAATATCTTTACTTTAATTTTTTTTTCAGAACTTGAGGATGGAGATTTAAATAATGTAAAATTGGACTTGTATTGGTGTGGATCAATGATGTGTCTAGGTGCAACTTTTGTGTGCATACCGATTGGTATCATGGCAGATAAACTTGGAAGAAAAATAACAGTCCTATGCACCGTAATACCATTTACAATTGGCTGGCTTCTTATTATTTTTACCCAACACGTGGCCATGTTGCTGGTAGGAAGATTTTTGACAGGAATGGGTGGGGGTCTTTTTGTATAGTGGCACCATTATATACGAGCGAAATTGCTGAGACTGAAATTAGGGGTACATTGGGTAAGTTTATATAAAAATTCTTGCATTTTTTTATGAACAAATGTAATTGTGCACTTAAAGTGCATATAAACATATAAAAAAACATAATAGTGAAGCGTCAAAGGTTTACACAGCGGATTACACCAACAGTGAATACATTTAGATGGTCGATGTGGAATTTCATTTTAGGACTTTAAATTACAATGTTTACGCAACATTTCTTTTTGTGATTTTAATTACGTGTAGCTCTCCAGCTCTTTGGGAATATACCTGTGTGGTAAGAAATTAAAAAAAAAAACGAGTCAAGATGGGTGCAAGTCTAAAGCACATTTTTTAAAAACAACTGCTGGTATGACAACCAGCCCAGCAGTTTCTTGGTGTTAAGAAAAAACGGATATGCTTAATGCGTTGCACTTTACAAATAATGTCGCATTCTATGGGGAACTGGTGCAATAGCCGAAATTGGATAATTTACGGGAGGGTCAAGGGTTGAATTGGCAGCAAATTGTTTAGCAAATAGTTCTGCGTTTCCTTTAGCGGAAGAAATAATTTTAACTTCCAAAGTTAGTGGCGAAAAAGAACTGGTACATAAATTCCTGCCTATGTTTTTGAAAAGGACCAGAAAGATTAACTGCAATTTGAGCAAGAAAGAACTTTGTTTTTTATTCGATATTTAAAGGAGTGTTTGGCTTCTGAAATTGTTTGATTGTAGTAGTTTTTTGCTTTAATGCTAGCCTGTCGGTTTTCTGGACTAGGATTTTGTAGAAACTTCTCGTGAGCCTGAACTTTTAGTAGTCTAGCTTTATAACAAGATTTAGAAAACCAGGGTTTGTTATTGAATGATTTGGGGTTCTTGATGGTGTGTGGAGTATAGGTTTTAATGCCCAATAGAATTGATTGAGTCAGTTTCCTGTAAATCTCGAAAGGATTATAAAAAGAAAAGCAGATGGAATCCTAGAGGTAAGTGGCAAAAAGTCCCTCAGGCCATCCCAGTCAGCTGAGTTGTAGGGCAGCTGCTTGATAGAGTTCGGGGTTGGAGGTAAGAAAGAGATCTAGGGAATTTGAATGATGATAAGGGGTTTTAAGTAAGTAGGTGAGTTTCATAATACGGTTGTTAAGAGAGTTATTGACTGCGAAGATTTTGGCTGGTCTGCCTTGAGGGTCAGTTTTTGAAGAGCCTAGCCAATCGTTATTATGGACATTAAAGCCACTAAGCACGATTACGGCCAATGGAAACTGAGAAATTATACTATCGATTTTTGTTGAAAAAAGTCAAAGAATTCGACATAGAAATTATTAGATGGAGAACGGTACAAACAGCAGAGAAATTTGGTAGAAGACCTAAGAGAAAGTTTCCGTTAGAAATAGTATGTGGGGCTTAGATGAGTGAAAGTGAAGGTGGACGGAGTTTATATTGGTGTTAAGCCAACATAGGTATAATTGCAAAAAAAAATTAAACTTCTCGATGATGGTTCCCCAGTTGCACTCCATGCCCGGAGATCCAAATGGAGGGGTATTTTACCTCCGAAACATTTTACTTTCGGGTGTGCCTCCATTATTTTTATATATTTTGGGTTAAAAAGAAAAAAAAAAAAGAAGTAAGAAAGAAAACTGACGCACTCACCCAGAACCCCAAACACCCGTTAAGACTGAAGAAGATGGCACATTGTGCTCATAAGAACATTTAATCAGGGCGTCGAGATCTAAAAACATATTAAAATTTAAAAAATAATAACCGGAAGCCACTTTTCATAAAGTTTAAGCGGGGTCCTTTGGCAAAATATAAGGTGTCCTGTTTATAAAAACTAACCTAAAAATAATAACTTTTTTTATGAGATGCCTAGGAGATTTACTAGTGCAGTCAATAAAATGGGTTGTTTTAATAAACATAAATTTTTTCATATTAGGTTTCTTATTTTATCTTGGACAGGAAAAAAGTTATTTTTATTTCTTGTATAAACAAAGTTGTGACACCCTTAATATCTTAATAAATATGGTTATTTATTATAGAAGGGAAAACATTTCTAAAGGTTTTGTTGTCTCCCGACGCGAAGCGAAGGGAGGCAATAAACCAGAGTACACGCCTGGAAAGAATGGGACCGCTTCGGTCCTGGTCCCGGGTATACGAGCTGACCCTGTTCAGCCCTATTGACCCCTATGAACTAGCCGGTCGCCTGAAACAAAATAAAGAAAAACCCCCAAAAAACCCAAAATTCTAAATAAAAACGACGTTTCGGTGGCAAGTCTGCCACCGTTGTCAAGATAAAAAATTAAATTAAAAATTTAAATAAAATATTAACTAATATTTAAATTAAAAATGATTAAAATTTAGATTATTTTTGTATCTCAAACTGAAAATAGTTTGACATATGTGTTATGTTATGTTATTTTCAGTTTGAGATACAAAATAATCTCAAATCATTTTTAATTTAAATATTAGTTAATATTTTATTTTTATTTTAACTTAATTTTTAACTTGATAACACCGAAACGTCGTTTTTAATTAGAATTTTGGGTTTTGGGGTTTTCTTTATTTTGCTTCAGCAACTGTAGTTTCAATAGGGCTGAACAGGGTCAGCCCGTATGCCGGGACCAGGACCGAAGCGGTCCCATTTTTCCAGGCGTGTACTCAACAAGAAGACCATCCAATAAATGAATCCGCCTAACCAATATAGAGCATATCTCCAATAAACCAAGAGCTAAAATCTAACATTTTTTCCCGTGTGTAATATTTTTTTTTCTGTGATGGAAAAAACAACGCCTTATTATTTAAAAATAAAAACATAATATTAAAGTAAGAAATTAGAAAATTAGACCTTGCATTACTATGGAAACCTTTTAAAAAAATTATTTAGTATCTGACAATGTCATTTTGTAATTTGACGTATTAAAATTAAAAAGTTTAAAATAAAACTAATCGTTTGGTAGTTATTTGGGTAATTATTTACAAACCGGACGCATCACCAATTTTAATGAAATTTAATATACGGAAGTTTTTGGGGCACTGATCACGAATCTAAAAGAAATTTTAGTCGGACTCGTCTCGTTTTCAAGATATTCATCATCAGATTTAATAACAAAAACCAACCTGAATTTACTATTTCCCCCATCTTTTTGCACGTAATTCTTGACTTTTCTGCTACATTGGTACATAATATTTGATTTCCACTTTTAAAAATCCCATTTTTTCCAATTTTTTTCCATAATATTGTAAAACTTAACTTTCAGTACCAATTAAGCCTTTAAACAAGAATTGAGTGCAAAAAGAAGGGAGAAATGGTGAATTCAGGTTAGTTGTTCTTTTCAAGTCTGATGATAAATATTTCGAAAAAAAAGTCCGACTAACAACTTTTTTTGTCTTTGGACAAACCACGAAGGCTAAAAGCCTAAATACTAACGTACCGTGGGTGTCTTAAGCAAGGTAAGAGGGAGTTTGTTGACACGGGACTTAAATACTTGAAGATTTGGGGGAAGGAAAGACCTCCGCGGGCAGCAGGTTCCACAACCTAGAAACTCTAGGGATAAAAGAACGAACAAAGTAGGAAGTTCGGGGCTTGTCCAGTTGGACCGTATAGGGATGTATACGCGCGGAACCACGAGTTTCTCTGTTGGGAACCGTAAGTGGAGGAACTATACTGGACAATTATTCAGAGCAGAAGCCATGGAAGAACCTATAAAAAAGCGATAAATCCCCCACAGCCCGACGATGTGCAAGAGAGGGAAGCCTTTCTGTAAGTGAAGGATCATTAATGAGACGAATGGCTCTTCTTTGAATAGAATCAAGAATGCTTAGGGTTGTGGGGGACGCCATGCCCCAGATATGAGAACAATATTCCAAGGGAGGTCGGATTTGGGACACATATAAAGTGTATAAATTGGAAGGGGAAAAATACTTTTTGGCTCGAAGAGAAATCCAAGCTTTTTGAAGCTGCCGTGGCTATAAATACAATGTGTTTATGCCAGTTAAGGTTACTTTTAAATGTGACGCCCACAAGATTAAAGGTGTCTTTGCTCTGTAAAACTTGGCCGCTCATAAGTAGAGGATGAATATTTGATGAACTCTTTTCGCGACAAGGAACATGATTGTGTTTGGGATGCATTAAAATGGACGAGATTTTTGGCGCCCCAAACCAATATTAAATTAAGATCCTGCAAAAGAGATATCTGCATCGTTCTGCGTTTGTTTTCCAAGTCAGGTTTAGTAATGGGTTTAGGAACCTGAAAACTGGAGTGAAGGGTACTATAGTCAGCGAAACTATGAATGGAATTAGTTATGAACGAGAGAAGGTCGTTGATGTGAAGAAGAAATAATGTTGGTGCCAGAACTGAGCCCTGAGGGACTCCAGCATTTACTTGGTGAAAGCATAAAGAATTGCCGTCCACAATAACTGATATACGATGATCAGATAGATAACTAGAGAGCCAAGTACAGAGTTTAGTTGAAAGACCATAGGAGGGAAGTTTATTAAGAAGTGCGGCATGCCAGACCTGGTCAAAAGCTTTGCATATATCAAGAGCAACGATCTGGGACTCACCTAGAAACTCAAGAGACTTATTCCAGTACTTAAGAATTTGTGAATTAATCAGTTTTTCCATTTCTTTCCAAAGAACTGGGAGAATTGAAATTGGTCTATAGTTAGATGGAAGAGATTTAGATCCTTTCTTGGGAATAGGTTGAACACGTGCAGCTTTCCAACTTTCCGGAAAGATACCTGTGTCGTAAGAAATTCGAAAGAGCCGAGTTAAGATTGGTGCAAGTTCTGGAGCACATTTCTTTAAAACGATTGCTGGTATGCCATCCAAACCAGTAGATTTCTTCGTGTTAAGGAAAGAAAGGATACGCTTAATGTGTTTTACCTTAAAAATAATATCGGACATTTTATGAGGAACTGGGGTAACCGCTGGAATTGGATAATTTACGGGAGGGTCAAGGGTTGAATTGGCAGCAAATTGTTTAGCAAATAATTCTGCCTTTGCTTTAGCGGTAGAAACAATTTCATTTTCCAAAGCTAGTGGCGGAAAAGAACTGGAACAAAAATTCCTAATTCTTCTAATATCGTGATCAGCGCCCCAAGAAACCTATTTATATCAAATTTTATTAAAATCGGAATGCGTCCGGTTTGTAAATAATTACCGTTATTTGGAATAATATAAAGATAAAAATTATCTGACTGTACTCCTAATATAAGGTAAATGTAAGTTCTGTATAATTAATTATTCTAAAATAAAATATTTACCTTTACTTACGTGTATGTATATCCGGAAAAAAGTTATTTTATTAAAATTCACATTTAAGTACCTGTTAACAGAAATACAATGTCAATTCACGAAAAAAGTTAAACTATTTTTATTTTTTATTTTCAGGTACATTTCTTCAGCTGTTTATTACAATTGGAATACTATTTTCAAATTTCTTCGGCTGGGCAGTTGGAGTCATACTGTTTTGTATTATGTGTGCGGCTGTGCCAATAGTATTCGGAATTGTATTTTTGTTCCAACCTGAAAGCCCAGTTTATTTAATGAAAGCTGGAAAAAAGATAAAGCTGTAGCTGCATTTGAACGGTTAAGAGGTAAAGACTATGATTCATCCAAAGAAATAGAGGCAATTCAAACACAACTAACCAAAAACGAAGAACTTAGCAAGCAATTTACTGAAACTCTTAAAAGTAAACCTGGCTGGAAATCATCACTCATATGTTTTATGCTTATGTTTTATCAACAACTGAGTGGTATAAACGCTGTAATGTTTTACTCTGGCGCTATATTTTTGGATGCTGGTTCAACAATTAAAGCAGAATTTTGTGCCATTATAATTGGCGTTGTGCAAGTATTTGCCACTCTATTTTCCTCTTGGTCTATCGATAAACTTGGCAGAAAGATACTTCTAATGCTCTCTTTTGGTATAATGGGTATATCAACATTATTACTTGGAATTTTCTTCTTGATTAAAATGCTTGACTTGGCATCAAAAGAAACTATACAAAGCATAGGTTGGCTACCGCTATTGTCTTTAGTATTATTTATCATTGCTTTTTCATTCGGTGCGGGACCTATTCCATGGCTGGCATCCTCCGAAATATTTCCTCCTGCTATTATGGCACGAATGAGCTCATATGCCGGATGTTTTAACTGGTTTTTGGCATTTCTCGTAACTGTGGGATACGAACCACTTAGCAGGGCGGTGGGAACATACACAACATTTTTTGTTTTTACCATAGTATCAGCGACAGGAGTATTCTTTGTCTTATGGGTAATACCAGAAACAAAAGGAAAAACTTTCCAGGAGATTCAGGATGAACTAAATAAATAGAAATCTTTAAAAAATTGTTATTACTGGATTACGGGTGTTAAAAAATAATGTTATTGTAATACTAAAAAAACATTACATTTTGAAATTAAAAGCGAGAAATAAATTTTTAGTATAAAGTGTTAATTTTTTATTGTAAATTAAACTACTTATTTTAAAAAGTATTACATATTTTAAATATAGGTTGTCCGCTAATTAATGGTACACAGAAAAACCACAGATTTCTATACCAACATAAAAAGATTTAACCACACACACACCTATATCCAATAGTTGATAATAGGTTTCAAGATTTTTGCATTTAAGTGGTTTCATTTAACTAAAAAATGCCTAAAAATATAGTGTATTAGACATAACTAAAGACAACTGCCTCATAAAAAATAAATGATTTATTGTATACTTCCATATACTTTTTTAATGCACTAAACCATTTTAATGCAAATATCTTGAAAACTATTGCTCGAAACCATTCATACAAGGCATACCTTTTTGTGTAGAAATCACAGTGGAAATTACTAGTTTACTTAGATGGTATATACAGGGCAGCATAAAAAGTTGTAATATTTTGGAAAAAAATAATAAGTGTAGATAGCCCCATCTAGTTTAGACATCAAAAATTAATATTTGATTTGAACAGCTTTTAACAACAAACTTCTAGATAATAACTTTTACTAAAATATTTAACGCATCAAAAATTATCAAAAAAAATCAAAATATTTTCTTTTCACCTCGACACCCTTATCTTCCGTGTTATTAATTTTTGAATATAGGTATGTTTGGTTAAATCTTAATATTTAATTATAGGGAATCTGTGGTTATTCTGTGTACCAATATATAGCAAACACCTTGTTAAATTTATTGTAAAGTATTTTGTTATGCCTAAAGAGCACGAATGGCGCACTTTTACGTGTCAACGTGCCATTTTTGTACAATAATGTTAAATATGTCCTATAGGCGTAACCTTAAATTTTTAGGTAAGTACTTTAAAGGGAAAAAAGGTCGATAACTTAAAACTTGCATTCCTTGCCCCTTCAGGCAGCTTCATAGAAAAAAACATTCAGACATTCGCGTGTCCAAAATGTTATGTCGCGTGTAATAATAAGAATGGGTTTTGTATTTTGGTTATACAATACATTATTTTACAGAGCCTACAAAAATTGTTTTGTTAAAAACGTATCATCCCTCCCCAGTCTCCCCTATACATACAGCGTGTCCGGCTAAGTTGTCTAAATATGGGAAACGTTTTTATTATTAGTTTTCTTATAAAACCTTAAATGCAACCATTAGATATTAGTTTTTCTCAGTGTTATACTAGGTATCTCAAAAAATATAACTTTTTGCTGTTTTGGTTGTTTTTAAGCTTCCTTTAGATATTGCATTTTATAATAACTACACTCCTGGACAAAAAACCCGGACAAAGAAAATTTTGTTAAAATTCTTACTTTACATACCCTTTTTAATTTTTTTATTTTTTATGATAAAAATAATTACCCATATTAGTGTGTTTAGTTAGCTTCGTTGTTTTCAAATCAGTTATCAACTTTTTGTTATCTCTTAAAATATACAGGGTACGACAAAAACTGTGATTTAAAAAAATAAAACCCTGTATATTATATCACCAGTAAAAAGATCTTTTAAAGACCTTTAAAAAATGCTACATGTGATATACTTATCTTTAATACTTTTAAAAATATGATCATCCAAATATGTTTGCAACATAGCCCATATTACGATCATAATTAAATTGCATTGTTTTTTTATTTGTATTACCAATAACAATAAAGATATCGATAAAAATATTAAAAACGAAAATGTTAAGAAAAGATGGGGTTTTAAAATTTAATACACCGAAAAAACTTATGACGTTAAATTATTCCACAGGGTGTTCAAAAATTTGAGTTAAAATGCAACATTTAAAAATTGTTTGCTATTTCCATATTAAATAAAAATCTTGATAAAAGAGCAACAACTAAACAAAAACTTAGGCGCGCTTGTGGCTGCTCCGGTTGTATCGGAAGCGTCGATCTCCGGAGTTAAGCAGTGAAGTGCGCGCCCATAATTTGGATGGGTGACCGGCGTTGTCGGTTTTGGACAACAGCACGCGGTGTTCTGCTCGGGGTGAACGAACGGACCGAGCAGCAACCATCCAAGTTATGGAATGAATGGTGTGTGAATGGGAAGGGGTCAAGGTACAATAAGCCTTCAGGCTGCAGTGCACCACCTAGGGGACGGTCGTCGGACCTGAATGGGATGACCCCGAAAGGGAAAAAAAAAAAAAACTTAATTAAAATCGGGTAAAAATCCAAAAATTTATATAAGATTGAATTTTAATAAAATTTTATCTGTACCTTTTTGTTGACCAGGAGTGTATTTAGTAGTATACAAATTTAAATTTTTATCGTTAACGCATAGAAAATTTAAAAAAAAGTTTTTCTTGTTAATAAACAAGTTTTGCATGTTTCAAATTTATTTTTAATTTTCAACATTTTTTCTTTATAATAATTTTTATTATTGTCAAAAATTACGGTATTTTTCTCTTAAACAAAATTAATATTTTTTAGATTCTCCATGTTCTACTGACAAAAATTATTATCTACTGAATACATTTTAGGTTTTAGATTATGCAGAGCATTTATTTTTTTTTGTAAAATTAATAATAAAAAGTTTTCTACATGTGAGTTAGGCGGACACAATGTAATCAAAGGTGGAATTTAATTATTTAAAGCCCTATAGAAAGTTTTATAAATGGCCATTCAATATACTGGGTTATTTTTAGATTGCTATCTGTATTTTTACACAGTATACAACGTATGTTGGCGGCATAAGGGAAATTTTTTTATTATTAATTTTACGAAAGAATTTATTCTTTATAAAAGTTCTGCATGTTCTAAAACCCAAAATTAAATCATCAGATATCAAATTTTGTCAGTCAGGTACCAGTTTTGACCAAAAATTTAATTTTTGCTTAAGAGAAAAGTACCTGTATTTTGGCTAATATCGCAAATTGTTAGAAGAAAAGATGTTTAAAATTAAAAATTACTTCCAAATATGCAATTTTGTTCACTTCCAAAACAAATTTTTTTTTATTTTTTTTTCTGCGAAAATCGAAAAGAATTAAGTTTTTAGAATAGTGCATTGTACATTATTTTTGTTTTATACACAATTAATTTAAAAAGTCTATTTAAAACCGTCCTATGACATTTGTAATCATGAAATATAGTGCACTAATGTACAAACCTAAATTTATACCATTTATCGCAGAAAAAAAACCTTTTTTTAAATAAACAAAATTTCATATTTGAAACTAATTTTTAATTTCAAACATCCTTTTCTTTATAACAATTAGCGATATTGGCAAAAATGTAGGTACTTTACTCTTGAGCAAAAATTACATACATTTTTGGCCAAACCTCGTACATGACTGCTCAATTTGATTCTGATGATTGCATTTCAGGATTTGGACCATGCAGAACCTTTTATAAAGAATAACTTTCTTTTGTTAAATTAATTATAAACAAGTTTCCCTATATGACGCCAACTTACGTAGACACACTGTAAAATGCAAAAAATAAGAACATTTTTCAAATAAAACTGTGTTCCAAAATGCTTAGTTTCCGAAATACAGGGTGTTAAAGTTTTAGAAAAAAAATGCGTTTTTATCATAACTTTTCTACCACTCCGAATATGGATACAAACTTTGATACACATTTGATACACTTGACACTTTGATACACACTACCATAAAAATACATTTTTTGCTGTAAAAAAAAAAAAAATAGCAGTCGCGTTCGAACAAGATTTGTATTAAATTTTCTTTAAGAAAAAATAGTACGCTACCGCTTTTTCCTCAAATCAATATAATTTTTGAAATATTCATTAACTTTGGTTAATTTGGTCTCTTAATTATTTTTGGTATGACTACCGATTTTCCTTTAAAAAAATAAAAGTCATTTTGATGCACGACAAAGTCGCTAAAATTTGATATGGTATTTTTAGTAAAATTCGTTTTTGTCTATTTTGTAATAAAAATGGTCAAAAACTTACACTTTAACCCCAATTAAAAAAACAATCAGTAGTTATAATTTTAATAAAATTTACAAACGAATTTTACATACAAAACACCATATAAGATTTTAGCGATTTTGCCATGCATTAAAGTGGCTATTCTTTCTTACCGAAAACTGTTCGTCTTACGAAAAAATAACCAGAAACTAAAATAGCTTTAAGTAAATGATAACCTAAAGAATAATATTGATTCAAAGAAAAGCGGTAATGTATTATTTTATGTGGAAAAAAATTACAGCAAAAAATGTAATGTAATGGGTAAAGAAGTGTACCTAATTTTGTGGACATGTTATCTGAAGTGGTAGAAAAGTTATAATAAAGAGGTTTTTTTTTTAATTTTAACATCCTGAATTTCAGAAACGCAGTATTTACAAACATAAATTAATTTGAGAAATGTTTTTATTTTTTTGCAATATTTACTGTATTAAGTAAAATATTCTAATCCAAAAATAACCCTGTATAGGGAGATCGATTTAAAAAAATCATTTTTTTTATCGAACATTGTGTATTTTTAGAGACTATTCGTATATAATTACTAATTGAAAAACTACATAATTAAACTTAATAAAATAATATATTTTTTATCTTGTACATAAAATAATATTTGAAATAAAGTGATGCTTATTTAAATTTTATACCTGTTACCTTCCATTTAGCAATAAAACAAGTTTAATTTTTATCCGTGAAGATGTAATTTAAAGCAAAGAAATAAAATCAAATTTGTAATAAAAAAGTAACAAAGGGTATCTACAGCTTTGTAATCTAATCGTTAACTTTATTTTAATCTTAATACCTGGCAATCAAAATATATAAAGTATTAAAAGCATAAATAATATACAATTATTATTTGATAATACTATTTTTTGTAAGATAGGATTTATGATTTTATGTGCAATAAAACTATTTTTGCAATTTTATTTTTTTATCGCTGAAATTATATTTTATTTTATACCGATTATTACCCTCAATAGAAAATAGACCAATCAAAAACTACAATTTTTCGAAAAATGTTGTTTAGATAAGTGATTAAACCACACGTGCTGTTTACCCGCGAATAAATTTCATCCAAACTAGTTGTCAAAATTGCAAGAAAATGTGAAACATTATTACCAGTAAAATTCTGTGTTTTTGGCTTAAATGTAAGTTTTTTAGGAAACAATCTAGCCGTATACCACTCGACCTACAAAATTCAAATCGAATAAACTACTCAAATTTTTTTGCAAGAATTTTGCAAATAGTTACATAAACAATAATTAAAAAAAAATGTATGTTTTGTAAATTTTATTGTCATGTAATATACTTAGAATAATAAATGACACAGGGCCCTAGGTTTTGAGGTATAACCTGTTACAAATGGAATTAAATGCAGTCAAGCATTGAGAAGCGCGGCCATAACTTGGTTGGGTGACCGGGCCATTGTCGGTTTTGGACAACGGCACGCGGTGTTCTACTCGGTAGTGAACGAACGGACCGAACAGCAACCATCCAAGTAATAGAATAAATGGTGTGTAAATGGGAAGGAGTAGGGGTTATGGTACAATAAGCGTCCAGGCTGCAGTGCACCACCTAGGGGGCAATAGTCGGGCTTAGGTAGGAAGACACCGAAAGGTCGAAAAAAAATTGTTTAAAACTTAAGGAGAATCTGAAATCATATTTTTTGAGAAAAATACAGTGGCTTATCATTTTTTATTAAAAATAAAAAATATTTGCAGTAAATCCCTTACGGACGACACTGACAACAAATTATTTTTTTCTTGTACGTCAAAAAGTCTCAATTGATGCAAAGAAGACGTCTTACAAATTTTTCAAAAACAAAATCTATATTGATGAAAAAGTTATTAGGTATACAAAACTATTGTTTTTCCTAAATTTTAACACCATGTAGTTCCAAAAGTAGGACGTTAAGGACATATGTTTATATAAGGTGTTTTTCTATTTTTTTTTGTTGGACACCCCTTAAAGTTTGTCAAAAAGTTTGTGGACACTTGGTATAGATAACTTTTTATTGTTTAAAAATACAAATAATTATTTCCCCCATTTAAAAGGTTTCTGATTCTAAAAACATAAAAAATTAAAGTTTTAATTAAAAAGATAAAAATCGGAGTTGTATCTGAAGACTTTCAGCGATTACCTGACTATCTGTTATATATACTCTTTTTACTTTTGTATGAAATTAAGTGAATAAAGCATTTGAAATGTTGGTATACTGAAGAATACCTTGGACTACCCACACAAGTAACCATATAGTTCTGTGTCGTATAACGAAGAAGAGGGATTTTCTGGAAATTATAAAAAAGAAAACTTAACATTTTTTACTCACAATACAAAAGATTTATTAAAAACTTTTATTGTGGGTCCCAACCTTTAAAGCGTTGTTCTTAAGTACATAGTAGAGAAAGAGGTACTATCTGAACAAGTTTTCCTCGATAACAACAAAAAATAGGCTTTTTATAA
Source organism: Listronotus bonariensis (assembly GCA_014170235.1). Classification (NCBI taxonomy): domain Eukaryota; kingdom Metazoa; phylum Arthropoda; class Insecta; order Coleoptera; family Curculionidae; genus Listronotus; species Listronotus bonariensis. Next base: position 87,288 of record JACEGR010000138.1, read on the forward strand.
TTATTGACATATTGTCTTGATTGAATTACGAAAGGATATTTATTTCCTAAAACCTTTCAACTATGTTTTTACCTTTTGAAGTTAAAAATTAAAACCAAATATTTGGTCTTTTTAAAGGCAAATATTAGTTATTTATTACAGAAGCGAGTTATATTACATACAAGTCACATACAAAGTTTTACAGAACTTACAGAAGAGGCAATAAGAGGTTAATTTAGATTTACCCTAATTACATTTACTTGATTCAGTGGCACCGCAAGCGGTACTTAAACGATTATTTTTGACAAAAAATGTACGCTACTGACTTTTACAAAAGTTTTAGGTTTTATTTAAATTAGGCAATTAAAAATACATGGCTTTAATTGTCTAAACTATTTTTGTATTTTGCTCAATGCCCCCCTCCCGAAAAAATCTGAATTCAACACTTAAGAAAACAATCAAAGTTGCAAACTTTACCTCTTTATATTATTAGTACATGTAGATGAATATCAAGGAAAAAAACAACTTAAAATAAGTTTTCATTGGTTCTGGTAAGTATAAATTCGTTGTTTTTTTTTATCTACTTTAATTTAAAAAATTGCTTCGTCCGAGAATTGGAGCCGGACCGCCTGCGTGGCAGGCAAACATTCTACCACTGGGTCCTAATTCTCGAGCATAACAGAACGGACTCGATCGCATCGCCAAAATGCCCCTTTCTTACAGTCGAGTCGTTGTTGTCGCGTGATAGGAGCAGTCGTTTGCGTTCAAGAATACCTATTTAAGCTTTTCGAGTGAACTCAGCCAACTTTTCTCATGAGAACGCTGTACCCCAGTTTCAAGAATAAGGACCCTGGACTACCGATGCTTGTATGAAAGAAAGTTGACCCATGCCCACTTCGTTAAAAGTAAATTATATTTTTCCGCTGACCTGATATAAATATGCCATTATTTTTTTACATATTTATTTAAGTAGCACTAGCATGCATTTAAAAAATATATACAGAATCAGCTAAATAACATAACACATAGGCAATGTAAAGAAAAGAGACAATCGAACGTGGATACCTGCATGTAAACACATCTGATTGGATTAGTCACATCATAGAGTAAGGAAATTAGAGTTATCATGGAATAGCCGATTTAAGGACAGGTCATGCGAAAACTCCCAATATAATTTTATTCGTTTCTCGTTGAAATACCGCCAGTTAGTCATTTCAGTAAGCTTACATGTCTCCCCACCGCTGATGTTACACGAGGCGAGGCTTCAACCCAAGCGCCAAGCCTGCCGCAAAAGCGGTACGAAAATTTTAGCATGCCATGGTTTCTCTTATCCGTAGGTATGTTACTTTATGGTCACATACATCCTTTTTATTATTTTATTCGACAATATCCCAATACCTACCTGCTTAACCGGTATAATTGCCATTATACAACTGCCGTCCAACGGAAAAACACCGTATGTGGATATTATAAGCCCATTCACATACGGTGTTTTTTCGTTGGACGACAGACAAGGTGTCTCAAAAATAATGTCATAATAGAACAAATAATAAATACTCTTTTATTTAGGGATTTTTTAAATAAAATAATTTAAAGGGGTTAGTTTCAAAGTCTACAGTCTTCAATTTAGATATTTATGTTGTGTTTTTGGTTATATCTAATAAAAATAAATATAAAACAAATACATTAAATTAAATGCATTTTGAATATTCTGTTGTGGATGTAAGGCCGAAAAAGTAATGTATTTAAATTCAGCATTAAAAATACAACTATTGGCACATTTATCTTATTGTTGTATTGAAGAATATAAATGAAGATTGTGCACTTTAAAACTAGGCCATTCATTTATAAGACAACATTTTTAATTAAAAATTTATTTCGTGTAGGCTACCACCTTCAAAATATGTCCTATACATAACTGACCTCTTACGTTTATTTAGAATCTTTTGTCTACTTGTTTTATGGCGTGAAAATAAAAATATGTTTAAATTACAAAAAAAACCCATTGTTTTTAACAACATCCAAAAAAATAATAAATACAAAAGGATCTTAAAACATAAAAATTTAACTAGTCGTGACAAAATACTATTTTTCTTATTGATTATAACCCTTTTAAGCCTTTTGCTTTTAAATAAAAAATATATTGCTCTGTATTGGTCCATAAAATTTATTCTTGTCTTTATTACAGACTTTCTAAATTATTTACAAAAATACAAAAAAGTACTTTTATTTGTAAAACTGCTATTCACATAAGCGGATTTTCGCTTTGTACGTAATTTTCCTCTTACTGACATTTTATATTTTACAATAGCAATATTAAAGTTTAGTTAGTGTTAAAAAAAAACTAACAAAATTGGTAACAAAACTATGTAACTTTGCAAAAATACACAAAATCTTAACTGACTAGAATTATTTTGCGGTTGATAAATCAAAATTTGTGCACAAAAATTAGAGACATGCACCTGTACGGTAATTTTGATACTAAATGCAGTAATCATATTACAAGCTCCGACACATTTAAGAGGTCGCTGCTAAAGCAGAAATTTCAAAAATTATGAAGTGTGTCATTTTACCTGAGTATGCCATTTTAGGCCAGTTTCCCCTAATATTTACCTTTTGGATAACCTTCAGCTACATTAGTGGTTCCTTATCATTTATTTTAGACGTAGTGTAAAATATAAAATTTCCAACAAGGATACGAGCTTGCAAATTTAAACGTTTTTCTGGCTCAAAAAGTTAGCTTTTAGAAGAACTGTTGTTAAGATCAAAAATGGTTTGTCAAAAAATAACTTGTTAAAAGATCGAGAAATGGGTTAAAAAGTTTTTTTTTGTGTTTTTCCACAACTCTTGCGGATTTTTAGGTAGCAATAGTATATTTTCTTTAAATTACCGTTTTTTTTCTTTTTTATAATTACGATCCAAATTTTTTGTGCTATATGGTCAAAGAAGGTTCTGGACGTGTGTTGCATTGTAAAAATACTTCATAAATTGCTTATAAAGGAAATTTAAATAGGTTATTTATTGAACCTTTCGATACTGATATGGTTTTGATAAAAATTTTGGCAATGAGGATAGGGTCAGGGCCTTATATAACTTACTAGGCTTTTAACTTCATAACCCCGCTGAAATTGTAGGGGAATTCAGACTTTACACCCAGCAATAAAGACTTACCTTTGAAATTTAGAAATATTAGGTATCAATAAATATAAAGGGCCATCACGTAATTTTTTTTTTTTGAAAAAATACCATAAAAAAAGCCTAGGTTAGTTAAAAGTGACTTCTAGATTTCACATCGTGAGCTGTGACCAATACAATAATTTGATTTCTTTTGATAAAAAAATAATTCTTTTAAATTAAACTAAAAAGTATGTACTCTCTAAAATTTCTAAGAGCATAAAAAGTTGCTGGATAAGGCATCAGCACTACTGATAGCGACGCTTGATAAATTACAGAATATAGGAAAACCCGTAGAGATCAATTCAATAGTAAAAAGCCCCAAGCGTCATACAAGTAAGGACGGTAATCAACTATCGCTAAACGTGTCATTTAAATGGTGTGCGAGCAACAAAAGAAGACTAATTGAAAGTAAGACAGAAGTGATGACCACCTAGCATTCTTATTATAGACGTTGAGTCTACCATACAGGGTGTAAAATGACATTATTAGCGCTTAGCGTATGGGCTTATTTTACAAAAAGTAATATATATATCTTATTAAAAATTCTATTTAAAAACCATCAACGACACTACATATTACTAATAAATATAAATGAAAATAGGATTTTAGAAAAAAAAAACTTCTAAATTTACTTACTTAATTAAAAACTCTATTTTTTTATTAACATAAATAAAAAGGTTAGAAAAAACTGCAAATAACATTATTTTTTTTATCATTGGACAAACCACGAAGGCTAAAAGCCCAAATACTAACGTACCGTGGGTGTGTTAAGCGAGGTAAGAGGGAGTTTGTTGACACGGGACTTAAATACTTGAAGATTTGGAGAGGAAGGAAAGACCTCTGCAGGCAGCCAGGTTCCACATTCTAAAAAGTCTAGGGATAAAAGAACGAACAAAGTGGAAAGTTCGGGGCTTGGACAATTGGACCGTATAGTATTAATAAGTAAAGGCTCCAAAGTTATAAATGTTATATTTTGGGGTAAATTATTCGATAAAAAAATACTTAAGAACTAAACAACAAGGAAAAAAGCTTTAAAAAATTAAACAGGAAACCTCATTGTAACCCGGAATTGACAATCAAAGGGCCCTATTCTTTAGGCACTTTATATTGACAATAAGTACCTAGTAACTAACTGAATTTATTATGGTAACTAGGGTTACTGACTTTTAAAACCAATAAAATCATTTTTTTGTTTGGGTGTTTTTCTTAATTTATAGTGCCCAAATATAAATAATTATTTCAAGGTCATATTGACTTTTATACATGGTTATTTTTAAGTTGATATATTTTTTCTAACATAGTAAAAAACGCAAAAATATAAAAACATTTTCTAAATAAAATTAGGTTTGAAATTGCTTCGTTTCCAAAATACAGGGTGTTAAAGTTTTAGAAAAAAATGCATTTTTATCATAATTTTCCTATCACTCCAGTTACATACACAAAATTGAGTACACTTTTTTAAACCATTACGTTACATTTTTTGCTGTAAAAGTGATTTAAAAAAATTACCAGTGGCGTTCGAACAAGATTTGTATTGAATTTTTCAAGAAAAAATAGTACGCCACTGCGTTTTCCTTAAATCAATATTATTTTTTAACTATTTATTTACTTTTTAAGTTAATTTGGTTTTTAAATATTTTTAGTACGACAAACGGTTTTTGTTAAAAAAATAAAAGCAATTTTGATGCATGGCAAAATCGTTAAAATCTGATTTGATGTTTCTTACGTAAAATTCGTTTTTTTCTAATTTGTATAAGAAAAAGGTAAGAAACTTACATACCTATAATTTTGACATTATAAAAGAATAATTAGTAGTTATAATTTTTAATAAAAGTCAAAACTGAATTTTACATACAAAACATCATATCAAATTTTAGCGATTTTGCCATGCATTAAAATGGCTGTTATTTTTTGAACGACAACCATTCGTTGTACGAAAAAATAGCAGGAAACCAAATAACTCCAAAGTAAATTATTATCTTGAAAATAATATTAATTAGAAAAAAGCAGTGGCGTACTTCTTTATTCCCGAAAAGAATTTAATACAAATCTTGTTCGAACGCTACTGGTAATTTTTTAATCACTTTTACATCAAAAATTAAATGTTACGGTTAAAAGAAGTGTGTCAAGTTTTGTGGACAAATCTGGAGTGGTAGGAAGAGTTATGATAAAAAAGCATTTTTTTTAATTTAACAAGCTGTATTTCAGAAATGAATCATTTTTGAATATTATTTTATTTGAAAAATGTTTCTTTTTTTGCATTCTATACTATATTAAAGAGAATATATTGAAACTTAAAAAAACCTAAATTATTTAAACAGAACATAATTTGGGGGAAAAGGAAGAGAGATACTAGAAGAAGTAAGGGTAGTAGAGAGTAGGAGAAGTAAGGGTACTAGAGAGTAGAAGTGAAGTCAAGTAAAAGTAAAAGTTCTAGTTAAGCCACTACAGGCTACCTCTAGTGGGGGTATGCCCTTGCTAAGTTAAGTTAGTTGTTAAAATGAAAAGATAGTTTTTTGGTCCCCCGGTCTTATGAAGATAATTATATATGGTAGATTTGTCCCAGTGACGTTAAAATTGCCCCTATGTATTCAAAAATCTTACGTCACAATATAAAAGTGGGTGCGAAAAAGCTTTGTTTCTAGGATACAGGGTTTTTAATAATATCTTAAGTATGCCTTATCCGATTTTAATAAAATTTGGCTGTGGTATTTGCTAAAATGGGGAAAAAATTTAGCCCTAAACTAAACTCAATTAGTGAGACCAGTGACGGCGTGGGACACATCTTAGCTCATATAATTGACAAAAGTTTGTACGCCAATAACTTTTTGCAACTTTCATATTTTTTCTATATGGAAGATCTAAAAATGCAACATTTTTGTTTCTTCATATTTTTACGTAGCTTGCTTACTTTTCTAAAAAAAAATTACCAAACTGCATAATTCTGGCCCATACAAGAATCATTGGGGCATTTTTCTTTTTAAATTAATTGTAAACTTCTTATTAGCAATAATGTAACAACAACAACAACAATAAATACATAATTAAATAACTCTTATATCTAGTCTAACGAATTTTGACAAAAAGTGTTTTAAATGTTTTAAATTTTTTTAGGTTTTTAAAAAGTTCAACACCCTGTATTTGAGAACAAAAAATTTCTGGAACCATGTTTATATGACTTTTTTAGAAAAATGTCTCAGAAATAAGCGCTTAAATTTTTCTATTGCAATTAGGAAACACGCGGTATATAATATATTAAAAACAAAGATCTTTGCTTTTGACTTTTAACTCTTTACCGCTGTTATATGTGCCAAATTTTATCGCTTTCCTATTTCTGCTTTGAAAAATGAGCACGTTCCTGTTTTAAAAAGGTAATATGACGTCTATGTATGTATATCCATCCATCAATATACCTTAAAGGTCAAGTATAAGGTCACCATGAGATGCTTGATGCCTAAATCATTTTAGAAAGTACAAAAAATATATGCAAGTGCCATTAAAATTTAAGGATTTAACCAATGCGATCACTTGAAAAGTACACTTTTTAAATAATAAAAAAAAATTCATTCAGTTAACAATTGACAAAGAAATCGGTGAATATACAGGGAGTCCGGATTTCGTGGCAATTGCAAGGTCTCCTGTTTATTATTTGAAACAGAGACTTGCGGTTTTCGTAAACTGTTTGACACACACACAAGCACAAGAAAATGTTTGTATGGAATAAACGAATAATCCACAATATCGCAAAAATTTTTAAATGACATTTTAATTATAAGCAAAGAACTGTAGCTGGGTCCCTCTGCATTTTGCTACAACTGTAAGCAGATTCGATTTGCCTTATCCTAAAAAACTCCCTTAACCTTAACCTTGTTGCAAAATTTTAAAAAGTAAAAAAAAATATTTAAAATTATCTAAAATAGTATTGAAAATTTGGCAGCCTGTATCTCGCAAACGATCGTATTTGGGCCCAAGGAATTCGTTGTTGGATATTGTACCGACCCTTTAAAGACATCTTGTATATTCCCCTCATTTTTTAAAGTCAATATTTTTTGGAGTCAATTAAAAACAATATTAAATAAAAAAGGCTATACAGAAACTTTTAATTTTTTTATTATTATTGTAGTTATCAAATAAATTAAGGAAAGACACATTTACGATAAAATACACAAAAAAGTAAAAATAATATGGCTTAGGACATTTTTTTTAAATTTAATTAAGAATATTACCACAAATGAAAAAACAAACATTTTGTCTCCCCATTATTCTAAAAAATTTAAAGTAAGGCGTTTCTATCTCTCCTAGATTAAAAAAATACTTTCTGTAAGTCTAGCTCTAAAATATACAGCGTGTTTCAAAATAAAATGCTTATCTTTGGGAATGTGAGTCATGTAGTAATTGAAAGACAAAGTTTAAATAAACCTATAGGATCTACGACAATTTGACGAGGAAAATGGGGCGTGCGACAAATCGACCGGTAAATATGGCGGCGAAAATTCAACGCGGTTAAATACGACTACATTTAGAATTCGACGCATACACAATTGCTTGCACGAATTAACAAATGATATAAACAATAAATTTGCAAAGAAATATAATAATCATTATGTTTCGGCCGAAATCGGTCGTTTCATCCGTGATTATAAGAGAAACACGGATATAGCCTTATTACACTTTTTTAATTAACTTTATTAAGAACTTAAAAAAAGATTTAACTAACCAGAACTAACCATGACACCCCTTCCAATGTCACAGTTTTACATGATTGTTTAGCGTGAAGCGCTAATCAATCATGTAAAATAATTGAATCTCAAGAGTTTCACTTCTGAAGTTTGAAAGAAAGGGTCAGTATCGCAAGTTTTTAGGAAAATTGAATCCAATGAAAACTTAGAAAGGGTGAGTGGGCGGTTAAACTTTATTTAAAGTCACCTCCTCGTTGTAAGTCTTAACGTGCGTTTAGTAAAGAAGGCACCGACGTCATCATTATTTTTTTTTTAGACAAACCACGAAGACTAAAAGCCTAGATACTAATGTACCGTGGGTGTCCTAAGCGAGGTAAGAGGGAGTTTGTTGACACGGGACATAGATACTTGAAGATTTGGTGAGGAAGGAAAAACTTCCGCGGGCAGCAGGTTCCAAATTTTAGAAACTCTAGGGATAAAAGAACGAACAAAGTGGGAAGTTCGGGGCCTGTCCAGTTGTACCGTATAGGGATGCATACGCGCGAAATATGAGTTTCTCTGTTGGGATCCGTGAGTGGAGGAACTATACTGGACAATTCTTCAGAGCAGAAGCCATGGAAGTACCTAAAAAAGCGATAAATCCCCCACAGCCCGACGATGGGCAAGAAAAGGAAGCTCTTCTGTAAGTGAAGGATCATTAATGAGACGAATAGCTCTTCTTTGAATAGAATCAAGAATGCTTAGGTTTGTGGGGGACTCCATGCCTCAAATACGAAAACAATATTTCAAGGAAGGTCGGATTTGGGACACATATAAAGTGTATAAATTAGAAGGGGAAAATACTTTTTGGCTCGAAAGAGAAATTCAAGCTTTTTGAAGCTGCCGTGGCTATAAATACAATGTGTTTATGCCAGTTAAGGTAACTTTTAAATGTGACGCCAACAAAATTGAAGGTGTCTTTGCTCTGTAAAGCTTGGCCGCTCATCAGTAGAGGATGAGTATTTGATGACTCTTTTCGCGACAAGAAATATAATTATGTTTTGGTTAGATTCTGGTTAGTCCAATATTAAATTAAGATCCTGCGAAAGAGATATCTGCATCGCTATGCGTTTGTTTTCCAAATCAGGTTTAGTGATGGGTTTAGAAAGGTAAAAACTGGAGTGAAGGGTACTATAGTCGGCGAAACTATAAATGGAATTAGTTGTGGACGAGAGAAGGTCGTTGAGCCCTGAGGCACTCCAGCATTTACTTGGTGAAAGCTTGAAGAATGGCCGTCCACAATAACTGATATACGTCGATCAGATAGATAACTAGAGAGCCAAGTACAGAGTTTAATTGAAAGATCATAGAAGGAAAGTTTATTAAGAAGTGCGACATGCCATGACACATGGTCAAAAGCTATGGATATATCAAGAGCAACGATTTTGAACTCACCTAGAAACTCAAGTGACTCATTCCAGCAGTGTGATACGAAGAATAAGAAGATCTGGTGTAGATCTTTTGTGGCGAAATCCATACTGCCTGTCATGCAAAATTTTGTGTGTTTCTAAATACTTAAGAATTTGTGAATTAATGAATTTTTCTATTACTTTACAAAGAACTGAGAGAATTGAAATTGGTTTACCTTAAAAATAATATCGGGCATTTTATAAGAAACCGGGGTAACCGCTGGAATTGGATAATTTATGGGGTTGCTGCCAATTCAAGGGTTGAATTGGCAGCAAATTGTTTAGCAAATAGTTCTGTCTATTCCTTTAGCGGTAGAAATAATTTCATCTTCCAAAGTTAGTGGTGGAAAAGAACTGGTACAAAAATTCCTACTTATGTTTTTCGCAAAGTACCAGAAGAAAGATTTGCTGCCATTTGAGCAAGAAAAACTTTGTTTTTAATACGATTGTCGAAGGAGCCTTTGAATTCAGAAATTGTTTGATTGTAGATAGTTTCTTGCTTCAATGCTGGCCTGTCGGTTTTCTAGACTAGGATCCTGTATAAACTTCTTGTGAGCCTGAACTTTTAAAATTCTAGCTTTATCACAAGATTTGAAATACCAGGGTTTGTTATTGGATTGTTTGGGGTTCTTGATGGTGTGTGGAATATAGGTTTCAATGCCCAATTGAATTGATTCAGTTAGTTAATTGCAAATTTCAGAAGAATTACGAGAAGAAAAGCAGATGGAATTCCAGGAGTAAGTGGCGAAGAAGTCTCTTAGGCCATCCCAGTCGGCTGAGTTGTAGTGCCATACGGTGCGTGGTGGCATGCATTCATTTACCTCAGGATTTGCAGCATAAGATATAGTAACTAAGCCATGATCTGAGCGACCTAGGGGAGCTGTGACAGATGTTTGATAGAGTTCGGGGTTAGAGGTAAAAAAGAGATCTAGGGGATTTGAACTATGATTTGGAACTCTAGGAAAGTAGGTGGGTTCCATAATAAGGTTGGTAAGAGAGTTACTGACTGCGAAGATTTCGGCTGCTCTGCCTTGGGGGTCAGTATTTGAAGTGCCCAGCCAATCCTTATTATGGACATTAAAGTCGCCAAGCACGATTACTTCAGCCAATGAAAATTGAGAAATTATGCTATCGATCTTTGTTGAAAGAAAGTCAAAGAATTCGACATAGGAATTATTAGATGGGGACCGGTACAAACAGCAGATAAATTTAGTTGAAGACCTAAGGGAAAGTTTAAGCCAAAGGATATCGGGCCTACCCGATTCAAGATTGGAAACTCAAGCACAAGCCAGATCGTTGCGGACGTAAGCACATACGCCACCATTTGGGCAAAAAGACGAAATAAGTTCGTAGCCTAGGAAGAGAAGGTGGCTGGTTAAAGATTAAGAGCTTATTTGAGTTTCCGTTAGAAACAGTATGTGGGGCTTATATCACTGAAGGTGATGGTGAACGGAGTTTATATTTGGGTTAAGCCCACATATATTTGCAAAAGAAATTAAACTTTTCGATGCCTCCCGGATGCATCCCTCGCCCGGAGATCCGAATGGGAGGGGAGGGTATTTTACCTCCGGAACATTTTACTTCCGGGTGCGCCGCCATAATTTGTACATTGTTTGGGGGTAAAAAAGAAAAAAAAGAAAAGAAAAAAAGAAGAAAGAAGGAAAACTGACTCACCCAGAACCCGAAACGTCCGTTAAGACTTCACCGGTTCTTTAAAGGGGGAGTGGGGTGGTACCTCCTAAGGCAAGGAAAGCTCCTCTACCACCTACTAATGAACTAACGCGAAATGTCCTGTGTCTCTCTTTTAATTGCGGTTTTGTGATCTTCGTATCGTTTCCTAGGAAGTAGACATTTTAAAGTTTTGATTTAAAAAAAATATATCATTTTAAATACGTGTTGAGGGAATAACAGGAGATTTTTCGCAAATAATAATGACGTTAGTGGCTTCTTTACTAAATGCGCGAACCCTATGTTATTTTAATCAAGAAAGCAAGCCCTTGGGTTCTTTATGAAAATTAGCGAAAAGCTGCTTTCAAGTATATGACTCTTTTTTTTTTATTTCTATGGCAATTTGGCAGCCAAAAAAGGGATCTCAGCAAATTAAGTTTTTGCACAATGAGGAATTCACATTCACAAAAACAACTATTTCACATATAGGCTAATTAATTCGTAGCAAAAACATTTTTTTGACCATTTTCGCTCCACCCTATTGCACGTGCAATAATTCTGTATCATTTAACCATTTAATCTGTAACAGCTTTTATATTAAGTAAAAACACTAGTGCTGATACAAGTTGCAAGACATTGTATTCTTTAGTTTTCTTTTATTGGTCCTAATTAAATTAAAAAAAAAGAGAATGTGTATCATATTTAAAGCTAGATTATAAATTTATATTATTGCAAAAATTGTAAAGAAGCTAAGTGTATTTCTGCAAGATTCGTTTAAAACCTTATTTGTCTACAGCTGTGTCTTAATCTGTAAGCGGCAGCAGTAATAAAACAAAGTTATAAAATGATGCAAGGAATATTTTACCATAAATATTAACAAAATTGTTTTAGGCAACAAATTTTAAATTTTAAAAAGTTTAAATATAATTATTATTATTTACATTAACGTGTCTAAGAATTTTTAAATATTTTTGTTAAAACATAATAAATATACATGGTGACATACCACAAACGCCTCGGTTTCTCGTACAAAAACGGTAATATGTTTAAGAAATATTTTTTACAGGCAAATGCGAGTATTTTGAAAATTAAATTGAAAACTATAAATAATGAGACAAGGTGTTCCAAAAAAAAATCATATTGAACATCTGTTATTTTTTTAAATGGATTATCCTGTTAGTTAGTTTAGTTTTAAAATAAAGGAATAAAAATAAGGTCAGTTTGATCAGTTATCCCTAGTAGGCATGGCGTTACCTTAGGAAAAGAAGAAGACTCACAGCTGGGCAAATGCCAGGGGCGAATGCCAGAATCTGTCGCTGTTATTTTATTAATAAACAGTGTATTGCAGTATACTCATTAAAAAGACGGCAAATAACAGTGATTTTATTTAAAAAGCAGTAAATGTGCTGTCTTTTAAATAATATCGCTGTTATTTTATTAATAAACAGTGTATTACAGTATACTTATTTAAAAGACGGCATAAAAGAGTGATTTTATTTAAAAGCCAGTAATTCTGCGTTTTTTAAATAAAATTTATGTTATTTACTGATCAGCTCTTCTCAACGGCTTAAAATCCTTAAAAGGTTCTAATCTTTGTTGGTTTCGTTAGTTGTGTAGTAGCTTTGCCAAGATGAGTATCGTCTCTGAAGACTTTCAAAAATTATATAAGAATTCTAAAGTTCCCGATGAAGTCCTTCACTCCTATATCTCTTTGTTTAATAAAAACATTTCATGGAACTGGGATTATGAGATTAAAACTGAAATATCGAATAAAGAGTCTTCTTATTTTTTCCTGCTATTTACCTGTACCTTATTAAAAAGGCACATTATGGTATCCATGGGTAAAGGAGGTGCTATCAGAATATTTTTCATCAGAAGATCGACGGACGAGACGATTTCCACTTCACAAATAAATAGATATAAAACAACCCCTAGCCTGTGAGCTATTTCACGAACTACAATTGGTGTTTGCTATTTATCTAGCAGTGACGATTAAAGATGTAAAACGTAGAAAAAAACCTCTCAAGATTGGCATCCATCCCGAGTTTAAGAAACTAAAGAATTATTTATCCTTTAGAGGTATAGACTATAAAGATCTTTCCCCGTATATGTTGCTACAAGTTCCTGGTTTCCGTAGAAGAAGAGAAAAGTGTCCAATCATTAGTTTGTTACAATGTCGTTTTGTAATCACTATAATCTTTAAATTTTTGGTAAATAGTAATCACACTCGATGAACATGTTACGCATGTATTCTGTATATAGTTTTTATTAAGAACAATATGTATCTTTATGTTTCATATGTAGCTGTTTTTGTTTTAAGATAACCCTTTATATATTTAATATATAATTTTTGCCACAATATTTGAACTTATAATTTGCGTTATTCGGAAGATGAACGGTTACAATATTCACATTTAAACATTATTCTTTAAATGTTGATTAGAATTAATCCATTACCCTTTATACGGCACTGTTTTTTAAAATACGGCGCTGTTTTCTAAAATACTGCACTGTTTTTCTAAAATACGGCACCGTTTTTCTAAAATACGGCACCGTTTTTCTAAAATACGGCACCGTTTTTCTAAAATACGGCACTGTTTTTCTAAAATACGGCACCGTTTTCTAAAATACGGCACTGTTTTTCTAAAATACGGACCGTTTTTCTAAAATACGGCAGTCCCCCGCTAAAGCCCGGTGCTCGCAGACTTTGGCTGCAGTCCGACAGTCGCCATGTCGTTTAAAATTGTCTTTTCGGGTGAATTCGCGGTTACAATATTCACATTTAAACATAACTCTGCAAAACAAGTGATAATTAAATAGCTAAAAATTATAAAAATTGTTAAAAATGCTTAATTCGTAATCTCCAAGTCAAGACCTTTCATTTAAACCCAAACAAGACTACTTTTTGACGACTGGAAGTTGCGACCGGAAATGACGATTTTATTGCAGATTTGGTATCTAGAGGCTTCAAAGAATCTAAATAAGTTAAAATTTAAAAAAATATTCACAAACAAGAAAGTTGCAAAAAAATAATTGTTAAAAATATTTAATTAGTATTCTACAAGTCAAGACCTTTTATTTGAACCTAAACAAGACTACTTTCTGACGACCGGAAGTTGCGACCGGAAATGGCGATTTTATTACATATTCGGTATCTAGAGGCCGTAAGGAATCCAAATAAGTTAAAAATTTTAAAAAATATTCATAAATAAGAAAGTTATAAAATAAAAATCATTAAAAATGCCTAATTAGTAATCCACAAGTCAAGACCTTTCATTTGAGCCCAAACAAGGCTACTTTCTGACTACCGGAAGTTGCAACCGGAAATGACGATTTTATTGCATATTCGGTCAACGTCCCTATTTCTAGGTTATGTCAACGCACGCGTACCACTTTAAGATAGATCAAAATTTTAGGTTATGTTATTTTAAGCTTGCCGTATGACGTCATTTTATTTCGCGCATGCGTAAGGCTCTAAGTTTAAGGTTAAGTTGATGTCATTTTTTGCGCATGTCTAAGATTTTAAAATAACTTTAAGGTTATGTTGGCTAGTTTAACGTAATGATGTATCAAGCTAACTTCACAGCGATTGTGGGGCCCCCAGGGCTTAGGCTTTGTCGTGGGGCCCGGAGCCCTAAGCATTGGTCCCGAAGCCATAAGCGTCGGGCCCGGAGCCCTAAGGGTCAGAAGTTGCTAAAGCCTATGGTAGCTGACGCCAGATGTTCCTAACGCCAATAGTAGCAAGAGTCAGGAGCCTGGGTAAGTGCCACCTGAAGTTGGCGCCAGATTCTGGCAATCGCCCTGGCATTTGCCCAGCTGTTATTCTTCTTCTTTCCCTAATGCCATGCCTACTATCCCTATTTCAAAAATCTAAGGGTTTTAAGATATAAAGGATGTTTAAAAAAATTAGGATAAAAACTAATCCTAATATTTCTACCTGAATTGGGCTTGCCTTTGTATAATATGTAACTTTGCTAAAATAATAACTAAAAATTACTAACTGATTTTATTTCCAACAGCCTGTATATTATTTCATTTTTGGGTTTTAAGCATCTTTCACACGGTCAATATTTTTAAAGAAAAAATCTAAATAAAAAGACATCTACTTGGTGTTTTATTTAAAATTAGCGAGTAATATGCACTTTAAAGTAGCTAATAATAAATATTAGTTTCTGAACACCTTGTATAATTTCAAGAAATATTTCTTAAAGTAACATAATATACAAAGCCAAGTAAGGAAGGATACATTAAAATGTTGTTTTGTTTCATGATTTTTCTTTAAATCCTAAGTATCTTTAAAACCATACATTTTTTTATACAGGTATCCCCTATGAAAGTTACCCAATTTTTATTATAAAATCTAACTAATATACCTGGTGGTTCATTTAAAAAACCCATAAGTTTAATATGGATCTTATTTTAAATCAGCTTGTATAACTCTCTATAATTTTAAATAATAAATATATAGTATAAAAAATATTACCGTTATTGTACTAGACACCCATGTATTTGAGGTGCGCCCACTGATCTCGATGGATTGCCAATGTTATAACCTGCGCAAAACAAAAGTTATATTTCATGGGCGAAAAACCCGGTTGGTGCGCAAGCCAGTTGAGGGTAAACGCACTCGGCCCCAAACAAACTATCCGCATTATAGAAAAGAATTTGTTGACCGCGTCCTGGTTTTCTGTTCGAAGTACGGTAGCTAATGAGCGTTACGACCAGACCGCGGACGAAGGGTACGGGGTGCCGGTGTTGTATTTTGTCACGGCTTTTAAGTGCGCATGTTCGTCCACCTACTGCGCGAGGTCGTAAAAATCCGAAAAATGCTTCTTGTCACTGCGGATCAAAATGTAGGTTATCTATGGGTGCGCCAACCTAAACTGCGTGTCTTCGGAAGTTCTTACCAAATGCAAAACTTTTAATTATTAACTTTAGGAAAAAAGTGCTCATCAAAAGTCCTGCTTAATGAGAAAAACATTTTTACAAAAATAATTGTATGTTGGATGTAAACGGTGACTTAAAGGGCGTGTTTCCAAATTAATAGACATTGTGTCCACGTTGGCGTCATATGGGAAACTTTTAATATTAATTTTACGAAAAAAGTATTTTAGAAACAATAAAACAAAGCAACACAGGAAATATGGTTATGGTAACTTTTCTTTATAAGATAACTTAGGAAATTACCCTTTGAAGTTTCGTTTCGTAGTTAGGAAGTACCCTATATTTTAATTTGGAAACAAGTCTTGTTTAGGCCACCCTGTACATCCAAAATACAAATATTTTTATGGAAGCGTTTTTTCTTATCAAGCAGGCTTTTTATAATAAGGCACTTTTTTCCGTAAAGTTAATAATTAAAAGGTTTCCCATCTGATTAGAACTTTCGCTGACACGCAGACACGCTGTATACTAGAAGCTATTGGCCTTTAGAACATTTTGATTTAAAAAAATATTTTAAACCTTACAAAAAAATAGTTAAGTTTTTGGTTTAATCCCCCTTCCCACACACAAAATACAAGTTCGAATGCTCTATCTGTATTTTTTTTCAGAAATTTAAATCATATTTTATCGTAATGTAAATGTAAAGTGAAAATAATACGGATGAAGGATTTACTTTTAAAACTTGTTTTTTTAGGGTTAGGGAATTAAACCAAAAAATCAAGTTTATTTCCAAATTTAAAAATAGGATTTTTTTACCAAAGTATACAATAGCATCAAGTTATTATTGTAAATTTGCTTACGTTTTGTAAAGTCAATTAGGACAATTAAGTAAGGTTGATGGTTCATTATATGTTAAAATAAAAATGGAATAAAAAATCTCTGCAGAGTGTTAGTAAGTAGCCAACTTAAACTTAATTACCAAGAAGTTCGCAGCTTTGCAGGTATGTAGTCTACCTGCTTTGTGTAGTAATTGGTTTCTTAGACGTGTTTAGATTTATTTATTTAATTATAAGGGTTAGTAGGTACTTGGGCTGCATTTCAATTTTATTGAATTAAGTAAAAGTATATATGTTTATACTAGTTTATACCTATTACTATATATTATTAATAAAAAAAACAACAAAACTAAAATGCACTAGAAAGAACCAAATTAACTTTTTGTTTTTAAACTTTTTCTATTGACATATTATTATATAAAGTCACTACACAATTTATGTAGTGACGGCATTAATATTGAATAATATAAAAAGGTTTCTTATTTTCTATTTGTCAAAAAAATACTTGATAAAATTGTCTGCATATGTCTGGGGTAGCACTAAATTTTATAGCCAATATCGGGACACCTCGACTTATGGTATCTGTAAGTTAAGTGGGATGGAGGAAAGGAGTACACTATTGTTTTTGTGTTTTAATGTATTTATAAATATATAGAAATATTGCAAAATTGCTTCGACAGATTCTGCCATTGACCTCTTCCTTTTGATGTGTCGGTACGCTGATTTTCCATTAATAAAAAAATCTTTCTGTATTGATATTATATAATGAAATATAAAAAAAACATATTTTGATAAATTCTGATTAAGGGAAGCTTACAAAATATTTTGTTCCATATCGTAAATTGGGACTTTCCGCCATGAAATCGGGACGTCCGTCGGGAAATAAGGCCCAATAGCGGTGACAGTCTCGATATATCGGGAAGGATGGCAACCCTACATCCTTAAACTCACAAAGCGCTGATTAAAGTTTGAATATATCATAGGGCAGAGGTCACCAACTACTTTGATTAGGGCCCTTTTTAAAATAACATGACTGTCACGGTTAAAAAAGAAGAAAAATCCAGGCAAAAAGCGGTTGGCGATGACGCTTCTTTCACTCCTCGCACTCGCCGCCGCTTGACTATACTTCCCTCACACCGCGATGACTGACGATTTTGAACTTCGCGCCAATTCGTTGGCGAGTCGATTATAATAAAAAATGAAGAAAGCGCGAAAAAATTAAATTGCGTGCTGAACAAGGCCTGCACAAATTGGGTTGACGGTCTGCCAGTTGGTGGCTCCTAGCTATACAAGGTGGATGCAAATTTTAAAAGTTACTGCAAGAGAAAAGGACCTTTATTTTTTTACTAAGAACAAAATATTATTTAAAAACTTGTTTAAAATTAAAAATTATATTATATTAATTTAAAAAAAATCTCCTGTTTAAAAATAAAACATATTTTAAGTTACTTCAAATTAGATAAAACAGTTGTTAATAATTCTTAAAACAATTTATTTTAAAAAAATAAACATTTTGATTTCTAATGTATTTAAATACATTAAAGAAACTTAAAATTAAAATCGTTTTTTTTAGTTTAATTGGGTTTAAAGTTAAAAGACCTTTTATAATAATGTTCTACATTGTTTTTGTCCTATAAAAATATCCTTACCCTACAGATTTGCAACTTTATTTTAATTTTACCTTTCCATGGGTTTCAAATCTATTTAAAAA
Source organism: Listronotus bonariensis (assembly GCA_014170235.1). Classification (NCBI taxonomy): domain Eukaryota; kingdom Metazoa; phylum Arthropoda; class Insecta; order Coleoptera; family Curculionidae; genus Listronotus; species Listronotus bonariensis. The sequence goes on from JACEGR010000138.1 coordinate 105,667, forward strand.
ACTATAACATAACAGTAGCACACGAGTGACTCAACCTTTTAAAAACAAACCAACTAAAATAAAAATCCTAAAGATTGAAAAAGTCACGTAGCCTTTAAAACCCTGTAGTGGTGTCTCTATCAAACAACCAACTAATACTCTAAACGACTTTAGTGGCCATTACACAAAAAAAGAAAAAATAATAAAATCTGTCTTTTTCTTTTCTTAATAATACTAAAAATATTGTTGGAAATAAAGAGAAAAAAATTGTGAAAGCCACAGCTCTTAATATTAATATTAAGTTCCCATATGAATTACATTAGAAAGCTGGTTTTGACGACTCTAACAAGTTCAATAAAAAATGTTAAATTTTTGGTATTTATTTTGTTTTGTTTTGGTTTATACATGCTTAAATTTAACTGTCAAATGTTTATACCTATCGCATATTAATATGTCAATAACCTAAATTATTTTTGCAGAAAAATAGGAGTGACTTTATATCGAAAGTTTTAGAGCATTTAAAGCCTATGTTTTTATGAAAAAAGTAAACTTTTGGCCTCTTAATAAAAGTTATTATAAATGTGTAAAGTGTTTTTAAATAAATTGAATAATATTGCGGAACGTGGGGTAGCGTTGATCAAAAATTACAATAAGTGTTTTACAAAAAATTAAGAACAATAATTGCAATACTTTTTACTTTTTATTAGCGAACTTGGAAAAAAATCAGAATTGTAATAAAACTACTTCAATTTTAAAAAGTTGGGAAAAAAATTAATTAATTAAAATATTATTTTGTTAAAAAACTATTTTAAATATATTGAAAAATTAAGATACGATGGTATTTGAAATTTAACAGTTAAATTAAAGCACCTGTAAAGCAAAAAACAAACAAATAGAATACAAAACTTAAAAAAAAATTGTCAAAAATTTTTAAAAAATCCAATGGTTTTGTCAAAAAAAAAAAAGAAAAAAAAGAATATATTATGAATTATATTTTAAAATTGAATAACTTTAAGACGCGTCGGTTTATCAAAAAATTATTCATTGTTTGTAGAGCGTTTAATTTATATATAAAAACAAATATATTTAGTCTAGTCTTAGACTAAAAAAGAGTTATAAAATTCTAAACTAAAAAAACACGCTTTTTGTGGTAATCATATGGAAAATAAAAATTTAACATATCTGACGTCTTAATATTAATTTTAAGGGCTGTGGCTTTCACAGATTTTTTTTAAATTATTTTTAACAATATTTTAGATGTAATTAAGAAAAAAAATATTTTTTTTAAATCATTTCAATATGTATGCGTCCCAACAGCAGTTCAAATTATGTGTATTTGTGTTATGTGTAGAACTGCATTAAAAATATTTAGTCCGCCATCTTTAGAAGTTCGCCATATCTGATTTACAGTAACGACACTTTTTTTTGATCTACTCTCAACAAGTCATTTTTTTTTGATACCCATATTCAAGAAGTATATTTAAAAATAACTACTTCGACATCTTAAAAAGTGCGCCATATTGGATTTAAAATGACGTTACTTAATTGTAGAGCCCTTTCATATAACACCCATATTGTAGGAGTACATAAAAAATAACCTGTCCGTCATCTGTGTGAGATGCCTTCGGATAAAATGGTACGAAGCTATTAGCTAAACAAAGGTTTTCAAACAATTTTACCAGATAGAAAGAACTGGGAGGCAGGCCCTACCGTTAAAGCCGACCTAATCTGGTATACAGATGGCTTCAAAATAGACCAAGGCGTCGAGACAGGTATATATATGGAGATAAACCAAGGACGAAAATAAACATCGGTCTCGGACAACACCCTACGGTGTTCCAGGCGGAAATTGTAGCCATAGAACAATATGCTAGGGAAATCATCGGAAGAAGTTACATGGGTAACACCATAGTAATTTATTCGGACAGCCAGGCAGCCATCAGGGCGGTCAATGCAAGATCAGCTTTAAGCTGGTGTAGGACTGCATAACAGCCCTGGAAGAGGTGGGTGCGTCTAACAAGCTAACTATTGCCTGGGTACCAGGTCATGAGGAGCCACCAGGGCAATAAGAAAGCCGATAAACTGGCAAAGGAAGTTGCTGGTCGGGCAATGGTAGGCAGCCCTACTGTGGTATTTCGTCATGCCAAATAAGTTTATCTATTAGATCATGGATCATGAGAAAATCCCAAGACTGGTGGTTAAAAACACCAGGACAGCGTAGGCGAAAAAATTCATAAAGGCATACTCGCTGGAATTTACAGAAGACCTTCTGAATTACAACCGGAAGGCAGTAAGAATTATAGTGGGTCAACTGACAGCTCATTGCAGACTGAATAAACACCTGGAGGAAACAATAGGGCTGGCAGAAGAAAACCTATGCAGGTTCTGCCAGAAGAAGAAGAAACCGTAAAACACATATGGTGCTACTGTGAAGCCCTTTGTCGTCTGCGGTTTGCAAGCCTGGGTGGGGAAAACCTAAAGCAGCAACATTTACCAAGAAGCCAGTTTCAAGCTTCTGGAGTCTGATTAAAAAGACCGGCTTGGATAGTGTGCTCTAACATACGGTGGAGGATACACAAGAAACCTGAGCAGGTTGCAGTGTTAGAGTATTACAATCCACCTTTAAGCTAATCCAATCTAATCTAATCTAAGTAGTATATCCATATATTAATGTAAAAAAAACCGTTATTTAAATAGAAGCCTTGTTTAGTAATAAGAAGTTATAAATACTGTTGTTGCATGGGGAGCAAGAGTAAACTTATAAAACACATCACTTTGAATTACTTAAAGAACTTATAAAGAAACCATAATTAAAAAAAAATATATTGTTAGTTAAAAATTTGTTTAATTAAAATTAATAAAAAAGTTATTAGTCACACATAAATTTATATACAGTGAAGTCCTTATGTCCGTCGCCCCCTTCCTTATACCTGAACCCTTTGGTATAATTTTATAAAATTAGGAACGATAATTTATGGCTAACACTGCAGTTTCTGACATATTATTTACATCTCAAAATGTTAGGGTAACAACTAGGCGCCATTATAAAATATTTTTTTAATAAAATGGAGAATTAAGTGGTACCTATGGTAACTTATCCTAAAGTTTCTGACGAATACATTATAACTTCGTAATGTTACGTCAGTAGCCTCACATACTACAAAATTGTGGTACTTTAATAATTACCAGAATACCATATCGTGGGTTCAGAACTACAACTAGATAACTCAAAATTTTGCACTTTTGAAATATCTTCATCAGCATATGCTAAAGTGGGATATCCTTTTAGTGAAACTAGGTAACTGAAAAACTGATTTTCTAGACAGTTCCAGACAGTACCATACGGCGTTATTTTAAGACAACCACTACAGCTTCTGGCAAACAAGTTTATAACCGCAATTATCTCCAAAGTATTGTTTTTTAGTTATCTAGTTGTAGTTCTAAACCCACAACAGGCCATTCTTTGGAAACTATAAAATATAATTCATGTAGTATTTTTAAGCTCTTTTAAAGATCTTTGAAATTGCGATGTTGCTGATAATATACAGGGTAGGACAAGAAGTATTTGTTTTTATACAACCTGTATACAATCACCCATTAAAATATCTTCAAAGAGCTTTTAAAAAATACGACATTAATTAAATCTAACTTTATTGGTATCGGCAATATGACCATCTAAATATGGTATTTATAGTCTAAGATCCGGCATTAAAAAATTATACCCTTATCTGTTAATTCAATGAAATAATATTTTTAGGCAGATTTTAATGTAGTGAATCCAAGTAAACAACATCTGCCAGCATAGGTCTGCTACAATTAATAATACTTAATTAATTAATAGTTAATTTATTTATAATTGTTACCTTTACAAACGGAAAATGTTCTCACCTGGCTGCAGGTAAGTGTAGCAGTCATAGAGATGGGTGCCTACTACAACAAGGTTTATAATATACTGTTTGGTTTATACAATTAACATGTAAAGGTAACAATCATAAATAAAAAAATTATATAATTTTTTAAGTATTATTAATTGTAGCAGACCTATGCTGGCAAAGGTTGTTCACTTGCATTCACTACATTAAAATCTGCCTAGAAAATATTATTTTATTCAATTAACAGATGAGGGTATATTTTTAATGCCGGATCTTAAACTATTAGGTAATTATTGAGGTACAGTCATTCTGTAGTATGTGAAGGTACTAACTTTGTATTCTGGGGTTATAAAGTACTTTTCAATAGCTTTAAAATGGTGTGTTTCAAGGCCCCCTTTTCATTGAAAAAAAAGTTCCGAAATAGCGCACAGATGTCACCTTGACATTTAGAGCTGTCATTAAAATGTCAAAAAATTCAGACTTTGATTATTTATTATGATTTCAAGTATTATGAAAATATACCAAACAGTTTAGAAGTTAGAAGGGAGCTACGGACTTTACGACCTTACTGCATATTTTCTGTTTTTTACAAGGCACAGAGTGATTTCGCGATTGGACAAATAAAAACTAATCGATATAATAAATATATTTAAATTTAAAAATAGCAGTATGCTACATGTTCTAATTTCTTTATGTGTTTACTTTACTGTCTTTTTTCATATATAATTTAGATTACCCAAACTAAGTTTTTAAATGTTATATTTTTCTTGGTAGTCTCTTAAAAGGTCAAGAAAGCAATGTGATCAAAAGTTAATATTGAATAAAAATGTAAATTAAAAAAAAAAACTTTTTTTTACCAGTGAACATAAAACCCCAGAAAGTTCTACCAAAAAATAACAATTAAATGTGTTGAGAATTTATTTATAAAATAAATATATTTTGTAGAGTATCAATATTTTTTTGCTTACAATATAATTTGATTTAGGTAAACTACTAATATAAACAAATACATTAAAGCTTTCAGTTTATTAGCAAAAAACAATCATACAATTTACTTTGTTTCTGTTTTTGACCAAGCATCCCATCCATACATTTTATTTAATAAATTTTAGTAAAAGTAAAGTAAGGAGAGGCATAAAAGCAGAATATAATAAAGTTTTATAGAAGTTTCCAATAGTCCGATCAAGAAATACTTTAATTATAAATAAAATAGGGAAAGCTTTACTTTCTTATCAAATACTTGTTTAAATATTTACAGCACAGTTTAAAAGACAAAATACTAAAAATCGCTGCCAGGGGTTGTAGAAAAAATATAAATAAAAACTTCCTTAAAAACCGCTTTTTCTCGAAAAGTATATTAGTAAGTATTTTTTTAATACAATTATTGGAGCGTTCTACACAATAATCTTTTTGATTTTGCAATAGAAAATGAGATATAAATAAGATAAAAACAAATTTATGAAAAATAAAAAGCCTATATTTGTATTTATTTTTATTCATATCTAATTAATTAAATAAACTAAGAACTCTAAGAAATTTTAATTATAAAAAAAATATGTATAGCCACTAAAAAAGGTAATAAAGCAAACATTCCTGAATAATGCAGGTAAAAATATATCATCACCTAAAAAAATTATGTAAAATTAAAGATAAACCTACAAAAAAAATAATGAAAATTTATTAAAATAACATAAAAAATATATATATTATAAGGTCAAAATCAAAACGCAGTTTTTGACAAAACACAATTTTTAGAATGTTTCACAATTTGTACTGCGTGTTTTTCATTAACGAAATTTTATTATTAGTAATTATGATTAAAAAACATTTTTAACAAAAATAATAATACGCGGAGTAAAAATTGTTAGATACTCCTAAAATTTTGTTATATAAAAAACTGCGTTTTGTTTTGGAGCCCAAATATGCATTTTTTAATAAAAACATTTAAGTGGTTATTTTTAACTGTTAATCATTTTAAAAATTATTTACAAAATCTTAGTTTTATAAATAGATAACGTTAAAAAAATAAATATGGTAACTCTTTTATTTTAGGGTATTAGTTATGAATTTAAAAAAGATAATACCTTAATTAACTTGATTTCACGCTTTCTCGATTATATATAAAAAAAATTAACTTTTACCCTTTTTTAAAAAATGCAAAAAGCGGTTTTTGGGTTGGTTATCATTTTTTTTTGCAATCCTTTCTTGATTGAATTATAAAACCAAGCTGAATTATATTCATATGTTTTATATTGTCAAAAAGTTTTGAGTCAGCTAGCTCTATTATATAGCCAAATGTAGGAAAAAGAGACTAAATAAAACTCTTGTTTTATCAAAAACGTATTCAAAAATCTATCCAAAGGTCTTGATTCAAGCAACTTTCTAAGTAAAGTAATCTGTATTTAAGTGTAAGCTTACTGGTATTATTCTTTGTCAAATTTAATTAAAGTGCAGTATCTTTACAAACACAGTCTACGTAAAATTTATACATGGTAATGTAATTAGAGGTTTCGTTGCATAATGTTAAGTATCACTAAACCTTTTGTTTATTACATACGAATTTACAATGTTTTATTTTTATGCTTAACTTTTATCCGCTTTTCAAAAAGGAAAATTTTGGCAAATGTTTTTTTATACTTTTGACTGTTGAATTATACTGGGTGTCCGAAAGGGTAAGCTCGTAAATGATAAAGGGTGACAAAGTGAGCGGAAATAGTGTTAGTACTTCACATGAAAAAGGTCCATGGAACTTTCTTAGGAAGTTATTGACCTTTAAGATTAGAATAAAAAAATATTATTTGATGTATAACTTTAAACCGTTACCACATCATACATAATATCTGAGAAAGTTTTTTTATCTTTGGACAATCCACGAAGCCAAAATTCCTAAATACTAAAGTACTTGGGTTCCTTAAGCGAGGTTAGGAGAAAGCAGCAGGTTTTACATTTTAGAAACTCAGGGGATAAAAAAATGAACAAGTGGGCTGATTGGAGCGTCTCCAGTTGGACCGTATAGGGATGCATACGTGAGGCATCACCAGTTTTTCTGCTAGGAGCCGTTAATGAAGAAATTATACTTTAAAGAAGAAGACATGGAACTTTCTATAAAAGAGCGATAAATTCCCCACAGCCCGACAATGGGCGAAAGAAAGAAGTATTTCTGTAAGTAAGGATCATTAATAAGGCAAACAGCTTTTCTTTTATAGAAATCAATAATGCTAAGGATTGTGGACGTCCCATGCCCCAGATATAAAATTAATATTCAAAAGAGGTCGAAATTGGGATACATACAGCCAAATTAAACTTGCACACGTTTTAACTAATAATACCTTTTTATCTGTTAATTTAATTAACTAATTAAATAATTAATTAATTAATTAAATATATTTATATTGTTTTTATTTTTAAAGGGCTAATAGCTAAATAATGTTTTCTCTAGGTTTGCCAATTTTGGTCAAATAGATTTAGACAGGACTGGAATTACCGAACTTTTTCCAAAATACTGTATTTAACCTCGTTGCAAAAGAAATCTGATATTACTTCTACAATTAGGCTAATACGTTTTTCTTGTGGACAAACTATGGGAAATGATTTAGTAAAAGTGAATCTGTCAACAATTTGAGCATTTAAGAATTTTAATTATTTTTGATTATATAATGCTCCCATTTTTCTCGATTTTAAAAAACATTTTTTTAGTGTCCTTCGAAAATCAAATATGTGAGGTTACCATGGTTACTAAGCTGGATGCTAATAATACTTTATAGTTAATTAATTTAAAATAAACCTATTGGCCTAATTGTAAATAAAATACATTTTTTTGCAACGAAGTTTATTGCATCATTTTAAAAAAGTCCCATAAGTCCAGTCCTGTTTAAATCTATTTGACCAAAATTGACAAACCTATTAGCCCCTTAAAAATAAAAAAGATAGGCGCATCAAATAAAAAGTTTTTATTAGTTAAAACGCTTATTTAAACTAGATTAGTGTAGGGTTGTATATGTTATTTAAATATATAGATTTTTTTTAAATCTAAACACCCTTCATCTGAGAAACAAAGGAACTTCGAACATAGCTTTATACACACTTTTCAAAAAAGGACATAGGGTATTACCCCTTGAAGTTTTGTAACGTAGTTAGAAAATACTTTGACTAAACGACCGCCGGCGGCATTGCTTAATTATAAGAAGAAAACCGCCGTCCTAAAGTTTTATCTATTAATGGATATGAAAACGGCCGTAAATCTAAATACTTATAAAAAAACTAATAAAAACCTCCGAAGAGTAGTTAACCTAACCTTAATAATTATTTACTTTGGTTATTTTGCAAGGATTTAGTTTTTTTTTGAAAGTATATTGTTAAATATTATATTTCATTTAGTAAAAAAATAAAACTAAGAGATAAAATATTATTTTGTTCTATTGATTCTTTACAATTCGCACTTTTTTTTTAAATATATAATTTTGTATAATATAAAGTGTAATTTTTTTAAATATTTTTTTCGTACCATTTTCGTTGCATATCTTAATGGTTTAATAATTTTTATGACAAATACGGATATTAAAAAATTAATCCAACAAAATATTTTTTTATTTGTTTTCTACAAGTAATACCAGATAGGAAATATAACTACATATGTACATAGCATGGTGAAATAAACTTTGATTTATTATATCTATTGTTTTTTATTTCTTTTTGCACCTTATCCACTTCTTTTCATTATGGCCATTAATAATATATTATCCCCTATATTAAGGGGTTATATCCACTTGCGATTTAAAAAATCGTTTTTATTTTTCAATTATATTTCGTGGATCGGATAGCGCCGTTCCCTGAATCAAGCTTTGAGTTTATGGGCGTCAGCTTTTATTTCTGTTTATTACGTACAAAAATTAAAAGTTAGTAGTTTAATGTTATTTGTTGTAAACAAACAATACAAGAAAAAGTTATTTAATAAGTATTAAAGAGTGTAAAATTAATTTTATTGTTACATCTTGTGAATAATATGTAAGTAAAACTTACAGATACAATGGTATTTTTTGTTTCATAAGTGTTTTATAGTGTTTATTATGTTTTCTTAAGGTAATATTACTGCAGTTTGAATAAATACAAAATTTTTGCACCGTAACCCCTACATTTCACCCGGGAAACGCATGGCCACGGGCTCGTTGTGGTAATGTGAGGTCCGACCTTTATTTGGCGGTTTTTATTAGTTTTTATAAGCAAAGGCATTTTTTAATAAAATAAGTATAAACCGCCGGAAATAACAAATTAACTTGTATTTTCGGCGGTTTTTAAATACGTTAATAGATAAAACCGCCGGACAGTCTTTAAAATTGAGCAATGTCACGGGCGATTGTTGAGCCAGTGCCTTTTACTTTACCCGTTTAATTTTTATTTTTTTTGCATTTTTTAGGATAACGAATTTATTAAAAAAAATAAGCACGATAATGAAGGTTATATTTACTTATTAATTTCTACTTTTTCTGTTTTCAATATGGAAAATTTAAAAAGTTGTAAACTGACGCAACTTTTATAATTTGTAAGTTTGTTATATATCCCATTTGGTAAGCGTTTAACACCTTTTAAAGTTAGGGTAAAAGAAGCAAACATTTTAATGAAAATTCAAAGAAGAAAAGATAAAGGTTACAATTTTCTTAAAATCTAATGTTACCTTTTCAAAGCAACAAGGGTTAATCTGTTAATCCTCCTGACTTAATTGTAGCAAATTTCGTTTTGGCTGTTAAGTTCCTTAAAGACTTATCTTGAATAAATTTAAATCATGGCCTAGAAAAGTCTTGCAGAATAAAGCACGATTTAATGTTGAAGCCATTTTCATTTAAATTTACGACACAAAAAGCTTAGCAAAAAGGTGCACTTTTGTTGTCAAATTAACATTTTTTTGTGATATTTATTTACAGAGTAAACTAAGTTCTTTAAAAAGTCCCATTTCCTTTTGAAAAGTTAACATAAGTAACTTATCATTTTAGCGCTAAAATTTTCTGGCTCCATGGCTTTATGATTAAGAATATTATTTAAAAATTAAAATTTTGAAAATTTGCTATAAACGTTATAAAGAATAATACTATGAACTAAGCTATGGTAGCAGGTATATTTTTGAAAGGTCAATAATTCCATTATTTTTTTAAACAACCCTATCTAATATTGCATTTTTTTAAAGGGTAATAAATTAGTTTTAAGATTTAAAAAATAATAGGGTGTTTAAATTAAAATTACAAAGTTGCCTTGTATTGAAAAATTGGGTTTTGATTTTTTTTTTCATATGTATATATATATATATATCTATGTATACATATATATATATATGCGTACATATATATATATATATATAGTCTTAGCTATATTTTTGGTACATCTTGAAAAACATTACCCTATTTTTATATCTAAAATCTAAAAATAGAAGAATATACTGGGTATTTAATTTAAAATAAGCGAGTATTGTGCACTTAAAGGTAGCTAATTTTAAATATTAGTTTTTCGACACCCTGTACGATAATAAATAAAAAACATAGTGAACGTTTTAGCATTATAACATAATAAGTATATAAAGTCGAGGGTAAGCAAGGCAGGAACTACAGTATGTTTATTTAAATTTAGAATTATATGGAACAAGTTTTTATAATTCATAATTTATTTTACAAAAAAAACTATTTTTATAAAAAGTCCTGCATGATCCCAAAAGTTAAAAGGCGAGCATTGGATATTACAATTGTATTAGTCATTTACGAGGTCTGGCCAAAAATAAAATTTTTGCTTAAGAGTAAACTACCTGTATTTTTGCTAATATTAAGAATTGTTATAATGAAAAGACGTTTAGAATTAACAATTAATTTTAATCGTGCAATTTTGTTTATTTTTAATTCTTTTGTTTTATTGTTTTTTATTAAGAAAATTTAAATTTGTCCATTAGTGTATTGTTCATTCTTCCTATTTTGGTAACAGTAAATTTAAAAGTTTATTTAAAATGCTCCTATAAACCCTAAAAATATAAAAAATGTTACACTAATGTACAAACCTAAATTTTTACCATTTTCAATTTAAACAATAACATAAAATATGTTTTTGTAAATATACAAAACTGCATATTTGAAAGGTAATTTTTAATTTCAAACGTCTTTTCTTTATAACAATTTTCAATATTAGCAAAAGTACAGATACTTTACCCTTAAGTAAAATTACGTTTTTGGCCATACCTCGTAGATGACTGATACAATTTAATATCTATCTAATAGTTGCTTTTAGGTTTTGAATCATGCAAAAGTTTTAATAAAGAATACCTAGTTTTTCGTAAAATGAATAATAAAAAATTTTTCACATTATTTCAACTCTTTTAGACACTCTGTATTAAAATTTTGTTTGTGTCATAATGTTTTCAAAAATCCTAAATATTCTAAAAACCTTTTAATTTTGATATAGAGATTGCTTCATAAAATTTACCTTTATTTTTATATTTACATTTGTAAAATGAAATAAGATACAGGGTGTTCTATAAAAACCTAGGTTTGATACTAATTCTTTTTTAGAAGCACTCTGTATCTATTATTTTAAAATACGTGCCTAGCACACCTACCTATGCCTGTGAAAAATATATTTTTTAAAATAATACCAGTTTTGTACTTAAGGTCGAGGCGTGAGTGGTACGCCACCCTGTATAATTTTTCTTTAACTTTATGAAAACGTTAAACGGAATTTATATATTTTTTTATTTTTATTCTTAATAGGAAATTCATTTTTTTGGTTATGTAGAGAATAGGAACATCGGTATAAATATATATAGTGCCTGGGCCCGTAATTAAATGTACATCATAATAAGAACCCTTTGAGTTTATTTTTTTGGGCGTTCCATTTTACTAGTCTACCACAAATATTTATGTCGCCAGATATTAAAGCAGCAATATTAACCCGGCCTGTCAATGTCAAATGTTTCGGGTGTCAGACTGGGCAAATACTTCAACCCCAATGTTTTCCGTGCAATTTTTAAACATTGGCTCAAAAATGGTAAGGATAACAGAATGTTTATGGTATTTGTTAAATTGCTAAGAATGCACGTTAATATTTTTTATATTTTACTATTTTTAGCTAAAAATATGACATACCCAATGTTTTAAGAATAATTGATTTTAAATCTGTATTTGTTTTGAGAAGGCGGCAAATTATGAATCCTTAGGTGTATTTATAAATTTATGTCTCAGATGTTTTAACTTTTAAGATACCGGGTTATAGATTTAAAAAATATAGGTTTTGTTATAATATTTGTGATATCACTAATATTTAAAAATTCGGTCACAGCCTTTTGCATCAGGAGAAAGAATCTTATAATGTACAATATTTCTTCTAGTGGCGTCTAAAAGAAATTTAAACTAAATATTCCAAAAAATCTTGTTTTCTTTTAATAATAAAATGGGTATTTTATTTTATTTAAAAGGGATAACAATTTTAAATTACCCACAAAAATGTCTCTTTATACAGTTGTATTGGTAGCAGGCTAAAACCCGCCCTTAAATTTTCTTTACAACATTTTATAACACCCCTTATGTTCGAAAAACATTTTTATTTTTAGATATTTTGAGAAAACATCTACATAATATCAGCAATTTATTTAAACCATCTATATTAAGAATCCGCCAAGTTCGTAACATAGTAAAGTGAAAAACATGACTTTTATTTGTCTTCCAAATCTTAGATTCGTGAAAGACATTGAAACGTGAACCGTTTTTGTCCGAATTGAATGAAGAGGTTGGGACGAGACATTCAGTTCAAGGAAATTTTCTAAAAACACATTAGCAATTTATCAAAGTGTTCTTGTTCTAGCTGTATTTTTAATTAAAAGGGAATCTGTAAATGCCCTTTGCATTTTAACTATAATATTTTTTAACTTTTTTCCTATATTTATATATAAATAAGTGTATATATACAGGGTCATCCAAATTAAGTGTTTGTTATTACTCGAAATACGAAATAGTTTAAATTAGCAAAGTAGTGGGAAAAACAATTGACAATCGGGTTTTTGAGCTATACATCACCATTTTTCATTTTAATGGAATGTCCTTAATATTTCATCACCATTGAAAAGATCTTTCAAAATCCTTAAAAAAGTCTACATATGATGTATCCAATTTCTCATAGTTTCGAAAATAAGGCCATTCATGCGGTTTAAGAGTAAACCAGACCTTTATAAAAAAAACCCTGTAAATAGTATTATAATTGAAAAGGTATTTTAAAAGGAACTGGCTAAACGATCGCCGGCGGTTTTGTTCAATTATAAGAAAAAATCGCCGTCCGGCGGTTATTTCTATTTATATATATGAAAACGGCCGAAAATTTAAAATAATTTGTAATTTTCGGTGGTTTTTACTTATTTTCTCGGTAAAAGCCGCCGTCCAGCGGTTTTGCTTGTAAAAACCATTAAAAACTACCTGAAAATAGTAAAGTAGTAGTAATAAATATTTTTTCCAAACTTCGTGTTTTTTTTGTGATTTATTTTTCGTAATTTTGTTTTTAGTTATTAATACAGATAATATGTCGCAGGATGCGTGTTTTAAGAAAAGAAATTAACCCACAAAAGTTTAAAGGCTTTATGAGAAAACTGGTCGCATGGTCAAAACTAAGAGATACCAAATGATTTTTCGATGGGTACAAAACAAATTATAACCAAAAATATTGATAAAAACCAAGAATAAGGCACTTCTATTAAAAAAAAGTAAAGTTATTTATTGTTCTGAAATTGAAAACAACTCCGATTTTGACCAAATTTTGTGTACGCGGGTTTTTGGGGCGCTGGTCACGAGTCCGAAAAGAATTTTTAGCCAAAAACGTTTCTTTTCCAAGATATTCATCATCAAAATTTAAAAACGAACTATCCTTATTTTCACTATATTCCCTCTTTTTTTGTACACAATTTCTAATTTAAAGCTAAAGTGGCACACAACGGTTGATTTTTACCTTTTAAAACCCCGTTTTTCTATGCATTTTACACTATTTTGCATTAAATTTGTTTTAATCATCAATTTACACCGCAGGAGGCGTGTATACATATATAGTTGCCGCGTTTTTAAAGTAAACCTTTTTGCAATTTATTCGATAAACTGTAAAATACATGGAAAAGTGGGGTTTTAAAGGGTGAAAATCAAATATTTTGTACCACTTTAGCTTTAAATTAGGAATAGAGTACAAAAAAGGTAAAGTTATGAAGTGAAAATTAGTATAGTTCGTTTTTTAACTTTGGTAATGGATATCTTGAAAACAAAACGTTTTGTTCGAATTTGTGATTAGCGCCCTAAAGAACCCCCGCAAACCAAATTTCGTCAAAATCGAAGTTGGTCCCACTTCCGGGACAATAAATAACCTAACTTTTTTTGTTTGATTTTTAAAAATAAAAGTACTTTATTCTTGGTTTTTATTCATATTTTTAGTTAAAATTCACCATGTACCAATCGGAAAAACATTTGGTTTCTCTTAGTTTTGGACCGTTGCGACCAGTTTTTTCTAATGCTTTTAAATTTTAAAAATGTTTGGTCCATTTGTTCTCTTGAAACAAACATCCTAAGATATCAAGTCACAAAAGAAAAACACTAAGTTTAGACTAAAATATTTATTACTACTAGTTTACAATTTATCGGCGGTTTTCGATTTTTTTATAAGCAAAACCGTCGGACGGCGGCTTTTACCGAGAAAATAGGTCAAAACCAAAAACCGCCCAAATTTCCAAATTACTTTGAATTTAAGGCGGTTTGCATGTATACAAATAAAAAAGCGGCCGGACGGCCGTTTTCGTCTTACAAATTAATCAAAATCCCCGGCGGTCGTTTAGCCAGTGCCATTTTAAAAAGCTATAGGAAAATAACGCATTTTTGATATGTCTATCTTTTATAGTTTTGAAAATATATCCATTCATATCTAAAGAATGGTTGATATTTATATGGCCATCAACAATGACTGATATACGGCGATTGAAAAGATAACTGGAGAGCCAAGAGCAGAGTTTAGTTGGAAGACCGTAGGAGGAAAGTTTATTGAAAAGTGCGTCATGCCAAACCTGGTCGAAAGCTTTAGATATATCAAGAGCAACGATCTGGGACTCACCTAGAATCTCAAGAGACTTGTTCCAGTTGTGTGAAACGAAGGAAAGAACATCTGCTGTAGATTTCTTGTGACGAAATCCGTATGGCCTGTCATGTAAAATTTTATGTTTTTCTAAATACCTAAGAATTTGCGAGTTAATGGATTTCTCCATTACTACCAAAGCATTGAGAGAAGTGAAATGGGTCTATAGTTGGACGGAAGAGATTTAGATCCTTTCTTGGGAATGGGCTGGAGATGTGCAGCTCTTCAGCTGTCTGGAAAAATACCCGTGTTATAAAAAATTCGAAAGAGCCTAGTTAAAATAGGTGCAAGTTCAGAAGCACATTTTTTTAAAACGATTACTGGTATTCCATCTAGCCCAGACGATTTCCTCGTGTTAAGTGATGAAAGGATACGCTTAATGTGTTTTACCTTAAAAATAATATTGGGCATTTTGTGAGGAACCGGGGGAATAGCTGAAATTGGATGATTGACAGGCGGATGAAGGGTTGAATTGGCAGCAAACTGTTTAGCAAATAGTTTAGCCTTTCCTTTAGATGTTAATGGTGGAAAAGAACTGGTACAGAAATTTCTACTGATGTTTTTGACAAAAGACCAGAAGGATTTGCTGCCATTTAAGCAAGAAAGTACTTTGTTTTTTTATAAGCCCCTTAACTTTTATATTACAGGTAAAAGCTGTTTTTAAGAATTTTGCCCCATTTTAAAAATTTTCTGGAAAAAATATTATTTTGTATTACTTACGAAATGCAATTTATGAAAAACGATCCAAGATATCGATTTAAATAAGTTATATCTTTTTGTACAAATATAATAAAGAAATTTGGCGCTCAAAACAAAATGTCAAATTTGTCACTAGTGTTAAAAATGCATAAATTAAATGAAAAAAGAAAAATCGTCGCACCCTGTATAGTTCTGATTTACTAAACAGCCGTTTACCAATGAAAAGAAGCAATACTATAAGGTTATTTTTTAGCCCAAATATCATTGGTACTCTGGCAACAAATTAAAAGTTTTCCTTAAAATAAGTTTTTTATACCAACTTTAAAGGTCTCTAACGAAGCGCGATAAAACTTTTTTATATGAAGTACCAACAATATTTTAACTCACTCTATCTATCACCCCTAGTTTTACCCTTACCTTTTCAGACACCATGTATAAAGTTTGTTTCCCATTTTCTGTTGGAGAATTACCCCTAATAGTATGTTGGTATAGTTACTGAACACCCTATATAACTTGAATTTCAAAAAAAAACTACGGTAAAATTTAAGAATAAGTGTCCTAATTATTAAAAAATTTACAAAAAAATATTTGTTTGGTTTGTTTGTCAATTAATAAACACTATTTATTTGACTTAACATGCAAAATGTTCTTTGTTTCACCTAATAAATAAAAATCACAAAATTTACTTAGATACAAAAGACTCCCTTTTATAAAAATTTCCATATGTTGTCATCTGCTTTTAGAATTCAAAATTCGAATATAATATAAAATTTACGTGCGAACCAAAAACCAACTTAAGAATATGTAAAAAGGGCGTAAATTTCCTTAAAGCGCAAAAAATACATTTTAAGATATGTGAATTTTTTTGCAATGTTTCCATTTAATTCGTGTGTAGGGTGGTTTAATACACGGTGACTTATACCCTTTTAGGGTTAGTAGACAAAACCGGAACGGTGGATTATCTTAGCAACCGTCAAATGTAAACAAACCAAATTTTGTGCGAAGGAGTATCGAGACATAAAAGCGGGAGGCCATCATCGAAAGATTTGATTTCCTTTGCAAATATATGTGGGCTTAACACAAATATAAACTCTGTTCTCCATCACCTCGAGTCATCTAAGCCCCACATACTGTTTCTAACAAAGAACCAAATAAGTTCTAAAACTTCAACCAGCCACCTTATTTTTCCAGGCTACGAACTTATTTCGTCTTTTCGCCCACATGGTGGCGTGTGTGCTTACCTTCGCAACGATCTGGCTTGTGCTCGTGTTTCCAATCTTGAATCGGGTAGGCCCGATGTCCCTTGGCTCAAACTTTCCCTTAGGTCTTCTACTAAATTTATCTGTTGTTTGTACCGATTTCCATCTGACAATTCCTATGTCGAATTCTTTGAGTTTCTTTCAACAAAGATCGACAGTATTATTTCCCAGTTTCCAATGGCCGAAGTAATCGTAGTTAGGGATTTCAATGTCCATAATAAGGACTGGCTAGGCTATTCAAAAACTGACCCTCAAGGAAGAGCAGCCGGAATCTTCGCAGTCACTAACTCTCTTACCAACCTTATTATGACTCCTACCTATTTTCCTAGAGTCCCAAATTATAGTTCAAACCCCTTAGATCTCTTTCTTACTTCTAACCCTAAACTCTATAAAGCATCTGTTACTGCCCCTTTAGGTCGCTCAGATCATGGCTTGATTACTGTATCTAACTCTGTACACCCTGAGGTAAATAAATGCATGCCACCAGGCACCGTATGGCACTACAACTCAGCCGACTGGGATGGCCTTGGGGACTTTTTCGCCACGTACCCTTGGGACACTATCTGCTA
Source organism: Listronotus bonariensis (assembly GCA_014170235.1). Taxonomy (NCBI): domain Eukaryota; kingdom Metazoa; phylum Arthropoda; class Insecta; order Coleoptera; family Curculionidae; genus Listronotus; species Listronotus bonariensis. The sequence goes on from JACEGR010000138.1 coordinate 123,166, forward strand.
TTCTTCCCAGGATCCTTCCGCAATCTATAAGCAACTGACTGAGTCAATTCTATTGGGCGTTGAAACCTATGTACCTCACACCAAGAAAACCACTAAACACTATAATCACAAACCTTGGTTCACTAAAACATGTGACAAAGCTAGAATTTTAAGTTCAGAAGTTCAGGTTCACAAGAAGTTTCTACAGAATGCTAGTCCAGAAAACCGACAGGCCAGCATTGAAGCAAGAAACCACTACCCCCAAACAATCTCCGAAGCCAAAGGCTTCTTTGTATCTAAGTAAACGGTTGTTCAGTAAGTCGGAACTATACAGAGTGCGAAGATTTTTTTCATTTAATGTATGCATTTTTAACAATGGTGACACATTTGTCATTTTGTTTTTACCCCAAATTTCTTTATTATATTTGAACAAAAAGATATAACTTATTTAAATCAATATCTTGGACAGTTTTTCATAAATTGCATTTCGTAAGTAATACAAAATAACATTTTTTCCATAAAATTTTTAAAATGTGGCAAAATTCTTAAAAACAGTTTTTAACTGTAATATAAAGTTTAAGGGGCTTACAAATACTTTTTTGTACAAAAACGATAAGGAATTAAATGGGTAACGTAAAATGTCATATTTCTCACCCATGTTAAAAATGCATATATTAAATTTTAAAAAATCGTCGCACCCTGTATAATTCCGACTTACTAAACTGCCCTTTACCTACGGAAAGAAGCGTTAATATGAGGTTATTTAGTAGCGAAAATATCGTTGGTACCATGGCAACAATTCACAAGTATATAAGCATAATAAGTTTTTTTTATACCAGCTTTGAAGGTCAATATCTCCAAAACAAAGCATAATAGAACCTTTTTCTTATATGAAGTACTTACATTATTCTGGCTCACTTTACACCCCTAATATTTTTGAACTGAGTGTTAAAATTAAAAAGAACATTTTCTATTGTATATGGAAAAAAAATTACTGGTATCATCTGATATTTTAGATAAATATATATTTAAAATTTAACCCTCTGCGAATAATATTTACTTTTTAAAATAACAAAAAAATATATACAGGGTTTCCAACTCTATTTATACACGAAATAACTTCTAACCTGTATTAGATAGAATAATAAACTTAACACAAGAAATGTTTATTTGAAAACACTGTTTTAATTAACAGTAGAAGCTGTAATTATATACAAGGTGTCTCAAAAACAGAATTGTGAAGTTCCATTTAAAAAGACCCACTTAACCATAAAAATTATAAGAAACCTTGTATATTAACTGGTACTGTCAATAAAAAACAATGTTTCCACATAAAAAAATTTTGTTTTAAGTTTATTTTTATATCTTGTACAGGGTCGAAGTTATTTCGTGTATAAATAGAGTTGGGAAACCCTGTATACAGTGTGTCTACGTTAGTTGGCATCATAGGGAAAACTTTGTTAATAATAATATTACGAAAACAGTTATTTCTTATAAAAAGTTCTTCATGATACAAAACCTAAAATACAATAATCAGATATCAAATTGTGTCTATCATCTACGAGGTTTGGTCAACAATGTAATTTTTTCTTAAAAGTAAAGTACCTGTATTTGTGCTAATATTACAAATTATTGTAAGAAAAATTTGTTTACAATTAAAAATTATTTTTAAATATGCAATTTTGTAAAAAAATATATTTTTTTATGCAAAAGCCAGAAAATTTAAGTACATTGTACATTTCACTTGTTTTGATAACATTAATATTAATGGTAGGTTTACATCTGACATTTATTGCATGATATTTATGTCAGATAGAAATTCTTACTTATGTAAACAATAAAAATTTCTATCGGACATAAATGTTTGACCACAACCACTTGACGATGGCTAAATACATTACGTGTGAAAGCCAAAAACCGAAAAAGAGTAGAAAAAATAAATTTTTGACCGTTTACATTAACCAGAATTTTCTGTCTGACATAAATTATCATATAATAAATGTCAGATGTAAACCTACCATAAAAGTTTATTTAAAACTGCCTATGACATTTATAATCATAAAATGTATTTCATTAATATACAAACATACATTTTTACAATTATTTTTTATTTATTTTTTTTTTGAAATTGCATATTTAAAAGTAATTTTTAATTCTAAACATCTTTTCCTATAAAAATTTTTATTATAAAAAAATACAGGTACTTTACTCTTAAGCTAAAAACACATTTTTGGCCAAATCTCGGAGAGGACTAATACAAAATTGTTTTGTAAAATCAATAACTAAAAAGTTTCTGATATGACGTCAAACAACGTAGACACACTGTATTAAAAAATTAAAAATTGTATATGGTATTCAAGACTTTAAAAAATGTAGAAAGAAAAAGGAAATAATAAATTATTATACCAATGTATTGTTTTTATTAAAATATGTTAGATTTTTGTTGATTAAAGGTCAGTTGGCAATTATATTAAACTTAAACAAAAGCAGACACCCATTCAATTGATTTTTAAAAGAAACAAAAATAGTTTCTTTTAAAATCGAGAGAAATGCATGCTTTATGGGGAGCATTATTTATCAAAAATAATTATATTTCCTAAATCCTCAAATTGTTGACAGATTCACTTTTACTGAATCATTTCCCATAGCCAGATCAGATTTTTAGTTTGCGACCAGGTTAAATACAGTATTTTGGAAAAGGTTCAGTTCTGTCTTAATTTATTTGACCAAAATTAACAAACTTAGAGAAAACATATCTACCTATTAGCCCTTTAAAAATAATAAAGATAGACGCAACATATAAAAAGTTATTATTAGTAAATATGTGCAAGTTTAATTTGGCCCACCCTGTATATGCTATTCTATACTTTAAAAAATCTAGAAGGAAAAAAGAAATTAATAAATTATTATACCAATGTATTGTTTTTAATAAATTATGTCAGATTTTCGTTGCTTAAAGGTCAGTTGACAAATATATTAAACTCAAGCAAAAGCAGACACCCCTTCAATTGAAATACAATGCGAATAGAAATACGTTGACAGGTTGCTGATGCACTTTCCTAAAATCGTCGTGACTCGACTATGTCGAATTCCGAGTTTATTTTCTTTGGCCGGAAAACTGCTCACGTATCAGCGTCTAGCACGAAGCGAACATTTGCAAAACAAATGGGAGCATCGGGAAAAAGTATCTCCGTCATGTAACTGATGATGTATTCTTTTACGCTTTTACAAAATTCACGACCTTTTCAACATATATTTAAGGTGTCTTTTTTACCGAATATAATATTTTTCTAGATTTTTCTTTTAAACTTACATATACCATGTATTTTTACATCTATAAAAGAGGGTCTTGTGTAATTGTGTAAAAATGTAAATTTAACATGGTAATTTGCACAACAGATTACGTCAAGTAAATAAAACATAATAATAAAATTAGAGTTAAAATTTTGTAAGCAAAAAGGACCTGTTTTAAATAAACAGTTGTTATCTCATATTCATTGTGTCTACATAAGTTTTCATCATATGGAAATTTCTTTTATTATTAATTTAACAAAAAAAGTTATCATTAAATGGTTTACCTGTAACTTGACCTCTTTGTTAATTATTTGTTTGGATTAAATGTAGTAATTGCAATTTGACCCTGTTGCTGAAGATCGATTGATCTAAAATTTGGTACACATTCTTAATCTTGATGACAATACAATATAATATATTTCTATAATAGTTAATCCAAGATGACCGCCGATACAAAATGGCGGATTACATATTACTTCGCTACAACCTTAATATGGGTATCAAATAAAAGGGCTTGAGTGGGAGAATACGGCTCACCCAAGGAAAAAGGAGCGCTAGATTCCATTTAAGAAGATGTTCACTAAATTTTGTGACGTAATCTTTTTCCGTACTGTTTATAGTTAAATTGAGTAGTTAATAATACTGCAGTTACAGAGAAATTTAAAATTTGTAAACAGGGGTCACTGACTTTGGATATTTTTTAAAAGAAATTTACGTTTATATCGTTATTAAGGGTAAGATACCATTTTATTTTAATGTTTTTAAGGTGATTTTATTTTATTTTTTGCAAGTATTGGTTTATTTTGTCAAATAAAAAATATTATGGCAAAAAGGTGACATCACAAACATAACCTATATTTTCGGACAAATATGAAAAATTGAACGCTCCTTATTAAAAAGTTTATATTCCTTGCGGCTCACCATAAAAAAAAAAAATAAAGTTCAGGATGGCCGCCGCCACAAAATGGCGAATTACATTTTTTTTCACAACTACCTTAATATGGGTATCAAATGAAAAGGCTTGATTGGTAGAATAGAGCTTACTCTGAAAAACAAATCCAAGATGGCCGCCGCCACAAAATGGCGAATTACATATTTTCCAGAACTACCTCAATTTAAAATCGTCGATTAATTATTGAAGGGCATTAAATGAACTTAATAGAATAAAAAGTATAAACCTACTAAACTAAAAACTAGAAAAGAAATGTTTTTTTGTTAAACGGTTTTATTGCACTTAAAGCTAAAAAATAATTCGGTAAGCCCTAGCTAACAAATCGCACCAATCTTCTCATCAATATGGGGTATTGATCAGACAAATAATAAAATCGTTGGGAACATGAAAATTTTATTATAATATTTAATCTGGTTACGTTACGCCCAACGGTTTTATTATTGGTCTGATCAATACCCCAGCTTGATGAGAAGATTGGTGCGATCTGGTAGCTAGGATTCACTGAATTATTTTTAGCTTTTCCCATATTTTTTATTAAATAATTTATTTATAAAAAGTTCTGCATAGTTTAAAACCTAAAATACAATGCAATAGATTAACAATAAGTCATTTTTTGCACATATAATAAGTTTTTACGATTTTGACTTTCGGTTTTTTATTATTTGGGTTTTTAAATGAGACTACAGGTATAGTTTTAGTTGTTCGAATTCCACAGGCCAAATACAATTAGTGGATTTTTTTCAAATATAAAAAATATACATTTAATAAAAAAATATTTTTATTTGCCAAATTCAAAGGAAATATATTAATTCCGTAAAGGTAGGGGCAAATTTCATTGTCGGAAATATTTTTCTAGCTGCTGCATAAGACAACACTAGACTTAATAAATGTATTTAAGTTAGTTCTGGTTAGTAGTTAAATAAGTCCCTAAAGCTTTAAGCTGAAGTTATAGATTGACATTTTCGTTACTGATCGCAGTTTAATGTTTCGGTTTCTGATATATTCTGGTATATAGAAACGGTAAACAGAAGCTATAAATTGACAAATGCAAATTTGTTGTTTCATCTTCTAACTGAAAACGTCAAATGCCAAAAGGAAACAGAAACGTCAATCTATTAATCTATCTTTAAATACCATCAGTAAAAAATAAAACTAATTAGATAATGTTTTTAAAGATATTTACCAACAATTATTTTTTAAATAATTTTAACAGTTCCCTCTTGAACCAAAAAATATTTAACGCACAAAACACTGAGCCGGTTTACACTATCGATACCGCTCCAGTCTCGGTCCGGTCTCATTCCGATACCGATACATCCCAAATAATGTTTTATCGGAGTGAGACCGGACAAGTATCGGACTTGTATCGGTAGTGTGTATACTAGGTAGTCCTTATTTAGAATATATTTAAATATTTTTTTTGACGAAAGTTCTAAATTTGTTCCAAATAAATAAATAAAAAAATTGTGCTAAATTTTAGCTCTTATTTTTAAAAATAACCCGACACCCACCCCAGCCACAACTTTATGGGACTAGCATGGAAAAAGTTTCGTTATTATTTAGGATTTTTTTGGTTATGCACTTATTAACGGATTATATTGACACATGATAATTCTTGTTTTAAATTTAACGTTTTACAAAAAATGTTTTTAAGGATTGTTTGCTAACTTAATTGGTTTAAAAGTTATTCGATGTCAAAGTCATGAAATAACCAAAAAACAACAAAGTAGAGTCAATGGAGCATTTTTTCAAGAGTCCTCAGAGATTTTTTTAAACTTTCTCTTTTGGTATGTTATTTAAAATAAGAAACTTCTTGGAGAAAAAACGTAATTTTTGTTTCCTAAACAATATACAGTGTGTCTACGTCACTGATCTGTCTGCGTAAGTTGGCGTCATGTGAAAATCTTTTTATTAATTATTTTACAAAAAAAAAAGTTATTCGTTATAAAAACCTAAAAAGCAATTATCAGATATTAAATTGTAATATTCATCTACGAGGATTGGCCAAAAATTTAATTTTTGCTTACGACTAAAATACTTACTTGTATTTTTGCTAATATCGAAGATTGTTACAAAGAAAATATTTTTAGAAATAAAAACTACTTTTAAATATGCTACTTTGTTTATTTTAAATTGTCCCATGTTTATAGTCATGAAATGTTTTGCACTATTGTATCAACCTTAATTTTTTGTGCACACAAACAAAATTGCATATTGAAATGTAATTATAAATAAGAAACATCTTTCCTTTATAACAGTTTTTGATTTTAGAAAAAATTCAAACCTCTAAGATAACTGACACAGTTTTATATCTGATGGTTGATTTTTATATTTTGGACCATGCAGATTTTTTTAAATAAAGTGACTCAGATACACTGTTGTTCATATTGTTTAAGAAACATAAATAAGTAATTATTTTCTACAAGAGGTTTCTGATTTTAAATAACATGAAAGACAAAACATCTTAATAAAAAATTATTAAAATCGGAGCATTCTCTGAGGACTTTCGAAAAAATGCTTCACTTAATGTTTTTTTGATGATTTTGACATCAAATAACTTTTGAACGAATGAAGTAAACAAAAAATAATAAAGCTTTTTTTTGCACAGCGTGAAATTTATTACAAGAATTATTATGTGTCAACATGATCCGTTTATTAGTCCATAACCTTAAAAGTTCCAAAAAATAACAGATTTTTTTATGTTAATCCCATTTAAAACTTTGGCTGAGGTGGGGGCCGGATTAATCTTAAAATTAGGAGCTGCAATTTGGCACAATTTTTTTAAATTTGGAACCGATTTATAACTGTTGTTAAAAAAAAGCCAAACATATTTTTGGGCGCACCCAAGTGTATACGTTTTTAACTTCGCTTTATTCCGTCGTCAGTTAGCTGTATTCCTTTCAAATGCCCGGTTTTATTTACAAAAAATAAATTTAAATATTATGTGAAAAATATTGTATTTCACTTAAAATTAGTGGAAATGGCTAGTGAAAAATTGTAAACTTCTAAAAAGGTAATTTAATATAATATAAATAAATGTTTTTGGTCAAATTTTTCTACAGCGTGTAATATGTTTTTGTGTTTTTAAATAAGGATGCACTTATACTTGTCTTTTTTATTTTTGAACATTTTACAGGTAGTTTTTTGTAAAAAAATTAAACGACATTTTAGAATATTTTGCATTCATTTCTATGAGCGGCGGAAGAGAGTGCAATGGGGTGCACTTGCTTTTTTAAAAAGTACATTATATTGTGTAAAAACCTATTTTCCTTAAAATGTTGTGTTAATAAAAAGTATTTTTAGGTAAGGACCTTTTTTTCTTTTCAAATTTTTGTTTCCCCTAATAAAAGGAGATTATACGGAAATTTCCAAAATATGTAGAAAAAAGTTTTTTCGTTTCAAAATTTTTGGTACTTTATATTACTCAATTTTCGTCTTTACCTTTTTTTGCACCCCACTAAAAGTTATTTTTCCGGCGCCCTTGTGCACTTCTGAAAAAAGGGTAAATCAGATCTGTACATACAGTAGTAGAGAATATGACCCAAAAGTTAATTGGACCGAGAACGTATCGATAGGGTTAACATGACGATATTTATCGGGCCCAAAACGAACAGAAAGCGTACCGATAGTAAGAATCGGGCTTTAAACAAATAATTTATATTAACTTTAAATTACCCAAAAAATCTTTTATTAAATTTAAAACCCACATTTTAGCAACATAATAGGGAATTAATGCAAGAGTCCTTATTAGGATCAGGCAATATTTATACCGGCCTTATTAAAACAGTGCATGTACCTATATTTAAGAGTTATTGCACATGTTAGCAGTAATATTATTCATAAGAATTTTTTTATATTTAAAAATCATAAAAACGCGGATAGCGGTAGGTGGTTTGTGGTGTACGCTTATGTTTTACACAATTACAGAAAAACATTTGAAAATGGTTTTTTAACTTCTAAAAATTTTACTATTGTGTGGCCGGCAGCCGCTCCGTTACAAACACACTTTTAAATTAAATATAGTTTTGGTTAGTTCTGGTGAAGATTAAAGCAGATTTGTACATGTGTACATACAGTAGGGAAGAGTATAAGCCAAAAGTTTATTGGATCGAGAACTTATCGATAGTGTGAACATGACGTGATTATATCGCACTGAGAACGAATCGATAGCGTATCGTTAGTATAAATAAACAAATGATATATTATTATAAATAACACTTTCAAAATTAAAATAAGACATTGCCAAGACCAAAATATGGCACGACCACGACCTAAACCAACCCGGCATAAATAAAGTCCGACACTATCCTTATTAGAGACATTTTGCACCTCTTATTTTGCAATTCCGTTGTGATTATTCTGAGACTGCGCAGTAACGCAAACATGATCCGTTATCGTTATTAACCATACCGGACTCCTTTAATTACAGATGAATACCGAAGAGCTTATCGTTATCGTTATCGTTATTGTTAAGCTGCGTAGTTGCCGGATTGTAGAAATTTTAATATCAAATATTTAGGAAAGTTTGAAATTTTAATACCGTATTTATTAAAATATTATTGGTACATAGGCTCTAATTAACGAAAAGCCTATAGCAGTAAGAAATATAAAATAATATAAAGAAATCAAAACATACTTGCACTTTTAAGGATGTTTTTAATCAGTCCATGTTTTTGTATTAACTCATTTACATGTTACAATTTGGCACACTTGGTTTTTATTCTACTACCAAACGTAACCCTAATTTTTGTGTTTTGCTTTTTTGTTTATACTGTATTGTTTACATCTAGCTTTTAAAAACGAAATTAAAAGAACTGTACTGTAAAGTACTTATTTTTCGTTAACTTTTAGGTTATGTGTCGAAGGCGCAGATGCAAGATACATTTCTTAAAAGAGGCTGCAAAATCTCTGTCCAAAACTGCTGCCTTAATCGTTATGCTCAATAACGATAACCATAAGGAGGCTAAAAAAGTCTGTTATTTTAAGAGGTGCAAAATGTCTCTATTATCTTACCCTACATCCTTATTATACCCTCACGCATATGCGCAAGCGCAAATGTCAAAATAGGGCCGGTATTATTGGTGCCTGGTCCTTTTATTTTCTTTTGCCGAAACAGTCCCCAAAAGCTAAACGCCTGTTAAAATAAAAACTATTTCATAAAGCCAAATTTTTTATTGTCAACGGTTCAAAATCATTACATTTTTTCGGTAATTGATGACGTCATCAACGTTGCGTATTCAACCGATTTTGAAAACAGGTCCGAGAACGCTGCAAAGAAGTGAGATCTCCTAAAAAGAGGCAGATATTAAGTAATCTGGCAGCTGTTGTAGGTGTGGATCTTATAAATACGAAAAATATTATTTATAAAATAAATGAAGAAAGGAAAAATTAAACAAATAAAAATTAAGTAACTCGCGAGCTGGTGTAAGCAACAGGAAAAGTGAGGTTACAAATTATCAGCTGATATATAGGTTTAAAAATCGGTCTTTTTACTACATTTTTAACGACGTCATTTTTAAATACGCTTTAAAACGTCTTTTGAACCATTGACAATAAAAAATTTGCCTTAATAGATAGTGATAACTAAATATTTTAAATGTTGTCTGGTTGTTCCATTTTCCAAAAAACATGCTCAGTAGCTTATTTTATTTTAGGTTTATTATAAAATATTGTCAAGTTTTAGCAAATTATTCATTATTATTCACGGTGGTGGCGAATTTACTTACCGCTCTAGACCGGTAAATTTAAATTAAAGTCCGAAAGAGCGGGCGGTTAGTTAATTTAACCACCCGATATTGTATAAAATGGTAATGCCCAGTTTTACCTAAATAATGGTATGATACATCGTGTAAGGCGAAAATTATTTAGGTTAAATTTAAATAATAAAATATTTTAAAATTTCAACTATAAATCTTGTCTTCTATCTAGTCGTTTATTGTATGGCTTTCTAAAACGAAAAAATATAAAAATTATTCCAGCATAAACTACAAGATAACTTTAAATTGCATACATTGCTTTAAATTATATTTATTTCGTCGAGTTTAAACGTTTTTGCACATTCCAATTTTATTTTGCCTAGATTTTACCATTAAAAATAAAGATTTGGTAAAAAGGTTCCCCAACAAGACATGGGCGTAACTATACTGTAAGATCCGAAAAGAAAGCGACCTTAATCTATCTGTTTACTTAATAAAAACGGTTTTAAATTAAATAAAGTATTTAATTAAACGTGCTGGGTGGTTGCCTTAAAAAATTTGGCCAAGGGTATTATTCTTTAAAAAACAAATACATTTTATTGTTTTTGGTCATTATAAAGTAAAATGTCAATTTTATATTTTCTATACATAAAAGTACTAATATATACCACTTTTTTCCAATTTTAGAAGTAAAGCCGTAAAAATTACATTTTTGAAATCTAAAAACATATTAAAATTTTTTGGTACACTATGTATTATTTAAAAATATTGTTTAACACTAATAATATTAATTATTATTTAAAAAATACACAGGTTGCCATTTTATAGAATATGTAAAATATTTTAACGATATTTTTAAAATTTAATATAGTTTTTATTCATTTGCTTGACTACTATTTTTGATATAAAACTGCTTTTAGCCGGTAAACACAGTTTATTATATTTTAAAAAATATGTACAATATAATTTATTTAACAATAAAATATAAAAAATAATTCCCTTTTAAAACTAGGATTTCTTCTAATAGGAGGGGCTACGCAAAAATAAACGGTTTTTTTTGCAAATTTCAAAATAAAAAGTTTCCTTACCAAAGTAATCTTTGCTTGTTGTGGGTCCTAAGAAAAAATTAAATATCTCATCCACGCTTTTGTAAAGAGAATATTACAAACCAGAGTAAAAGTAAGGAGCAATTGTGCAAGTTTAATACTACATTTATTGGGCAAATCCTCAATAAATATTGACATAAATTGACAAGCTTACAATTATTCGTAAAAATATCTGATATTAAAATATTAAAAATGATTGCTTATAAAAAAAGTATTCTTTACTCATGTTGGCAATAATGTTTTTATTTATCTCACTGAGAGCTGAAAAAATATAGGGTTATTCTTAACCTACACGCATAAAATTATTGCTAAGGACAAACAGTTACAAAAAATAACAAAAAATGTTAGTTGGACCATAACTTATTTTAAATAAAAAGAACCTTAATTTTAAGCACCATGAATTAAACCGAATAACAAATACAAATGTCGTTAACTATATTTTTTTACCAAATACTTACCTGAATTGATGATATTTTGGTATGCCTGTTAGTGCTCTACTATTAGTTGTGGTTGTTGTAAGAGTTATAGCTTTAAATTTTTATATACCAAAATATTTTTGACACAACGAATAGGTTGTATACCGTGTCTTTTTATTACCGAATATTTGTTTTCAACATTCAAGTTTATATTTTATTTGAAATAATTAAGTGTCTTCCTAAAAATATTTTACAAACTTTTTTAGCAATAATTTTCAAAATAAACTATGTGGTATAGAGTTTTTGTCTAAATGCGGTGCCAAAATTTAAGGGTTTATTAATGAGCTATTTTAATTTTAATACAAGTTGACTGTTATACTTAAAGCACAAAAGACTTATTTAGCCTTAACTTAAATAAATATTTTTTTTAGGTCCTGAAGTAATTGTACCGCTAATTATGGAACATTTTTATCATTTTATTTAAACAGGGCAAACAAAAATATACAGTATGTCTACGGATGGACTTTAAAATAGGACAAATGGACCAAAAATTTAAATGTTCAAGAAGGTCGTATATTATAAAAACTGCTTTTACCTATTAAAGAAACAAGATTCATGTAAAGAAATTTGTTTTGTTTTATACAGGGGCTCCAAAAACTACAAAAATATGGAAATGAACCAAGACAAAATTATACCTTTATTTTTGATTATTCAGCAAAATGTTAAATAAAAAGGTTTTTAGAATTGAATGAGGATCCCATATCTCAAATTTTACCTAAAATAAACCAAATTTTGTTTCTAATGTCACATTTTTTTAAATCATGTTTTAAACCTTTTTACGTAATTTACGTAGTTTAAATAAAAAGCAAATATATTTAAATGCAAAAATGTAAAGGCAGGTGAATTACGTAAAAACGGTGTCAAACATAATTTATAAAAATATGTCATTAAAAACAAAATTGTTTTTTTTGTGAAATTTGAAATATGGGATCCTTATTTAATTTTAAAAACCTCTTTTATTTAACATTTTGCTGAATTAAGGTAGTATTGTGTTGGTCCATTTTTACATATTTGTAGTTTTTGAAGCCCCTGTACAAAACAAAACAATTTTTTCAACGTGAATCTTGTTTTTTAAGAAGTAATAGCAGTTGCCATAACGACTTTTATGGACATACTGTATTTTTTATTCGTATTATTAAAGGAATTTCGGACGGTAAATTAAAAAAAACTGTTGTTTTTATACTACTTATATTTATAATAATAAATTATGCAAATAATGCTCTTACTAGCTAAAATACCAGAGATAAATAATTTCTCCATATATGTTAAGGATGCTAAAATTAATTAAGGGGAGAACTAAATATTTGCATATCATTTGGCCTGCTTCTGTTTCTAAGACGTCTGGGTTTAGCGTCTTCCCTACATTTTATATATTTATCTGTAAACCAAGTAGATTGTTTTCCGTGTTTTTCACCAACTATTTTAATTTCTTTTAGGCATTGGCAATTAAACGGATTATAAATAAAATTGTCCAGGCTATTATTTTTAATAGTTTCATGTAAATTACCATGTATACATATAATGTTGTTATAGCTAATTTTCAGTTCATTTATATTCATGGATAATGCCTCGTTCCACGTTTCCAGCAAGTTATGATCCAAATATAATTTTTGTATTATTGTGGTACCCATAGCTGCAAAAAGCGTATATTTCATATTTGTATTGGCTGTTTTATTTTAAGTATTAATGCGATTTATATTCGTAATAGACTTACTGCCTGTATCCCATTTAATAATTACAATTTGTTATTGGTTATTTCAAAATGACAACGTAATGTCACGCTAACTGGTATTTTTATTGTTGTTCATAAATATGAGGCGATAATAATGTAACAATTTTTAAAAATATATTAGCATCTAACTACCCAACGGGTTAACCGAAAAAATTTACCATGTACGTACAATTGCATGCGCTTCAATAAACCTTTATAGAATTGTTCTCTAAAATAATTAGGGGAGCCAATAATTGACCCCATTAAAAATTACATGGGATTTTCTATGTCCCGCCCGGCGATGCATCACTCGGTATAGCTTTTAGTACAGCCGTACTAAAAACTATATATTATTAAAAGATTTTTCCCAAAGTTATAACCTCTAAATTGTACTTAAAAATTTTACTTGGTAATTAATAAACTTACAAAAGTTTTTTAAACTTTTAAAGTGTAACCACTTAAATATGTTGAATAGATTTCGAGATTTTATATTATGTTTCACAAATATCAGATATACTGCACACGGTGTAATGGTTTTACGGCGTATCTTAAAAACCGTAAAAATATAAAACTTCCCATATAGGACTATCGATCTATTTAAATCAGTTCATAAGTATTGCGAGAACGTTATTTTTTAATACATATTTTTTTTTTTTTTTTTGATTAACTGACATCTTGATCTTGATATTTTAATAAAAATTAACCCTATTATTTTTAGCTTACGTCGGGTTTAAAACAACTCAGTTTTTTTTAAATAATTTTTTTTTTTTTTTAAACAACCAATGTCATTTGTAATATGAAACCAATGTCAAGTTTTCTTTCCTAATTTACAAAAAGCTGATGCTTATAGAAACTTTAAATATATCTCTAAATTCTAAAAATACTGATTTATTTATGAACATATTAGAAATATAGAGTTAGCCATATACCCATGTTTAAGTTTTTTTGTAATATCCTAAAAATATAAAATTATATATAAAAATTTGCCATTGGCTGTTTTTAAAACAAACCCTTTAATTATACTAATAATAAATAGCATAACAATAATGGACACGGTAAATATGACATTACTATAAAAAAGCACAAAAACAAAAAAAAATATTATACACGGTGTACACAGGTCTGAACAAAATGCTATTAAAAACTTCTCGAGGAAAAAATTAAACGATCTAACACCATTTACTTTAGTTATCGTTTGCGACAAATGTAATTTTAAAATTTTAATTTAATTTAATTTATTTTTTTATTATTACAATTTTTTTCGGAGTTAGGTAAGAAATCAAACCGGAAGTAATGCAAAATAAATTAATATATGTACAAATCCAAAATCATGTCGAATAACAACATAATAAATTTCATTTTTTTTATCTTTAAAAGTAAAAAATTTATAGAGGGGAACCACCTCTAAGAAACACCCGGTTTAATTAACATTGTTTTTAAAATATATTGTTTTACTATTATTTAATTGCTAATATACTTAACACTTTACTTACCGTCAAATGCTAATGGATGAATATATCTAATTTCATTAAAGCTAAAGAATAAATTTAATTCCAAGGGTGTGTCAATCAGGTTTCTAAAGGCTCTTTCAGAAATACTTTTAATGGTGTTGTTTTGAAAATGTAAGGATTTTAAAAGGGGAGTTTTATAAAACCATTTCCCGTCGTAAATGGTAATCAGGTTGTTTACTAAATAGACTTCTTCGATATTTTGCATATAGCTTAGAGCGTCCGACTCGATGGCTTTTATTTTGTTAAAGCTTAGATTTAGATGGGTAATAAGGAGCTCATTGAAAACACCTAAAAGTTAAAAAAATATACGTATAAAGTGTAGCTAAGTAAGTTTGGCGTTATAGGAAAATCTTTCTCATTATTAATTTTACAAAAAATGTGTTCTTTATAAAAACTTCCGCATTGTCCAAAACCTACCCATCAAGTATCATATTGTAGTAACCTTTTACGAGCTTTGGCCAACAATGTAACTTTTTGCTTAAGAGCAAATTACCTTTTTTATCTAATATTAATAAAAATAATAAAAAGAAAGGATTTCAAATTATTTTTAAATATGCAATTTTGTTTAAAATTGGCAATTCTTTAGTCCTGCATGGATTGACTTGAACTTTAATCAAAGGGTAGGAAATAGCGCCAGGATCAAAACCTACATCGAACCAAAGGGCGCCAAAACCCTAAGGGTGGATACCCTTCCCCCAGTGAGTGAATTTTTTTATTACATTTTAGCCACATAAATCAATCAAAAAGTAATTATCAGCAAAAAGTGTTTTATACGTTGTTTTCATAACACTAATATTTTTCTATTTATTTGCGATTGAAAGTAACAGTTTTTTAACGAAAAAATCGACGATTTAATGACATTTTCGCGAATAACTTGAAAAGCATGCAAGAAACTGTAGAAAATGTATTTGTGGGTTTTTAAAACACAAACAAAATTATTTTGCTATTATTTTTTACGACCAATACAAACTGGAATACGGAGTGTTAATTGTTAACTTTTTAATGTCAAATGCAAAATTTATTACATTTAAAGTCAAATAACGAAAAAATACTGCAAAAAATGTATAAACCTTTTTTTAAAGTACATAATCTGACTAAAAAAAAGTCCTTAGTGCAAAAATTAAGTGGGTTATGATAAAAATAACATCAGTAACGAAATTTTTCTATCAAAAAATTAAAAACAACTTTCTTACTACCCCTAATTAAAGCTGACCTTAATCTTTTAATTTTCTTAATACATATATTAATAATACGTTCAAGTAGCCAACCAACCAATTTAAAATGCCTAATTTTAAAAGTATTATGCTAAAAAGTGGCCTATTGTGTGTGATTGCTTCTTAACGTATGTTCTTAATTTTTAATAATAAAAATAAAAAAATGTAGGGTTTTTAAGCTACAAGTCTTTGTGAGTAAAATTACCCAAAATCTCTTGGATTTTAAATGGCTTAAATATAAAGGGCTTGAAAAAGGTGGTGCTCGTTCGTAAATAGAGGGTTTTAAACGCCTACATTTCGTCAACTATTTAATGTACAGTAAACCTACGCACACAAAAACCTTAGTCCCTAAAAACCCGCAATTAGAAACTCCATCATATTTTCTTTTCCTATTTCCAAGATTTTTGGAGTTATTTGATAAAAAGGTGAAAAATATAAAATTGTAAATAATCGTTTTTTACTTAAGCTTATATTTTCCTAAAATTGGTCAAACTTCATTGATGTATTTATTATTACATATATAAAGAGAACTACAACAGGGTAAAAGTTAATTATAATTAGGGGTTTGTATTATTTGATTTTTGCAGCAAAAATTAGATACTGACCTTATTTTTATCATAATTTACAATATTTTTACGCTAGAAACATTTTCGGTTTAAAACAAGAAAGGTGTCATTAGGTTGTTAAAAAATATTCTAAGTGTTTTTTTTAATATGCAGCATTTTTCTGTAATTTTACTTTAAATCTATTAAATTTTACATTTTAGGAAAAAGGTAATCACGCCGTATCTTTGTTCGAATTGATTGTAGAAAAATTACAATAAAACAATTTTGTTTGTCTATTTAAATCCTACAACTTTGCTTTCCACAGTTCTTTATTTATTAAAATGCCTAGGTAGAAACGGCTTTGGCTTTTTCCTTACCCTGGATTTCTATGTTATATATTAAATATAGTATTTTAACACAGGTATTTCTACCGGGTTGCCAAAAATTATGGTAAAGGCTGTCAAGGCTATATTTGAATTAAAAAAAATATCCTCAAAATTTTTGACAGACACTGTATAATGACAAGCCCATTCTTTTTAATACACTTTAGGGCTATAAAATATATATGTTTAAATATTACAGAATATATCCCAAAATTGTAATAACGTTTAAAATTTAAAATTAAAACAGTTGTCCATGGCTTTATTTGTAATATTTGAGAGAATCAAATTAAGCAAAATATTAGTACTGTTATATAGAGTAAAAAAATACAAATTGCCATTATAAACGTTGTATCAAAAATTTTGAGTTTTTTAAAAATATATTTAGACTTGATCATAATTTTTTAGGCAATGTCGCATTACCTTTATTTTAACACGATATTTAATATAAAATGGTTTCCATTCGGTTAACAGATGGGTGCATGCGGCTTTCTATTTGGATCTTAGACTTATCTTATTTATACCTTATATTACTAAAAAATCGTAAACGTTTTACATTGCTTTAAAGGTCAATAGTTTGAATAATACATTTAGTTCAATTAATATATGCTATTACACTGTAACTGGTAACATAACTTCAAATTTATATCTTCAAACTTCTTAGAATTCTTTTAAATAATAAATGTATGTCAACACCATATGCAGAAAAGTTAAAATTCATGATCAAGTAGGTACGTACAACGGACTATAAATAATATTTTCTGGAAAAATAGCATGCCTGCGAACCCAACAGAATATTTGTTTCTAATAAAAATATTAAAATTTCTTTTTAAACTTGTATAAATGTGATCGAACAGTAAACAAAAATTAATATAATTATTAAGAGTGCTTCAGAAATGGTTTTGCAAGAGAATATGTGTACCAGAACTAACCAGAACTAACATATTTTAGTTGTTAAAAACAAGCTGGTAGTAACTAATAAATATAAAATAATAAATAATATTATAAGAAGAGTTTAAACCCAACACATGAAAAAATCAATATCTAGTAAGTAAATATTGTAAAAATAAAATTTTATATTAAAATGTGTATTTAAAAATATAAAATTTAAAAAGTTCTTTTGTTATAATTTTTACATTACACATTTTTTAAAAACTCGGTTCAGAAAATTAAATTAAAAAATATTCTGGTAACTAGAGTTTCTGACTTTTTAAACTAAAATAATAAATTTTTGTTTAGGTGTATTCCTTAACTCAAAGTGACCAAAGTATAGTATGTTACCTATTGGACAAATAATTTTTATTTCTTACTTTTAGAAAATGCGTTTAGTTTTCTTTATATGCCGTTTTAAAAGCTTAAAAATATTGGTTTATTTGTTCTTATTAAAGTACAAATAAAACTAAACAATGTTTAAGTAAACCCTATTGTTATTTTAATAAATAAATTTTGGATATTTTTAATTTTAAAAGCGCTTATTGCATTTACCAAAACATATCGAAATTTATTTAGAAGTAAATAAATTTTGGTTTGTTTAACTATTTTTATTTTAAGTAAGTAAAAACACTGCTTAAAAAATTACTTTTAATTTAAAAGCATTTGCTTGAAGATACCTACTTACCGGTCTTTTATAAGGTAAAATAAATAATCTCATTCGCTTTTAAAACAAAAGTGATCTTTGGAGTTAAATCTTATTATTTCGTGACATATCACAGATAAAATAAGTATTTTTTCTTTTAAAATACTATGCAACCTTGTTGAAGAAAGTGGATGAATCTTGGACTGCTATGTGATAATGCTTCCTTGCGTACGCTACTGATTAAAACCAGTCTTATTTCTTTGAGGAGTTTAAAAAGTGTTGTAACAAAAATGGGATTTTACCTGGGACATTTCACTCTTTAATGGTACCCTACCCTTTATTTTAAATAGCAAATTATCTTCTGTATAATAAATATAATTTTTTAAATACATGGTGTTTTTAAATTTAGGGGGTATTCCAAGGCTAAATCTTATTTTTTTTTATATAAACATAAGTCTAAAAATGCATTGTTTAGAACATACGAGGGGTTCTACTTTTTTAAAACTTCGGGTTTTTTCTTAATATCCTAAATATTTTTAATTTGGTTTTATTAAAATTTGACAATAGTATTTACAGGAGTATATTGGCTAATTTACCATTACCTTGTTTAAATTTATTAAGTTCTGCGGCGCCTCAAATAGCACCTGAAAAATATTTCTTAGCTAAAACATGTGAGCAACTCAGTTTGTGTTTTTTTTTTAATATAAAACAAGTGAGAATTTAGCAATATAATTTTTCCAATATTTTTGTAGCTGGCTTATTATAAGAAAAAATCGTTAAAATAAATATTCCTAAACCACACAATAAACATAGGATATTTTTTTCATTATTTTGGTAATAAGCCTTATAATATAAAGTTTTTATAATGTCACAACACCCATAAATATTAAATTAATTAAAGATAAATCTTTAAAAAAATATTCTTATTTAAAATTAGCCCTTAAATTGGTCCCTAACCGCAATTATGAAACACCCTGTAGACATTATTATATATTAACTAAAGCCAGATTATGTCTTACCTGTTTTAATATGCTCCAAATTATTTTCTTGAATATCAAACTTTAGAAATGATAATGATCCCGCAAAGGCACCAGGCTCAATATCTGTAAGACCACAATTATATATTTTAAGCTCCTTTATGTGCTGAATTTTTGAAAAAGAATGTTTAGGTATGTTGAAAACCTCTTGGTCATAAAGTTCAACTTTTGCATGGGGTGTTAATATAAATTCACGTATGTCGCTTAAATGCTCAAATGATTTACAATATTTTATGTCACCAGCCCTAATATAAAAGCACACATTAATCCAATATGGAGAAACATTATTTGTATAATTATTTTGACATTTGGCCGAAAAGAAATAAAATATCAAGAAAAAAGCCACTTTATTATACATGTTGATAAACGACTTATGACTATTGTTAAGTTAATTAGGTTAAAAATAAATATTAATCTTGACCCATGCCATTAAAAATATATATCATATTTATTATTTTTAATAACCACATATTGCGTGAAATTGTTGTTTACAATACATTACTCTACAGGGTATTATTTTTTATTTACCAATGTATATGGATATATGTCGCAAGCAAATGGTTTTTAGGAAAATTGCATCTGTCTAGGCAAATGCCTTCTACCTAGGCCAATGAAATCATAAAATAATATTTTTTAAAGTCATCTGCCTAGGTTAATGGTATTTGCTGTAGTCCTTGTTGAGCAAATGACTATAATGTATTTAATTACATATTAGATGTACAGTGTGTTTTGCTACACTAAAAGGCACGTGTAATTTGATTGGTTTTAAGCGCTAAAGATGGTCATGCTAAACTGTCACATTGGGGCGGGAGCCACCTGTAGTCTATTGCTTAGGTTGATTTTTTTTGTCTCAGTATGTATTTATTTCGTTATAAAATTTTTATTTTGTCATAGTTGTTGTACAAAAAGAAAACTTGATTATTATCGCTACAAGAAACCGCTTTAGAGATATTTTTATATATAATATAAAATTAAACATTTTATTCCATACAAAAGTTCCCCGTTGCATTAGTTCACGCTTTATCTAGGCCAGGTAGTGTCCAAAGGTCTGTACAAAATGGTAGAAGAAATTCTTTGAGCCAAAATACAACGATTTAATGCAATTTACGTTTGTCAAAAAGTTACTGGTTTGCAAGATACAGGGTGTCATATTTTCCATATATTTTGTTTTACTTGGACACCCTGTATCTCGCAAATGATCAACTTTTCAACTAATGCTACATTTACAACCAAATCTAAAATTTCAAATTGACATGTAAACAATTGGTTAAACTTCACTTATCAAATTTGGATTTGACAAGAAAAGTTTAACCAATTCTTTAAATGTCAATTTGAAATTTTCAAATTGGTTGTAAATGTACACCAAGGCAAAATGGGTTAAATCGTTATATTTTGGCGTAAGGAAATTTTAATACCAATTTTTAGCGACCATTTAGAAAAACCCGGGTGGCCCAAATAAAGCGTAAAGAAATGCAAAGACAATTTTTAATGTAAAATAAAACATTTAATCTAACATATCTCAGAATCGGTTTCTCGCAGCAATATTTATTATGTTTAGCTTTTTGTGCAAAAAATGTGTAAGAATAAAAATTATATACTACTATCATAATATACCGAGGCAAACAAAAGTAATGACACTTTGAATAAAAGCAAAGGACTGCAGGTGCTCCTTCTATATTTAACAGCAAAAATGTAAGTAGCTTTTGATTTATTACTTTAAAAAACTTCTTTAAACCAAATTTTGTTTAAAAAATCCAAAATTAAATAAAATATTTTAAAAGTAACCAAAATAAAATAGAAATTTTGACATCCTGTATCTCCCAAACAAGCAACTATTCGACTAATGGCGCGCTTGTGGCTGCTCCGGTTGTCTCGGCAGCGTCGATCTCCGGAGTTAAGCAGTGAAGTGCGCGCCCATAACTGGATGGGTGACCGGCGGGTTTTGGGCAACGGCACGCGGTGTTCTGCTCGGGGGTGACGAACAAACCGAGCAACAACCATCCAAGTTATGGAATGAATGGTGTGTGAATGGGAAGGCGTAGGGGTCAAGGTACAATAAGCCTTCAGGCTGCAGTGCACCACCTAGGGGGCGGTCGTCGGGCCTGGGTGGGATGACCCTGAAAGGGCGAAAAAAACTATTCGACTAAGGTAAATTGCATTAGATAGTTATACTTTGGCCAAAGAAGTCTCTGGTAGCATTTTGTACAGACCTTTAAGAGACACCCTATATATTTTTTCATAAAAATTTGCTCGTGTATAAGTTAAATTAAGTTATAAGTTAAATTAAGTTTCTGGCAAAAATCACTAATTTTTATACAGTGTATAATTTAATTGATGGCTGAAAATACAGAATTTTAGTGGTCTATTTTAGAAAGAAAATAAAAATTAAAAAAATATATTTTAAAATGTGTTATGCTACCTACTTTCTTGGTATTTACATAATATTTAAAGTTTTTAATCAGAGTATATTTATTGAAAATAAAAAATTAAACCTAGTAATAACGGTCAATTTTTTGCTTTATTCAAAAAAATATTATTATTTTAAAATTTACGGTTATAACTCGGTAATAACCTTGTTAAAATATATTTTTGCATAAACAATTAAATAATTGCTAATCTATACGAAGTAATATTTATTAAATTTCAAAATACACACTGTGATTATCTCTTTTGCGGATCTGGATAATGCGCTTAAAATTCAATGACTCTCTGGTGATCTCTATTTGCTACAATAGCAAATAGAGTTTAATTGGTTTAAATACTTTAACAAAATAGAATTTAATATCTATTAGCATATAAACAAAACCAGTATCATTATAATGAATAACCATAACTTAGGAAGTAATAGGATTTTATAAAATCTTAAAAATCTTTTTTTGTTACAAATTTTACATAACTAAAACTTTGATCATTAAAAAATGCATATGTACACAATTTAATAAATTATTGTTTGTTAATAAATAAATAAAAAAAATTACCTGGCCAGCTTATAACAATACTTTTTTACACGCATTTTAGTTCTGGGATAGTTGCTTTTTGCACTACTTTAACCTCCACACAACACATAATTTTTACTTGGACAAGCCGGTTTTCTGATATACGTCGAACTCTTTTTGGCTTATTTTATATAAAGGTTTAATTTAAACTTGGCGATCTAACACTATGTTGTCCAGATACTCCATGCTTAAAAATGAAAAATTAAAAGAAGTTTTGTTATTTCAAGTAAAGGAAACAACAGAAAATATCTACAACTTTACAAAAAACTTAAATGTAGGAAAACCCAACATCTACACAATAACTTTTTGTACATTTTAAAGAAGGTGCGTGCACCATCCAATATGTTGAAATAAATACATTTGGCAAATATTCATCCCAATTCCTGGGAAATCTGGGACTAGCTAGACCTGATCATTACACGGACTATAGTTTTTGACGATCTTTAGACACCATGTTGGCAGATAGAGAAAATCACAAAAAAACAAGGTGGATATGAGTCAACCCCGGTAGCTAAGGTATATCAGGAAGAATACACGTATAGGCACAGAAAAAAGTTAAACTAAAGCGAAAAATGCACTTCATCTTAATAAAAAAAAATTATCTGGCCGAACCAACTCAAGAGGAGGAAAAACACTATTTCGAATATTGCCTCAACAAAGAAACTTTGTGCAATTCGCTATTAACTTGCAAAATGCAACAAATTGTATGTACAGGGTGGGCGAAATTGGGAGTTTTTATGGACTATCTCAGTTATCACTGGAGTTATTCAAAAAGCGATGTAGGTGTTATGGGCTCAATGTTCCAGAAACTAAAAATAGCGTAGTTAGAATTTTAATAAAATTATTTACCTAATAGATACGGGGAGAAATTGAAAAATTTACGTTTTTAATTTTACCCTATATATCCTTTAAACACAAGAAATAGCAAAAAATTATTTAAAAGAATTTGTGTAGAACTTATTACATAGAATCATACAAAAAGTATTTGATTTCTTATACAAGGTTTCGTTAAAAAGTTACGATGCCAATTTTATGTTTGTCTTATGGAACACCCTGTATATTTTTACTAATTAATAGCCCTTATCAATATGATAACAAATTTATATAACATCGTATCATTATCTATTGCAGTTTTTTAAATATTTGAATTTTAATATTTGTTTTTGAGCGTACCCCGTATAAACACCTTCTTCTACAATAATATTTTAAAACAATAATTAAATGTAATAATTAAGATATTTTTATAATTTATACTAACCTTAATATACCTGTAAAAGTATAAACACATTAAAAACATGTATGGTTTTGTAAAAAACAAATTCTTGTGTAATTTGTCTTCCAACTTTTTAAATTTGGTTATATGTGGATAATGCCATTAGGTTATGAGATGTAATATCATTTTGTGTTCTTTTTTTCAGTTATTTAAGGCTTCTAGTCCGTAGCATATTTTTTAAAAGAAGTAATATTCTTTTGAATTTATAGCGGGTCTTGTTAACATATTTCAAATTTAGTATGTTTAAATTTTAAAATAAATTTATATTTTTTGTAATAACAGGCCTAAAAGAGGTTTAATCTTATATAATTATAATTAAAAAGAGAAAAATTTTAATGTTTAGCCTATACAATACATATGTAGGTATCAATTTTTGTTTATTGTATTTATAATTTTAAAATTAAATTAAGGTTAGTATAATTCTTAAAAAGTATCTTTAATATTTTATTTAACTATTATTTTAAAATATTATTGTTAAAGAATGTGTTTATACGGGGTACGAACAAAAATAATTATTAAAATTCAAATATTTAAAGAACCACAAGAGAAAATTATACAATGTTATACATGCTTGTTATCGTAGTGACAAGGGCTAATAATTAGTAAAAAATATACAGGGTGTTTTATAAGAAAAACATCAAGTTGGCATCGTAACTTTTTAACGAAACCATTGTATGAAAAATCAAATACTTTCTGTCGATTCTTCATAAAAAGATCTACAAAAATAATTGTCTTTATACTTTTTGCTATTTCTTGTATTAAAGGATATATAGGGTCAATTTTTTAATTTCCCCTCGTATCTCTTGGATAAATAATTTTAATAAAATCTTACTGGGCAATAGTTAGTTTCTCCAAAATTGAGCTCATAACACCTACATCGGTTTTTAGTAACTCCCGTAGTAACTTAGATACCCCATCAAAACGTCCAATTTTGCCCAGCCTGTACATTTACCATCATTATTAATAGGTGTCATTGTGTTAATGGCATTAGTTAAAGTTATAAAAAAACATTTTTTTAGTTTTATCTTGCACTCGCTGAAAAATTAGCGTATCCAACATTTGCTAAATGTACATCCTTCGCACTTGACTGCCTAACCGAACTTCGCTGCGTGTCGCTTGGTCAACTGCAGTCGCGTACGAAAAAGTAGCACTTTCAGCACTAGTTAGTAAATATACTATACAGATACAGCCTGTCCACGGATTAACTTTACAGAGCGACAAATGGACCAACAATTTAAATGTTTTAAAAAGTGTATGACAACTGCTTTTGCTTGTTAATAACAAAGATTTACATTAGGAAATTAATTTTGTTTTGGTACATAGGCCCTATGCAAAAACTACCTAAATGTAAAAATAAATTAGAGCAAAACTGCCTTTATTTTTAATATTTTATCAAAATATTAAAACAGAAAGGTTTTAGAATTGGAATAGAGATCCAATGTCTAAAACTTCACTTTAAAAGTTTTTTTTTGTATGATATTTTTATTTATTCACAATTTACATCCTTCATTCTTCCTTTTTAATTTTTGTAATCATATAAATATACTTATTTAACAAACTATAATATTATGTATATTGATTATTTAAAACCAGGTAAATTATGTAAAAATGTGTAAAACATAAATAAAAAAATGTTTTTCCACTCGCGTTCGTAAAGTAGTTATTTCCCGCTCTAGTTTGCGTGCGCAAAGTTAAACTTTGCGCATTACAAAATATAACTGGTTATTGAGGCCAACAACAAATTAAAGTCATAAACTGACAAGTACTATCTGACGTTAAGAAATTTTAGAATAGAAATAAATACTTATATGTTTTTACTTTTTTAAGACACTCATCAAAAAATATTATTAACTTAACACTAGCGCAAAGTGTCTTTCCCGCACTTAAAGCCTATTTATACTTCTTTTCGGGTCGTTCTTCTAACTGCTTTTGCGTGCGGCAACGTATCACTATGCACACTTGTTAGGAACATAACTAATATAAGTATAGGAAATGAACCATTTTACCTGACAATTTTTGGACTTGCATGGATTGATTTAAAAATTTTAACGGTAGGTAGGGAATTTTAAAAACCTTTTCTTATTTAACATTTTACAAAATTATTAAAAATAACAGCGGGTTTCTCTTGGTACATTTTTGTACTTTTAAAAGCCCATGTGAAAAAAAAATTCTTAACGTAAATCTTCTTTTTTTTTAATAACCAAAAATAGTTGTTGTAAAGCTCATTTGTGTACATACTCTATATCTTTATACTCAACATGGAATATAGAGGAATTATGTAAGCTTTTTTAAAACTTTGGTCTGCAATAATGATAAAGGTGGGCTGTTTTCTCCTCTTTACATTAGAGGTTTAACCGTGTAAAAAGGGGCAAAACTTGTTTTTATGATAACAATTAAAGCCCATTTTTGCCATCTTTGAACCGCGATATCTTTCAACTCTTTATTTTGAACAACCTCTATAATGTTTTTGCGTTTGTTTCAAAACACCTTGTATATAAGTTTCTTAACACTACTTTTACTACTATCTACTTACACTCAAAATTCTAATTGTATTACTTCCATTAAATCTTAAGTTTGTTTACCTAAAAATAAAAAAATATATATAATAATATACATACTTTGCTGGTTAAATAAAAAAAAAATAGAAAGTTGTTAAAATTTAAAAGGAATAAGAACCAGACCAGATTATCCCACAAATCAAAAAAATTACAAAAATTTTTATTATTAGGGCCAGTGTCGACTAATAATTATTATAAGATAGTATAGCTAACTTACTCCACTCTGGCCCTGACATACTAAGGCTGCGGCACAGTTAAAAGAATATATATATCAGTTGCCGCACTCTCCGTCGGGCGTTTGAAGTTTCGAGATCACAACCATGCCGCGGCCACCTGCACCCGAGCACAAAAACGACTCTTTACGGGGGACTACCATGCGTAGGTTCGTTTCGCTCGGCGAATATTACGTGTACGAGGGGTGTCCGGTTTCGCAAATGCGCAATATAGTGAACGTTACTATAATGTAAAAATATTTATTTTGTAAGTTGAGCACAAATGCGAAATATAAAGAGGGTTATTGTATTGCGAAAAAATATTTATTTTGTAAAGTTAGCAATAAATCTGTGCTCCGATAATAAGTCACCGGCGCGGCGCGGTTTTAGGATCCCTGCTGAGAACAGGAAATATGAGTGCAACGTTGACCGTCAATTAGAAACCCACTGCAGGTTGCACAAAAGCTAATAAAATCTTAGAATAGTAAACAAAATATAAAATTTCGTAGCCCTTTCAAATATGTACATACAGGGTGATTTATAACGATGGAACCTACTTTAAACATTTATGGAGAACGAGACATAGGATGGATCTGAAAATTTGGTCAGTTACATAAGCGGTGATGCTCTATCGATCTAAAAATATATTCAGCCCTGCGACGTTGCCGCTTCTTCAAAAAAGTAGTAGCAACTTTGATATTTTAAATGGAACACCTTGTATATTATGAAACTTTTAGAATGCTCGAGAGATGGTAGATTCATTTTATGTTTCATGTCCTATACCTATCTTCAACTCGACAGTTGAAAATCGGCGATTTTAACAATTTGGGAGGGTTCAAGACCTAAACCAAAAAGTTAAAGCTAAACGGTGCGCACATTCCTAACCTAACTTTTCAAGAACTATGAGATGATATTTATTGATAGTACCAACGGTGATACCGAAATTGGTACTCATTTTACCAACTCTATGACTTGTAGCCTATCAAATTGTCAACATCACCGATTTTTAACTGTCCATATTTCGTAAACCGTTGAACACAGATATAGGACATGAAACATAAAATGAATCTAGAATTTCTCGAGTAATCTATTAGTGGCATAATATACAGGGTAATCCATTAAAATATCAAAATTGCTAATACTTTTTTGACAAGCGGGAACGTCGCATAGCTTAAAATATTTTAGATCGATAGACCATCACCGCTTATGTAAATGACCAAATTTTCAGAACGATCCTATGTCTCGTTCTCCGTAAACGTCTAAGTCGGCCATCAATCACCCTGTCTAGTCTCGAATTCAACCGTTCATGAAATATTGGCAATTAAAAATCGGCGACTCCGACATTTTGAAAGACAGTAAAATTTTAACTGTCTAGAACGGAGGTCGAGTATATCTTCTTTTAAATGCCTCTCGGTACTGATTACAACAATCTAGTTTGAAAATTATGTTCTGATTCCTGTTGGTATGACAGCTTGTCAAAATTTCGTTTTTTTATATTAAATTATCCAGATGCATATTTAATATGAAATATTATTTCTTCAATCGGAAGATTAATTTCTTTAATTAGAATTTTTTATTTTATTTTTATTATTTGAGAAGCTTTTTCTGTAAAACGATTTAATTTATCTAGACTAAATTTATCAACATAGATAGCTGCTTTAAATGTGCATGTGACAAAAAAAACAAAGTGTTGACAAGCTGAAATATCAGAGTTGCTGTTGTAATAAGGACCGAGAAAGTTATGATAAGGACCGAGAAAGCTTTAAAATAATGTATCATTCGACCGCCCTTTCCACTTAACATTTTTCCGATGAATCTTCCTACCACTCAGGGGATAAGGTTACAAAGTTAAAAATGGGTGCAAGATGTTTGCCTGCGGTGGATAGCGAAAATTTTCGCTATCCACCGTGTACAACGCGATCCCACCGACGGCTGTAAAGTAATCAGGCCACCCGATACAGTCGGCGACCGATGGCATACTGGTGCCAGTATGCCCGGGACGACGGGGCGCAGGGTGTGATGTTTTGAACTTTTATTGCTGTGCGGCAACTGATATATATTCTTTTAACTGTGGCTGCGGTTACATTGAATAAGAATTCGTACGAAAATTTGTTCTCACGAATTCGTACAAATCAATTCTTACGAATTTAAGATGAGTGTGTGGTTACACTGGATCAGTTTATTAACAGTACGACCATAATATGAATATGAAGTATATATCAGAGTTGTATATTTTTGAAACTTCAGCATTAGTGAAATATTTTCTACTGAAAATTCTTAAATAAATATTAAAACCGAAATGTTTACCTTCTACTTTCATTTCAAGTGCTATTTCTTTCCATAATTTCTTTTTTAACTCTCTGTTATGATATTGTTTGCTTTTTTGATCCCATAAAGATCTTTTTTCGTGTACTAAAGTTATTAGTATATCGCAATCCATCAAGTTCTCCTTAAAACCTCAAAATATAATTAACAAAACGCAAGTTATTCGTACGAATACCTATCAAAAAAACAAAATATTTTGGTCGTATTTAAAACACGTACGAATTCGTAACAATTGATCGAAAGCAATATAACCACAAGCATGTTAACAAATCAATTTATTCGCTTCCAGCAGGCTGTTAGAAATGTTTGCAACCGTTCGGATTTTGCGCACGTTAAATTTGTCGTTCCAGCAGTGCCTTGTTTGTGTGTAGTGTAACAGTATACAATTGTTTGTTGTTCCAGCAGTAGTTTTAAGATGTTGGAAACATGTTGGAAACTGTTTGAAAAGTTTGAAAACTTTCTTCTAACATTACTGACAAATTGTTAACATAACCTTGCTTGTATTGACGTATAAGCAGTATGCACGCCTTGTTTATTTCAAGGTTAGTTTATATTAATTTATAAG
Organism: Listronotus bonariensis; assembly: GCA_014170235.1. Classification (NCBI taxonomy): domain Eukaryota; kingdom Metazoa; phylum Arthropoda; class Insecta; order Coleoptera; family Curculionidae; genus Listronotus; species Listronotus bonariensis. The sequence goes on from JACEGR010000138.1 coordinate 152,572, forward strand.
GTTGCGACATATCCTCAACTTTTAGGCGGTTCGAGGTCGGGGACGCAAGAAAGGGCACTCCACGGAGAAAAGTTGACAAGACTGGGTAAAATCAAAGCTGATGATCAATCCAGTGGCGTCTAGAATTTGCGTATTTCATTTTGCATTGTTTTGGAAGTGATATTTGTTGAAAGATGTAATTCTAAATGTTTTTTATTTAAAGTAAAAGATTTTACAACTTATTAATAATTAAAAACTGTTGTGTAAACGGTTGTTCTAATAATACAATAAACTGTATATCTCCGGCACTGTACAACATGGCCGAAAAATGGGAGATGTGACGTCATAACACGTCAAAGCAATATGACCGAATGTCGTGACATTATATAGACCGACTTTGGTTTATTTTTCGTTCCAGCAGAAAACTGTTGCCAACATTTCTGACTAATGTTCGTAACAATTTCTGCGTTTTACGATTGTTGCTAACATGTTTCCAACATTCTGCTGGAACAAACCTAGTATGGGACGAGCACGGAATGTTACTTATTTCCAACGACTGTGACTTTGGCAGCATAAGCCGCAGGCGAGTACTATAAGTAATATGAGAGTCATAAGAATTATCGTATTTATCCACATTTAAAGCACCTGATAACCGTGGGTAATCCATATTACCTGCTAAAAACCATGTATTATTGTAAGTAAATTCGATAATTTGTATACAGTGTGTTCGCCTAAGTTGTCTACATTATATGATTTCATTTTTTATTATTAATTTTACGAACAAAAGTTAAATTGTTTTAAAATTGTCTTAAAATGTTTTTCAGTCATAAAAAAGTATAGTATGCAACTCGCATGGAATACTCAGTTTCTTCTAATTTACAACACTCGCTTACGGGTGGTACTGCAAAAGTCGGTAATTGTCTTAAATGTTGCAGCAATTCCGATTTTAACAAAATTTGACATACGGGGTTTTTTGGGTGCTGATCACGAATGTGATAAAATATTTTTTTCGGAAAAGTTTTATTCTCGAGATATTTGTCATCAAGGTTAAAATTTAAATTATTCTTAATTTACCTTATTTTAAATTATTTGAATTATAAAATACAACCAAGTAAATAAGACATTATTTTTAAAAATTATACATACGTAAATATTTCAAATATTACTTTTACAAATTTTATAATAAATCTTTACAAATCCCCTGTTTTATTCTAAAACATTATTCAATAAAGATATTTTGGTTGGAAGTAGAATTTTAGGTTATTGGCTAACGACTCGCAGATCCCGCAAATTTAAAAACCATTATTTTTTTAGGTTTTTGTCAACAAACTCAATTATACATTCGCATATTTTCCGCCCTTCTAAATTATACTTTCAAAGTGAAAGGACAAACACAAAGCTACATCTGTGTGTATTTTGTTAGTAAAAGAAGGTTGTTTACATATGAATTACACATTTAAAATTTTTATAAAGAAGATTTATTTTCCCATTGAAGTATTTTCTTTTTAAACACATAGTATTTAAAATAAAATTTTATTTAATAAAGTGCTCCCAAAAAAATCGGGACAAGCAATTTTTAGCATCATATTTAACTTGTAGTAACTTTTGAAATAACAAATATTTTTAGCTGCGGATTTCGGTTTGCTAAAGCCCATATCGTCTAGATGACATGGCGCAAAATGATTTTTGAGAAATAATTAAATGTTAATGGTATACAGGGTGGTCAATGAACAGATGCAAAATTACAAAAAGTTTAGAGGTGTGTGATTCAGGTAATAATTTTTTTCGCATTTAATTATAGGTCATTAGTAAAGTAATATCAATATTTCCAGACGTTTTTTCCAGTTTTTTGATTACAGCCCTTTAGCCCCGGAGACACTACTAAACAAAAAATGTGTCAAAACGTTGCTACCAATATCTTTAAAACGCTGTAACTTAAAAACGGCTTTACCGATTTTGACCAGATTTTCACATTCTGAAAGCTTATTTTTCGGTTCTTTTTTATTACCTAACCACTTTATTGGTAAATGGCCATTTCTATAAAATACAGGGGTCAAACAAAAAGTAAAGATAAAATTGCACAAAATATGGCTATTGTTCGTTTTAAGCTATGACAATTGGGCTGTACGTTGTTGTTTGGTTTAAAATTTGGTCAATATGCAGCTTCGGTCAATACCTCTGAACAGTTTTTTTACTTTTTCGATTAGTGCCTTTTGGCCACAGATACTCTACCAGGCTGATCCATTGTCCTAAAATGTGTCTTTAGTGGATTTTTTGATGTGATCTGGAAATTTTAAATTAATTACTACCTAATGAATTTTTTTTCATACAGGGTAATCAAACAAAACTGACTCTTTCATTATACAGGGGTTTCAGATTTTAATTGGAAAAATTTAATAGACGATAGGACATGAAAAAATAAAAAAAGTCTATATAAACATGTTTGTTTTGAAGCTTCGTTCTCGAGATACAGGGTGTTAAAGTTTTGGAAAAAAATAGTTTTTTATTCATAGCTCCAAAATCCCTTGGCCGATTTTCCTTAAACTTAACAGGCTTGTTTTTCATAATAAGTGGTATCATTTGATGTAATGAGATTTACCGTAATTATTGCAGTGGCGTCCCAGAGGGCAACCTAGTTAGTAAAGATGAAAAAATAATGGTACCCTCTTTTTTTATAATTTTGTGAATTTTTTAGATTAAGCATTAAAAAATACAAGTCTTGAGCAGGTAGACAAAATTTACATAAAGAGAAAAAATAAATAAACTGTGTTTTTTGGGGAGAGTAGTAACAACTTAAGATTAAAATTATCACCTGCTAGTACTTAGTAGGACCTCCCTGAGCACGCAAAACTCCTGCTACCCTCCGAGGGATGCTGTGCACCAAGTTTGCAATAAACTCCTGGGGGATAGCTTCCCATTCTTCCCTAATTGCATTTGCTAACTCATTTAAATTATGAAACTCACGATCACCTTGATTCAACCTTAATTTAATATTACTCTACACATGCTCCATTGGGTTCATATCAGGGGATCTTGCAGGCCAGTCCATACGCTCAATGTTGTTTTCTATCAAAACTTCTCGCACAGACCCCGCTCGATGCGGAGTAGCGTTGTCACAAGAATAAATATATTAACCAGAAGGATATCTCTTTTACCTTGAGCGGCGCAGGCTGTGACCTTCGAGGGCTACTAAACCGAAATTCTAAACCGAAATTGCCAGTGCAGTAGTGAAAGGCGAAGCAACGACTCGGTAACGGTCAATGTATTTTATATAGTTTATTGCGATACGTTTTATTTTTCTGGACTATAATATTCTGTTCTGTGATTTTTCTGTGAATTGTTAGTTAAGTTAGATTATTCCATACACTCAAATGTATAAACAAGAATTTCAAAAATGTTAAAAATAGAAAAATTGTCATATGGAAAAATAAATAGACACTTGTGTAAATTATACAATACATATTTTAAAAAACTGAAGCGTATCCAGAGTAAATATTATGATAGAAATGTCAATTGCCCAACGATTTTATTATTTGTCTGATCAATACCCCAGATTGATGAGAAGATTGGTGCGATCTGGTAGCTAGGACCATAAAGTAACATACCTACGGATAAGAGAAACCATGGCATGCTAAAATTTTCGTACCGCTTTTGCGGCAGGCTTGGCGGCAGGCTTGTCATTTTTCCAGTTTACACTTTAAATGCGTCGGTCGAAGCCTCGCCTCGTGTAACATCAGCGGTGGGGAGACACGTAAGCTTACTGAAATGACCAACTGGCGGTATTTCAACAAGAAACGAATAAAATTATATTGGGAGTTTTCGCATAACCTGTCCTTAAATCGGCTATTCCATGATAACTCTTATAATTTCCTTACTCTATGCTAGGACTTACCGAATTATTTTTTAGCTTTTAGTACAATAAAACCGTTTAATATAAAAAGTTTTTTTACATAATTTACTTTCAAGTTTTTAGTTTTGTTGTTAGTTGATACTTCTCATTCTATTGAGTTCGCCTTACTATAACTAACCAGAACTAACCAACGATTCTATATTGAAGTAGTTGTGAGAAAAAATATGTAATCCGCCATTTTGTGGCGGCGGCCATTTTGGATTTTAATTTTTTTATAGTGGGTTCTATTCTACCAATCAAGCCCTTCCATTTGATACCCATATTGAGGTATTTGTGAAAAAAAAATGTAATCCGCCATTTTGTGGCGGCGGCCATCTTGATTTTTTTTTATAGTGAGCTCTATTCTACCAACCAAACCCTTTCATTTGATACCCATATTGAGGTAGTTGTGAGAAAAATATGTAATCCGCCGTTTTGTGGCGGCGGCCATTTTGGATTTTAATTTTTTTATAGTGGGTTCTATTCTACCAATCAAGCCCTTCCATTTGATACCCATATTGAGGTATTTGTGAAAAAATATATATAATCCGCCATTTTGTGGCGGCGGCCATCTTGGATTTTATTTTTTCATAGTGGGTTCTATTCTACCAATACTTACTTACTTACTTACTTACAATTCTTTATTCCTTTGACAATTTTAGTACATTGTATAGGATCCGTCACAAAAAATAAAAGTAAATACATTTACAAATATATGCTACATCAAAATATATGCATAAACAAACAGGATAAATAGACTTATCATATATATACACAAAGAAAATATTATCTTTTATGTCTAAAAGATTTAACATCTAACATACTATAGGGACATATCTCTACCAGAAACCGTTTAAATGATTTTTTAAAAGCATTTACAGATTTACATTGCTTAATTTCAGTGGGCAAGTTGTTATAGATCTCTAAGCCAATGACTGCAGGCGATCTCTTACAAACATTCAATCTTTTATACGGAATGCTAAAATTACCTTTCTTTCTAGTGTCGTAAGTATGAATATCTTGATTCTTTAGAAGCATATTTTTTTCCTTAAAAACGTGTATGCAGACTTCCAGCACAAAAATGCCTGTTAATGTTAAAATTTGAAGATTTTTAAATATGTCTCTGCAGGAAGTTCGGGCGTGCACACCCATAATGCAACGTAAGATTTTTTTCTGCCATACAAAAACATCTGCAGCCATGGTAGAATTGCCCCAAAACATTACACCATACCTAAGTCTGGAATGAACTTCTCCATAATATACCGAAATAAGCTGTGGGAACTCCAATATTTCTCTAAGATTTCTAAAGAGATAAAGAATCGACGACAGTTTTGTGTTCAGGGCCGTACAATGTGCTTTCCAATTCAGAACATTATCAATATTAAGTCCCAAAATCGAACACCAGAGGCCTCAACCAGACAGTCACCAGCGACGTCCACTCGAAGAGTCATGTTATTCTTATTCTGAGCAGTATGAAAACGAACATAATTGGTTTTTGAACCATTTAAATAAAGGCTATTATCAGAAAACCACCTATTTAGTTCAGTCAGATTATCCTTGCACGCGCTTTCAAGCATATCATTTTGGCTACTCGATATGACCAGAGACGTATCGTCCGCGTATAAAGTGGCCCTTGCAGAATCACTCAGACAGGACTCTAGGTCATTCACATAGAGTAGAAAAAGCACAGGCCCCAATATAGACCCCTGGGGCACGCCAATATCAATGTCAACACACTCGGAAAAACTCTCCCGATCTCTACTATCTGTTTCCGGTCTCGTAAGAATGAGCAAAGCCAATCGGCTGCTATTCCTCTGATTCCATATAAATTCAGCTTGTACATTAATCGGTCATGTACTACGCAATCGAAAGCCCTGCTGAGGTCACAAAAGACCCCAACAGGAGACTCTCCGTCTTCCAAATACTCCAACACCCGGCCATAAAAATCCCAGAATGCCGATTCTGTAGACTTGTCAGGTTGAAAGCCGTGCTGATTCTTAGCAATTATCTTATGTTTACGCAGAAAAGATTCTAGCCTAACCAAAAAAGCATATTCAAACAGTTTACTAAAACCCGGCGACACTGCCACTGGTCTATAGTTTTGTGCCTTCATTTTATCAAGTTTTTTGTATATCGGTCTTATCTTGTTTACCTTTAATTGTTTAGGAAATACACCTGTAGTGAAAGATAAATTTATCAACATGCACAGTGGTTTGACTATACAATCTGATACTTTTTCAGAAAAGAACAAGAAATACCGTCCAGACCAGCAGACCTTTTGTTTTTCATTCTAAATTTAAATATTTGACTGACATCCTCTTCTGTCATTGGACTAAGAAACAGAGTGCTGCTCTGTCGATAATTATTCATATTTTGATATTTTTTATCAGGTTTAATATTTTTAATAATCTCATAAGGAGCATTCTTAAAAAAATTCGCAAAGTAGTCCGCAATTTCTTTAGAGTCTGTTATTGTTTTTTCATCCGTTTGGATACAGTACTGGAATTCTTTAGATGTGTTATTAGTAATTTCCCTAACAATTCTCCACGATGCTCTGGTCGGGTTCTGCGCATTTGTTAAGTAATTCTGATAATAGTTTTTTTATTATTTTTAACTAAAATATTGTGATTTTTTTAGCCTTAATGTAATTTTCATTTGAAATAAGACCCGCTTTTTTAAGCGAGTGTAAATTTTTAAGTCTGAGCTAGACTTTCTTATATCTGCGGACACCCAGGACCTTGTCATTCGCCGCTGTTGTCTTTTTAAAGGAAAATGGATATTATAATAGAAAATAAAAACCTCATAAAATCGTTCAAAAGCGTCGTCTACATTATCAATCGACTCCAAAATTTCCAGTCATGGTCCCCCAGATCTGCCCTAAAGCTATCTATTGAATCGCTTGAAAAGCTTCTTCTCTGTTCAAAGTTATCGCGCAAGTGTTCTACACTAAAAGGAACCGTAGCCACAACCGATCTATGATCTGATATTGTGTTGTCAATGACATCACATTCGACATCGCGGATATTGGTAAATAAAAGATCCAGAATACTATTTTCTCGTGTCGGCTTATTTACAGTGTTAGTCAAATTATACGATGCAAGCATATTAATTAACGCATTGTAATTATGCGTGTTTAATATTGGGTCAACATTAAAATCGCCTGTTAAAAAGATGTTTGTTTTAGGTTTATATATAGAGTTTAACGCCGACTCTAATTTAGAGAGAAAAACGTCAAAATTGCCGGATCTATAACATACCAAAATGATATTTTTTTCCTTCCCTGGACACTCATATCTCGCTCCACAGATCTCAATATCCTTCTCCTGGCAGTACTGGCCAAGATCAAGCGGTTCAGCATCTGTATCTTGATGACACCAGATGCCTACTCCCCTCCCCTCCGCAATCTCCTGGAAAAGCTAGAAATGTTATTAAAATCTGGAAAATTAATAGTATATACGGATTCTGGCCGAGACCATGTCTCTGTAAAACAAAGAAATTTAAAATTAAAATTACAATTTTGAAAATATTCTACACAAATAAGATTAATTTTGTCACAATTTAATGACTGACAGTTTAGCAGCAACAAATTAGGAAGTTGTCCGGTTATTTTTCTCTTCTTTCTCTCGTCATCCGATGAAAAACCGTGATACGTGCGTACCACGTGGCCATACATCGGATTTCATGACCATCTCCAAGTTTTGCAGATCAATTGTAACCTTATAAGAAGCATAATGCTCTGGGTATTTGGAAAAATTCTCTTCATTAACTTTAACCTCGGGAAACTTTGTTTTTAGGAAGTTTTCCACTTGATTACTTTAAAAACAATAAAGCCCTTTAATTTGATACCCATATTGAGGTTGTAGTAAAGTAATATGTAATCCGCCATTTTGTATCGGCGGCCATGTTGGATTTACAATCATAAAGAATATGTTATATTGTATTGTCATCAAGACTAAGGAAGTGTACCAAATTTCAGATCGATCGGTCGTCAGGAAGGGGGTCAAATTTAAATTACTAGATTTGACCCAAAAATAATTCCAAATAAATAACAAACAGGTCAAGTAAAACCGTTTAAAAATAGTTTTTACATCCTTGTGAACAATTTCCAATTAGTTATTTAATTAAATGGTTTGTTACAGTTAGACTATTCCATACCCTCAAATGGATAAATAGAAACTTCAAAAAATGAAAAATAAAAAATTGTCATATGCGAAAATAAATAGACACATTTCATAATAATTATTAATATATCTCAATACGACATATTATTAAAGCATCTGTTTTATTTGATTGCATAGATGTTATAAAATGCATTATAATAATATTAAAATATATTTTTAAGAGATAGGCGCCTAAACATGTTAATTTCTTAGGTACGCTCATGAAACGCCTGCAAAATATGCAGTTCGAGGTCATGAGACGCGCTAGAAGACATTAAAGAAGCCGCCTTCGAGATATCCTTCTGGTTAATATATTATATATTTATTCTTGTGGCGTTGTCATCCACAAAAATAAATCCGTCGCCGAAGTTTTGGACAAAGAGAACAACAATTTCATTCACACACAAATTCCTGTACCTATTCGCATTCATAGTCTCACCTATCAAAATAACCATTTGTTCGTCCATTTTGCCACAATCTGTTTTTAAAATAAATTTTTAAAACAAAAATACCTACGTTAAAAATTTCAAATTTTAATTACCTTACGATATTTTTTACTCGTTTTCACTAAATCGCGCCATTTTAAATAAAATAGGGTTCTCTATAACAGTGTCACTCTGATAAGGTATAAGTTAGGAATAAATTATTATAACCTATTGGGCTATCTTTGGGCTGAAATTCTTGAAAAAAAGTGTAACATTCCTAATAAATACCATGCTTTCAGCCGACAAAAAATAATGTTTGTAAATAAGAACATATCTATACCAATTTGTATGTGTAAAGTAATAATTATTATTAAAAAAAATGAAAACATTAAATGTATGTTCTAGGAGGCCACTAAAGAACAGGATTTTTTATTATTTTTTTGTTTTCGAAAACAAAGCAAAATACGAAAAACATTACAAAACAAAAAGTTGTATTTTTCTTGATTTTTTCTATAGGGCCAAGCAATAAAGTATTAGTTCTTATTTATTTCTCATATACATAGCAAGATACGAAAAATGAACAAGAGACAAATAAGTTGTATCTTTAAATGCTTAATCTAAAAAAATACAAAATTATAAAAAAGCAGTGGCGTACCATTATTTTTCCATCTTTACTAACTAGGTTGCCCTCTGGGACGCCACTGCAATAATTACGGTAAATTTTATTACATCAAATGATACCTCTTATCATGGAAAACAAACCTGTTAAGTTTAAGGAAAATCGGCCAAGGAATTTTTAAGCTATGAATAAAAACTTTTTTTTCCAAAACCTCAACACCCTGTATCTCGGGAACGAAGCTTCAAAACATGCATGTTTATATAGACTTTTTTATTTTTTCATGTTCTATCATCTATTAAATTTTTCCGATTAAAATCTGAAACACCCTGTATAATGACAGAGTCAGTTTTGTTTGATTACCCTGTACAAAAAAAAATATTAGGTAGTAATTAATTTAAAATTTCCAGATCACATCAAAAAATCTACAAAAGATACATTTTAGGACACTGGATCTGCCTGGTAGCGTATCTGTGGCCAAAAGACACTAATCGAAAAAGTAAAAACCGTCCAGAGGTATTGACCGAAGCTGTATATTGACCAAATTTCAAAGCAAACAACAACGTACAGCCCAATTGTCATAGCTTAAAACGAACAATAGCCATATTTTGTGCAATTGTATCTTTACTTTTGTTTGACCCCTGTATTTTATAGAAATGGCCATTTACCAATAAAGTGATTAGGTAACAAAAAGGGACCAAAAATAAGCTTTTAGAATGTGAAAACCTGGTCGAATTCGGTAAAGCCGTTTTTAAGTTACAGCGTTTTAAAGATATTGGTAGCAAAGTTTTGACATATTTTTTGTTTAGTAGTGTCTCTGGGGCTAAAGGGCTGTAATCAAAAAACTGGCAAAAACGACTGGAGATATTGATGTTACTTTACTAATGACCTATGTTTAAATGCGAAAAAAATTATTACCGGAATCACACACCTCTAAACTTTTTGTAATTTTGCATCTGTTCATTGACCACCCTGTATACCAGTAACATTTTATTATTTTTTAAAAATCATTTTGCGCCGTGTCATCTAGACGAAATGGGTTTTAATATACCGAAATCCGCAGCTAAAATATTTTTTATTTCAAAAGTTACTACAAGTTAAATATGATGCTAAAAATTGCTTGTCCCGATTTTTTGGCGAGCACTTTATTACGGTAAATAGCCTAAAAGCATTTTTTTAGAAACTGTTATAAAAATGTTATATTTTTAAATTTAAGGTTAATCTACATATTTGCAATACCTTTTCTTTCCTTTAAAATGTATTATTACTGTAGGTAGAAAGCGTTGCTGGGCATCTTACTTTTCAGGCCATGGCCGGAAATATTTTTTCCTACGACAACATGGGAAAATAGCAAATTAAACACTGTTTTTATGCGTAGAAAATGTCTTATATTACACTAATGTTGCAATAAAATATTATATAACAAGTGTCGAAAGTGATGTATTTCACACGAGTGGGAATGTTGTCGCACGAGGCGATAGCCTAGTTCGACAATATCACGAGTGTGAAAATCACTTTTGGCACGAGTTATTTACAATATTTAATCTATGACCAAAAAATATTTATATACCAAAATCCTAAGTTAGACTAGATCAATAATTTCAACACAAACAATATAATCCAATAAAAACTCAGACGTAATTATAAATGTCAATGTCACAAAATCCAAATAAAGAAATTTCCTTTAATTAAATGTAAAAGCTTGTATCTAAAAATAAATTTTAGTTACCTTACAAAAGTGCATGCACTGTTATTTCTTTAAATAAGTATTTTAAATTACACACACATCATCACTTAACAACACACTAAATAAATATACAAAATTGAATATTATTAGGTAAAGTTTTTAGTCCCGAATAAATTAAATTAAGTTTTAACTCTGGTTTAATGGCAATTCTATTTCTATCTTATCAAATCTAAGCCCTTTTCTAACCAGGGATGCATTATTTAGGTAAGAATTTTAAAAATTGGGGTCCCTTCTTGGTCCCACTTTTGGAGCTTTAGACACTTTCAAGTGTTTGTTTAATGTTTTGCCTATTACTATTAAAAGCATTTACTATAAAATATTGTCTTTAAACTAATAAACTCTTTAACCTAACATTAAAATCGCATCAAATACACAAGCAAACTGATAGTTAGCACACCAGTCTATGTGATTCAGCAATGTTATTTAAAGAAAAATGTAACCAAATTTCACAGTTTTTCTTATATTGTTCGATAAACACTTTTCTTCTCTTCCATATTCAATTTTAAATCCAGGATCACTTAAAAATCAAATAAACTATCTGCATTTTTTGTCTAAAATGTATTGTTTTTTTCCTTTTTTCTTTAGTGTCTTTTTGCTAACCACTTAATTATAGAAAAACAATATAAATTATGATTGTTCTTATGCCGCACCCACTTCGTTAAGAATAATATTTTTGACGTCAGATAGTCATAAACTGAGCCATTTTTAAACGTATTTAATTAGTTCTACACAAGAATTATTTTTAAGCTGCACATTAGCTAGCTCAAAAATTAAAAGTTTTTACTTAAAAATTAGAGTTATTGCTGTATTTATTTCACATCTAAATAAGCTTTTAGACGAAATAACAGAACATACTTAAAGCAAACAGAATAAACTTATAAGTTTAAGCTACGACTTATTATTATTTACAAAATTATTTTTGCTATATAAAAGAAGGTTAAAGTTCACACTACAATTTTATCTACACTACCAAATATACTATTTTGGAAAAATCGTAGAAATAGTATATTGTGTAAAATGTGGAAAAAGCGATTATTTCAGCACAATGGTGACGCCACCAAAATTCCGGAAATACGCCTTTTCTACGATCTACACATACTATTATCAATAGTCTAAGATCAGAACAGGAAACGACCTGCAACTATCTGTTAACCGGATAAAAACTATTTTATATATAGTATTTAAACAGAGGTGGGGCCATAGGCTTGCCTAAAAAATTATGTTCAAGGCTATACTTAAATTAAAGAAAGAATCTTAAAATTTTTGACAAATCCTGTATAATGGCAATTATCCCTTATGTTTACAATAAAGTTTTTGTAGGTTACACTAATTGGTCCATGTGCAGAATTCTGTGATTCTTTTTTAAAATATTTATTTGCATTGTAAAATGGGTCTATTATATTTTATTACAATTTTTATGTATTTATTTATTTTCTATCATTTAAAAGATTAAAAAATTATTCTTTTTTATATCTGTAAAAATTAAAAAGTATTCTGCCTATTTTAGAAAAATATAAAATGATGCCACGAAATAACCGCATAAACGTAAAATAATAAAAACTTTTATTGCCTTACCTTTTCCATTTAGGTTAAATTTATCAGTAATCTTGGCCAGTGACCAAACTCGTTTACCGTCTGTATTTCTTTTTAATTTTGTGTTTCTACCACCTCAACCAATTTAATTTCTAGTAATGCATTTTTATGACTTTGCTCATTACACGAAGCTTTACCCGAAAATAAATATAAAAATAAACTTTTTAAAATGTTAATTTACTAGGCAAATATTGAAGGTTTATTATTATTGTTCATTAGGTATATTTTAAAAATCTTTTGATGCAAGATTGATAAATTTTTAAATAAATTTAATTTTAATATTCATTATTCAGGTTTTTCTTTTATTATTTTTTGGTCAAAAAACAGACAAAAATGTTTTACGTAATATTTTTACGTTTTTAAAACTATACGGTTTAACTTTAAAATATATTATTTAATTTCAATAAAATTTAAAAATTTTATTTTAATTAGGCATTGTTAATATTTTTATACAATACAAAATAAAAATTATAAAAACTCAAAAAAGATCTTATGTTAATTGAACTAATTTTAAAGCACCTTTTGTGAATAGAATAAGCCTAAACATTTATTTAGGTATGAAAAAATTAAATTTTAGTTTCTAAGATGGCCCCAAGCAAGCATATTGAAATTTTCATTAGAGAATTTTATTCTAAAATATAGTATTTATACTCCTTAATATAACACAAATATTTATAATATTTTGAATACAAGTCTGTCTATTAATACACTAGATATATTTTTTGCGGTTGTTGTGTTTAAAACGTTATACATGTCAATAATTAACTTTTGATTTTTTTTCGTAAATTATTAAAACTCTTAACCTAATCATTAACATATTTAAATTACTTATTATAATAAACAATGCTAAAAAAACATTACTAGGATTTAGATGTGTTGGGTCAAACAAACATAAAAATAAAATAAAAAAAAACAATACAGAAAGAAAATTATTCTGGTTACATGCCAAGATTAGTCTAAATTTTACAAAAACGGAAATGCCCAGCGACTTAAGTTTCTTATCATTAGAGAATTGGAGTTATGGATAATACGCTGTTTTAAAAGGAATTTTTTGGTTGCACTAAACATTAAACGCGAACACTTGCTTAGAGCTAATCTGACAAAGAATAAATTTTTTTTTGTAACAAACACAGAAAAACTTACTGGTTTACTGTAATGGTACTTACAGAGTAGCACAAATAGGTTGGGATATTTTAGAGACATTTTAAGTAGTGTCGCCAGCGCCTTCTAGTTTACACAAAAAAATTAATATTAGATCTGAATAGCTTATTTAAAAAACTTCCAGATACTGGGTTATATCAAAGATTCAAACCCTATAAAAAAACAAAAATATTAAAAACAAATTTTAATACTACACAAATATTAATAATAAAATATGTAGAAAAAGTAAGATGTGTTTTTGATCAGCAATTAAAAAAGAAAACAAGACCATAAATCCGCAAGAAAATATAATTTTTGGAATAAAAAAAAATTACCTAAATATACAGGGTGTTTGTTTAAAAACCAAAGTTATCTGCGACAAGAGACAAGTTTAAAGAAATCACCGAAATACGTCAAGAATTTATTAAGGGAAAACTTAAAAGCTTCTGACGAGTACTTTTTAAATATAAAGTCAATAACTGTACTTAAAGAATTTCCTCAATATTCGATTTGTAAGGCCATTTTTCCGAAACTAATAAAGTTATATATACCTAATGTGGGTTTTTCCTAAAGGTCTTTAAAATATCTTTTTAATGATGATATATTATACAGGGTGCGTCTTTTAAAAATATATACTATTTGTCCTATTCTGTACATTATCACCAATATCACCATTAAATAGATCTTTAAAGAAGCTTTAAGAAAATACCACATTTAGTAAATCTAAGTTTATTAGTTTCAAAAATATGGGCATCCAAATTTACCTAATTCAAATAAATTTTAAAGTGCCGCCATTTTGTAGTAGGTTAAGATAAAGAGGGTTACAATGTACTCATCAGAAACTTTAAAATGATGTATCACTTGACCCCCGTTCTCATTTAGGAATTTCGGGTAGGTGGTCCTGGTGGTTAGGGGTTAAGGCGTCGCCTTATTTTTGTAAAAAACGTTTTTCTTCAATAAAAAATATCATGACGTGTTTCGGCGATTTTTTAAAATATGCCCCTTTTCGCAAAAAACTTAAGGGGTAAGTTTTTAAATAAACACCCTGAATACAATCTTTTATTTAAGGATAAAAGATAATGATTTTTTTTTTTAAATATAATAATCATTATATACTTAAACATCATGTAAAATTATTAAAATAGTTTTTATATTATTTTTTTTTAATTTTTATAAGTTAATCATTATCTTCTTGCGACATAATTTCAAAGCTTTTTAATGTTACGTTTAACAAAATTGAAAACCTATATATTAAAAAAAATATATAATATTAGGCAAAGACTCTTTAAACCATATTACATTTTTAAACCAAGTAATTTATTGCACAACAACATGTGGTATTTTTGCATATTCTTACAGTTTTTTCTAAGGTTTACTGAAACATGTCCTGTTTAATATTTTTTGTGCATATTTTTACCCTTTAGGTAAAAGGGATTTCTTGTAATGGCTCATCCATTATAGAAAGAGCTAAATTTTCAAAGGAAAAGTTTTAAAAAAGTACTTTTAAAGAAAAGGGTCAAACTTAAGGTATAATTCGGCTCAAAATATAAACGAAAAAAGGCAATACTTTATTTAAAGCAATTCACAATCTCCTTATTTTATGGAAATGAAGACCTTAAACTAAAGACAGGATGTTTTTAAAACTACACAGCCACGCACAAAAAAAGTTACTGCTCTGAAAGACAGACCATTGCATTTTTATGTTTTTAGGGCCGCTAAATTTGAATTTGTGGTTAAATTGACTCCATTAGGTTAAGATCAAGGTCATATCAAGGTCAAATTATGAAAAGTTATCAAAAATTGACCATATTCATGTTATTTAAAGGTTTTTGGGTCGCCGACCTAAAAATGACCTTGACTATGACCTGATGGGGTTAAACTGACCTCGGATTCAAATTGTGTGGTATATTTTCGATAAATTTTAATGATTTGACTTTGACCCTGACCTGATGGGGTCAAATCGAACACAGATTCGGATTTAGCAACCCCAAAAACGTAATAAGCAGAAACTTTTTTTTGTGTGGCTGTGCTATTATACGGATATTTAATAAATAATATGTTTTATTATTAAAGCAGCCCAAAATTCAGGTAACAGCCAAAAATCTTATTTTAACTAGTTCACTTACTAGATCTTTACATGTTTAATTATTTCATAAACAATAAAATGTAGTAGTAGGTAGGCTTGTGTCTAGGGCGGCAAATTTTTAGAGGCGGCAGTATAATGTATTATACATTCTATTAAAAAAATTGATAATAAAAGGTCTGTTTTTAAAATAATTTAATTAATAATAATAATAAAATAATTATATCCAAATAGATTTTTTTTTCTTTAAGGTTATTTTATACAGGAGTAAAGTTACTTCGTGTAAAAATAAAGTTAAGGGCGTGCTGTTCTTGCCTTAAAGAAGGTCATTAAGTTGATTTATGAAAATTAATGTTACCTTACAATTTAATAATTTAGTGTTGCATATAACTAAACAGGTATAAATACTTAAAACTATTTTGTTTAAAAATTTTTTTTAATACGATCTCCAAATCGGAGCCCACAAATTTTGAAAAAAAATACCAATATTGCAGTATAGACATAATATATTTATTAACTAGCTTTTGTTGTTGTTGTGTTTTTGCAAAACAAAAAGAGAAATATTTAAGATAACAACAGTAATGTACCTAGTTATAAGATACAAAGTTTACGACAAAAAATTTTTAAACATTTATTTCGGTTTACAAATTATTTTTTTCAAATAATAATAAGCGATTCGGCATAACAAAAATATATATTATTCATTTTTTTAAATTTTTTTAAATAATACTTTCAAAATTTTAAACCAACCTGTATATTATGGGGCAATTTTTATTATAGCTTTAAGCACCTCAGACCAAGCAAAAAATGTTGTTAGGCATACCTTTTTTCAAAATATTAAAAAAAAATACAGGTACATTTAGAGACACACTGCATAATAATATATCATATTGGACAACAATGATTGCCAATTAGATTTTTTTGTGCTCGTATTTTTAACACAACTAAAACAAAACTTAATAAATAAGAAGTGTATTCTCAAAAGCGTATACCGGGTGTTGCTCCGTCGAGCGGGACATAGGGAATCCCATGTAAATTTTGAAGTGGTCCAATATTGGCTCCCCTAATTATTTTAGAAGAAAATATAATAAGGATTTTTTAAAGAGCACGAAAAGTTATACCCAGTGTACAAATTTCAGCTCTTCTTAGTCCGCCAGCTAAGAGATAAATGCTAAAATAAGTTACGAATCTCCTATCTTCTTACCCGCCTTGTATTATTGGAAGTTTATAATAAAATACTGGAAAAATTATTTAACCTCTTACTCTTAAGTTGTCAGATCAATGTCACATCATTCTTAATTAATGAACTACTTAAATCAAGAAAAAATCACTATAATAAAATGGTTTACCAGGGAAATAGTTATCGAAGAGTAGCGGACATGTTTGCAGCCTATTTTCCCAATAGGCCAATACCAAGTAAATCGACAACAGAACGGACGATAAAAAATTTGAAACTACAGGCACAATAATCAATAATTGCAAATGTAAAGAAAATCGACGTGTTCTTACGCCAAACGATTTTTTTCTATGGGGACATTTAAAAACTAAGCTACCAATAAAAAATATGAAAATTTAGTCCAGCTAAGGAATGCTATTTTCACTGAATGTGCCAGAATATGGATGTACCAACTAGCCAACGTAAGAAATTAGTTTTATAATCGTTTGGGTTATTGTCTGGCAGTTAATGGAGGAATATTTGAACATTTGATTAAATCCTGATATTTTCGTCATAAATTGATTTCTAAATGTAGAAAAATGTGTTTGGTAATTTTCTAGAAACCTGCGGCAACTCCGATTTTAGCGAAATTTGGTATACGGGTTTTTTGGGACGCTGATTACGAATCTAAAAGATTTTTTGGCGGAAACGTTTCGTTCTCGAGATATTCATCATCAAAGTTCAAATTTGAACTTAGCTTATTTTCACTATATTCCCCCTTCTTTTTGCACACAATTCTTGATTTAAAGCTAAAGTGTCACACAATATTTGATTTTCACCTTTTAAAACCCCGTCTTTCTACGTTTTTTACATTATTTTTGCATTAAATTGCATGGCTTGTCTTTGATAATGGGGCAACCATACATACACATAGGGCTTCATGACACACTGCGATTAAAATGATTCAAAGTATAGCTATGCGATTTAATGCAAAAATAATGTAAAATACGTAAAAAAACGGGGTTTTAAAAGATGAAAATCAAATATTGTGTGCCATTTTAGCTTTAAATCAAGAATTGTGTGCATAAAGAAGGGGGATATTATAAAAATAGGATTAGTTTTAATTTCAAGTCTGATGATGAATATCTCAAGAACGAAATTCTTTCAGATTCGTGATCAACGCCCCAAAAACCCCCGTATACCAAATTTTGTCAAAATCAGAGTTGCCGCAGGTTTCTAGAAAATTACCATTTGTTTTATTGTCTTGCTTAACTGTGAGTGCATGTGTTGGAATTAGCTGTAAACTAAAATGAAATGCGAGGATTTTTTTGAAATTCCTGTATAAAATTGTTCAGTTTTGACAATGACATTATAAATTAATGATCTAAATTGTCACTGATAAATCGATATGGTGTTTTTATTGTTGATTTCTAGAGTACAGGGTGCATAATGAGATACTACGTTGCAGAAGTATTAAGGAGTTTACTCTTTACTGGTTGGTTAAAAAATGCTCAAATTTTCATTTTGGGTGGAACTTACTGTGCTCTTCAATAAATCCTTATAGCATTTTTTATAAAATAATTAGGGGAGCCAATATTGGACCGCTTCAAAATTTACATGGTATTCCCTATGTCCCGCTCGACGGAGCAACACCCGGTATACTTAATTTTTGTTTTAAATTTATTTTGGAATTTATTATTTATATTAAAAAGCACAAATTCTTTACCTTAAAATGAATTATTAGTTTCAGTATTTTTATTTTTATTTTTTTTTCATGGTTAAAAAAATTTCAAAGGCTGTAAATTTAATGCGTTTTTTATGAGGTTTAATTTTTTTTTTAGCTTTAAATAACCAAATTCTCAAAACGAATTTAGATAAACATGTAACACACATATATACACACACACATATATATATATATATATATATATATATATATATATATATACCTTATTGCTCCAATCGTTTTATCAGCTATTTTTCCTATCATCCGATAAGAACTAAAATAAACCTCATCCTAGGAATGAAAAATAGAGCAGTAAAACTAACTCACCCCCAATACAGGGATAGAGCTCTAAAACAACTCAAAGGCATTTTGTTGGAGAATTCTTACCCTGAAAAACTTATTAACAAGTTTCTTTTCAGTACGCAATACGCAATACCAGAAAATATTACAGACATTCCTTCACAACCATTAACTCTATCTTCATATATCAGTAACTCAAATAGTACTAATAATAGAAATTTAAACAGTAACTCAAATAGTACTAATAATAGAAATTTAAACATTCACAATTCAGATACACAACTGTATTTTTCTTTACCATATATTGAAACTTTAACTGATAAATTAACTAACATTTTTAAACATTTAGATGTGAAAATAGCGAAAAGACAACTTAAGACTGTTTCTCAGATTTATTCTAAGACTAAATCTCCCCTAAAAGATGATGAAAGGTTTGGCATTGTATATAAAATACCTTGTAAAAATTGTAACAAGTCATATGTTGGACAGACATCGAGAAACTTAAAAGGCCGCATTACCTCCCACAAAAGCGACTGTAGGCGGGGAATTCATTCATGTGCCGTGGCAGAGCATGTTTTGGATGCTGGCCATCAGTTTGACTGGGAGCATGCTGAGATCTTAGAAAACGTCAATTCATATTACAAAAGGCTATTCCTAGAAATGGTCCATATTAACCGAGAATCCAACGTTCTTAATAAAAAAGTGACATCTCAGATCTCAGTACTATTTACAGTTATTTATTACGTTTAGAAAAAGAAAAATATCTTAGCCTAATGGACTGTCCAGCTCCTGACGAATAATCACTTTCTAAGAATCTCAATAACACAGTGATAAATTAAAAATGAAAATTATATATTATTTATTAATGCGAGTAATGCACAAGATCCAACGAACAGTTGTGCTAAGTTAATACACAGATCCTGCGCTGTACTGTTAAACAAGATATGTCTCTTTCTTTCACACTTGATTAATCTTGCATCCTTTTCTCAAATAAAGTTTTCTAGTTACGTATATCGCTGATCGATTCAGACAATCAAAATTTCCTGTCAAGATTTCCCACCGCGTGTTACGCGTGGTTTTTCAAAGTAAAATCTTGTGTTTTCCTTAAATATGTAGTTGTTACAAAATAAAAATGGAGATAAATCTTGATGATCTGCATGGATTTTGCTTGTTTTTATACAGTAACCCACTTTGGTGAGTTCAAATTTATTTAAGTTTTTAGGTTAGTTTTCTAATTGTAAAAACTTTATTTTTAGTTAGTCCTGAAGAAGGGAGAAAATAATAAACTCTCGAAAGCTTGACAAAACAGAAAAGGGTTTTATTACTAAATTTAGGCCACCATTCCTTTTTCAATAATAAAAAGACTGCATCCCCACTACTCTGGTTTTGATATTTTTCTAAACTAGTCAGTCGCGACTACTCTCCTCTGTCTTTTCAGATATGGGGTTTTTCTCAGAAATTAAACATCAATATGGTACCGCCACTGTAGGCTTGCTTAAAA
Source organism: Listronotus bonariensis (assembly GCA_014170235.1). Lineage (NCBI taxonomy): Eukaryota > Metazoa > Arthropoda > Insecta > Coleoptera > Curculionidae > Listronotus > Listronotus bonariensis. Next base: position 172,887 of record JACEGR010000138.1, read on the forward strand.
CCATGGCCAGAATCTCCAGCAAACAGGCTTCCATGCGTAACAGAAGGATTTTTCTCCTAAAATGCAGACAACATGACGTTCTTCCAAATCACATTACGAATGGCACCTCCAACATCAACACCATGCTACACCACACAGAAGGAAATTTTGGAAGAAGAATTGGAAACTTCAATGAAAGGTTAAGGAAAAGTATTCTAAATCTAGAGATTAGGGCAACATTCTTTGAATTAAATACACTTAACCGCAATTTTACTCATGTATTTCAACAACTCTCAAATTGTCTTCCTCATCATATTATTGAAGACTTTGATAAGAGACAAAAAATTAAATATAAAAAAACCTTTAATAAAATTAAAAGTAATAATATCAAAAAACTTGAACAACTTAAAACTCGTTATAAAAAAAATATTAAAACACAGCCAAAATGGTTTAAAAACCTAACAAACATAGATTTTCCGCAGAAAATTATTGACTTAGTTTCCTTGGGGCCCAAATTTAGTATTTGTCCCCCAATAAAAGAGATTAAAATCACACATCTCCTTTCTGATTTAGAAAGAATTATAGTTAACTGTGATAACCAACAGAAAGAATGCTTAAGGGCTCAATATACAAATGTCATAACCAATTTTGTGCATAAAAATCATAATGATAAACCCTTTCTGAATGATATTTTTAATGAGAGTAAGCTCTTTCTTAAGGAACATCCAGATATATATCTACTCCGTAGTGATAAGGGTAACACCACAGTTGCAATGTACAAGAATGATTACATTCAAAAAAGTCAAGACTTACTCGATGACAATAATTATTACAAAAACTTAATAGTGACCCCACTTGTACCTTGCAACAAAAAGCTAACAAAATTGTAAAAAATTTGAAAGAGCAAGGTGTCATTGATGGTGAAGTGGCCTCAAAATTAAATATTTACAATTCTGTAACACCTAGGTTTTATACTTTACCTAAAATACATAAGCCCACACTATCAGTGAGGCCCATTGTGTCTTCTATCAATAGCCCTAACAGTTCCTTAGCTAAATTTCTTACACACATTCTTACTGAAGCTTATAATACCAACAATGATTATTACATTAAGGACTCTTTTTCGTTTAGTCAGTTCATAAACAATTTTCAATTACCGAATGACTATGTCATTGTCAGTTTTGATGTCGTTTCCCTATTTTCAAATCTTTCACTAGAATTGATTATTTTAAGTATACAAAATCATTGGGAACATATTTCACAATACTGTAATTTAACTCTTGACCAAGTTGTAAATATTTTAACATTTATTTTTGATTCTAATATTTTAATTTTTAATGGTTCATATTATAAACAAATTTTTGGTACTCCCATGGGTTCAAAAATCTCACCGATTCTGGTTAACTATGTACTTGATGATCTGGTTAAGGATTGTCTGGAACATATGCCTTTCCACATTCCATTCGTAAAAAGGTATGTAGATGACTTACTGTTGGCGGTACCAAGAGGCAGAATAGAAGTGGCTCTCGAATTGTTTAACACATTCGATCCGCATGTGCAGTTTACTGTTGAGGAAGAGACAGATAATTCTGTCCCTTTCTTAGATATGTTGGTAACTAGGAATCAAGATAACACCCTCTGTACTAAATGGTACCGCAAACCTTATTGCTCCAATCGTTTTATCAGCTATTTTTCCTATCATCCGATAAGAACTAAAATAAACCTCATCCTAGGAATGAAAAATAGAGCAGTAAAACTAACTCACCCCCAATACAGGGATAGAGCTCTAAAACAACTTAAAGGCATTTTGTTGGAGAATTCTTACCCTGAAAAACTTATTAACAAGTTTCTTTTCAGTACGCAATACGCAATACCAGAAAATATTACAGACATTCCTTCACAACCATTAACTCTATCTTCATATATCAGTAACTCAAATAGTACTAATAATAGAAATTTAAACATTCACAATTCAGATACACAACTGTATTTTTCTTTACCATATATTGAAACTTTAACTGATAAATTAACTAACATTTTTAAACATTTAGATGTGAAAATAGCGAAAAGACAACTTAAGACTGTTTCTCAGATTTATTCTAAGACTAAATCTCCCCTAAAAGATGATGAAAGATTTGGCATTGTATATAAAATACCTTGTAAAAATTGTAACAAGTCATATGTTGGACAGACATCGAGAAACTTAAAAGGCCGCATTACCTCCCACAAAAGCGACTGTAGGCGGGGAATTCATTCATGTGCCGTGGCAGAGCATGTTTTGGATGCTGGCCATCAGTTTGACTGGGAGCATGCTGAGATCTTAGAAAACGTCAATTCATATTACAAAAGGCTATTCCTAGAAATGGTCCATATTAACCGAGAATCCAACGTTCTTAATAAAAAAGTGACATCTCAGATCTCAGTACTATTTACAGTTATTTATTACGTTTAGAAAAAGAAAAATATCTTAGCCTAATGGACTGTCCAGCTCCTGACGAATAATCACTTTCTAAGAATCTCAATAACACAGTGATAAATTAAAAATGAAAATTATATATTATTTATTAATGCGAGTAATGCACAAGATCCAACGAACAGTTGTGCTAAGTTAATACACAGATCCTGCGCTGTACTGTTAAACAAGATATGTCTCTTTCTTTCACACTTTATTAATCTTGCATCCTTTTCTCAAATGAAGTTTTCTAGTTACGTATATCGCTGATCGATTCAGACAATCAAAATTTCCTGTCAAGATTTCCCACCGCGTGTTACGCGTGGTTTTTCAAAGTAAAATCTTGTGTTTTCCTTAAATATGTAGTTGTTACAAAATAAAAATGGAGATAAATCTTGATGATCTGCATGGATTTTGCTTGTTTTTATACAGTAACCCACTTTGGTGAGTTCAAATTTATTTAAGTTTTTAGGTTAGTTTTCTAATTGTAAAAACTTTATTTTTAGTTAGTCCTGAAGAAGGGAGAAAATAATAAACTCTCGAAAGCTTGACAAAACAGAAAAGGGTTTTATTACTAAATTTAGGCCACCATTCCTTTTTCAATAATAAAAAAGACTGCATCCCCACTACTCTGGTTTTGATATTTTTCTTAACTAGTCAGTCGCGACTACTCTCCTCTATATATATATATATATATATATATATATATATATATATTAAATATATATATATATATATATATATATATATATATATATATATATATATATATATATATATATATATATATATATATATATATATATATATAAAGAATAGTACAATTCACAAAATGTAAAAGCTTATATTAAGTCTTAAAAGTGAAAATCAGATTTAAGAAAAAAGCCCTTTGACTTATGAAATGTATTTTCGTTTAGCTTTGCATAATTTTTAGAATTTTACAAGCGCTTTATTCTGTAAAGGTTTTTGCTTAAAAATTCGTTTGCTACACAACATTGCTTTTAAATAAAGGGACTTTTGTTTTCAATATAAAAAGTCAAATAACTCAAATAGGTTGTGAAGCAGTAAAAAAAAGCATTGGATAAAAAGATTTTTTATTTTTTGTCACGGTAAAAATATTCATTATACGTTCAGGTATATACGGAATATTGCATTATTTTTCATTAAGTTACCTACAATGATGTTCATTCCGTTAAGTTTCTAGTTAAAAATGTGTAAAGTAAAATAAAATTATAAAAAAATAGTTTTACAATACCGTATCGGAAAATTTTAGGTATTAACATAATATTTTGCATGACTATATTGATTTTATGGTTGTCTTTATTAGCAAAAATTACCTACAAATAATTTAAATGTATAAATAAACAACTTTTAAATCCTTTTGCCACTGATAAAGAGAATTTGTTAAATGAAAAGCTATTTAAAGCTGACCCGACAATGGGCTATATTTTTTAACACAGGGTGGCTGTCCATATTTTTACCCATTTGCATGGAAATGGATACGTCACCCCTTATACCAGGGGACAAAAAATTACTATTCAGCAATTTATTTTCTTTAGTGCAGAATAATAAATATTTTCATAACCTAACTCTTTTGGTTTTGAAAATTTCCAGCACAAAATGCAGTTTTATGGGAAAACAAATAAACATCACAAACATTAAAAATGCTTAAAATAGTTCTTTTAAATGACTCTACCTTTAGAAATTATTAAAATACTACTTTCTGTTTAACCGGAAATGCTATAAAATTTGAACTTCTAGTGGTAGTTCTGGTAATTTTAATAAAACATTCTATATATTTTTTAGGATTTAAATTCTATGCTATTTTTGATATAAAACCTAAAATACACTCATGACCTATCTTCTTTGGTTTTAGAGAAAACAGCGTTTGAAAAGGTCCGAACGACCTCACAACAAAAAGCTTTATAAATATTGTGTCGACGTCTAAACCTTTTCAAACGCCGTTTTCTCTAAAACTAAAAAAGATAGGTTATGGGTGTTTTTTAGGTTTTATATCCGAAATAGCTTAAAGAATTTAAATCTTAAAACATATATAGGGTGTTTCATTAAAATTACCAGGGCTATCATACTTAAAATATCAAATTTTACAGCACTTCCGGTTAAACAGGAAGTAGTATTATAATGGTCTCTTAAGGTAGAGTCTTCTAGAAGAACTATTTTAAGCATTTTCAATTTTTGTGATGTTCATTTGTTCTCTCATAAAACTGTATTTTGTGCTGTCGTTTGGAAATTTTCAAACGCCATTTCCTCCAAGACCAAAAGTAGTCTAGTTGTATGGAATTCAAATCCTAAAAAATATACAGGTGTTCCATTGAAAATATAAAAGTTTATATCACTCCGATTAAACCGGAAGTAATACACAGATGCTATTATTTTTCCTAAATTGGCATCCGGTAATTCAATATAACGTCCCTTAATTTGAAAACTATATGGTTGCACTGAGAAAATTAATTGCTGGATAGTAATTTCGTCACCCGGTATATTTCTGGTATTCAATTCCTTCTGAACTGCAAAAATGATTGTCAAAAAGCTATGACCATCTTAAATGACTCCGTAACAATGAAGAGTATTACTTGACCAGTGCAGGCGTAGCTACTATGGGGCTAGGTGTGAGGCAGTGTCCCGGGGCCTCTCAAGCTTAGGGGCCTCTTGGAGTTGAAAAAGGACCCTCGGGGTAAGTACAAAATTACTGAAAACTAATGCGATAGAAAGTAAAGGAAAGGACCATTTTTTGCTCTTCAAATTTTTGGAGGTGTTTGTTAGTATAAATAAAGATGTGTAAAAAATGGAAAGTTAAAGAAACCCAAAAAGTAATAAGAACCTTAATTTTTGCTCTTTAAAATTTTAGGCGTTCCACTTTGCTTTTTTGCCTCAGGGCCCCTGCTGCCCTAGCTACTTCACTGTACTTGACAATAAAAATTGGCCACATACAAGATTTAAAAAAGTATGGCAACAAAGCTATATGTTATTCAATTTACAAAATTATATTTACGATATAGGGCTTAATTACTTTTTTAAGCATTTGCTAATATTGTGAGAAGCCGCTTTGTATATTCATATTTTTTTCTGAAACCTTGTATGCAGCAAATTTTCATTATTAAACAATTCTTCCTCCCTGATCGGACGAAAATCTACATATTTTCAATAGGTTTTGGTTCGTTCTGGTTAGTTTAATGTTTGTCCAGGTCAATTAGCAATACATTACAATGTAATACCATCCGGGTGTTAACAAATCTATTAGACAAGCCATAACTTCTAGAGTATTGGACATATCAAAATGATAAACGAGAGGCTACAAATATGGGCTACCATTTGGTTTTAATAAGTATATTTGACATATGTTTGACATATATTGCTAACTTTTTCTTACCAGGTAAGCAAAACTGAGTCTAACAATCTGCCGACAGTTATATAATCTTTTACGCTTTTTTTCAACTTTAATGTCTTTAAATAAGAATGTCATTAATGCAGTAATTGTTAACGTAATACAAATATGGGCTACTGAAAGAACTATCTGCAATTTTAACTTGAGCGCGTAATTCAAGTTTAAAATTGGAAAAACCAAGAACAGTTAAAAAAATATCATATTTTTATTCAATACAAACGTAATCATCTCTGTCAGCGCCTACACAATCAACATGGCACCACAAATTGCACATTAGACACTGAACCCAAGGCTCACCTTTGCGGTCTTCAGAAATTTTACTTTCACAAAATATACATTCAGCATCTATATCATCAGGTTTCTTTTGTCCAGGCATATCATCCATATCTAAGTCATCATCCGCTAACGTTAACTGGATATCATCATCTTCACTTTCAGACTGTTCTACCGATTGCGGTTTTTTATTCTTCTTTGATATTGTGGGTAACAAGATATTTTCGCTTGATTGAGAAAGGACCCGTTTTGAAACAGATTTAACATTTTGCTTGTTTTTATTGGCAATGCTTAACAATTCGTCTTTGTAAGGGGATGAAGTAATTACCGCTGCTTGTGATGCTTTCCTACCCCTATTAGTTGTTTTCTTTCTAGATATCGGAACTGGCGAAATATCAAAGGGTGACAACATTTTCTTTTTGCATTCCAGATAGTCTAGGTTGAATGTTTTCTTGACTGGATGGCTCTACATCTGATTGAGATGTGCTTGATGGTGAAGCTGGGAAATGATTCGTGGCGTTAGCCAAGTCAGTTTCGGCGGTGCAGTGTTCTGGTGTTTCTATTTCGGCAGCAAGAAAGTCTGCTTCTAAAAAAATATTTTTATTAGGCGGATAAATTCCATTAGCGCGGAATCCATTCAATGCAATTTCTCCAGTTTGAACTTTGAGATAGGCCCTTCCAAACAGTTCGCCAATATCGTATTGCCATAATGGCCGATGGTTGTGACGAATCCATTGTCTAATTTCCTCACTGTAGTAAATCTTTAACGCACCCATAAAAGTTTTGTCGAGAGGTTGTAATTTATGGGTTGAATGAGGGGGTAATGAGATTATCACCACATGATTTTCTCTTGCCATATTAACAACTTCTATATATAAAACTAAGAGAACAGTTAAAGAAGCAGAAGGCTTTACCGTGTTCATAAAATGTCTGAACCACTGAGCGAACGACGTAGCCTGGACCCATCCGCTAGGGTGAACTGCCGATATTGATCGTGGAGGGGTACCTTTAGTAGATATGCTATACCATTTCTAACATCAGAAGGGTAGTTTTTACTATGTATTTTCATATAGGAGAAATTTCAGGTCCGATCTGCATTTTTGGTGCCATCCCAACCCCTAACGCAAAATTAGAATTTTTATGCCCTAAGTCACCACGTGCTAGATAGGGGTAGTAACCATCGATGACGTCATCACCTATAAATTAAAAAAGTCCGCGGAGCTGGGAGTCGAACCCATGACACCCGGCCACATGCGTGAGAATCCAACGCCATATACCACTAGGCTATTGGAAGATATGAAAATTTAATGGCAAACGGGGTATAATTGGGACCAGACGTCATCACCTATAAATTAAAAAAGTCTCGCCGACGCTGGGAGTCGAACCCATGACACCAGGCCACCTGCGTGAGAATCCAACGCCATATACCACTAGGCTATTGGAAGATATGAAAATTAAATGGCAAACGGGGATCTAATGAATCTTTATATAGTTTTTAACGTATATTTCGGTTTCTACTAGATCGATTTTAGTTGTTCTTTTTGCTAATAATTTAATTTTTATAAATCTACAAATATTAATACTAAAATGTTTAATAATAATTATGTTATTTGAGTGTAAATAGGGCCTTAACAGTTTTTAACGTATATCTTGGCTTCTAGTGGTTTGATTTTAGTCATTCTTTTTGTCGTCCACCGGTGAAGCTTATTATCTCAAGATCTCCGACGTCATTAAATATTTAGGAATCTTGCACAACGCGTTATTTTAGGACGTGGCCAATCTGTAAAACGTCGTCTGTCATCTGTCAAATGTCACCTGTCACCTGTCATATGTCAAAAATCACGTGACTTACAAAATGGCCACCATGCGGGGGATACTTGCGCGGGGTGTAAGCGGGGGCTTAAGCGCAGGTGTAGAGCTTTTCAAGGTCAAAGCATACGTCAACAATAACAAAGATAGCTGCGGTTAGATAATAAACGGTAAAAAACAGTGGTAACTAAATAAAAAGCAGCAGTTGTAAATGGAGAAACGCAATACACGGAAGATGGACATACAGGCTAATACCAGATATTAACACCTGGCTAAATAGACCACATGGAGAAGTCGATTACTTCCTCACTCAGGCCTTGTCCGGACATGGTTGCTTTAAGAAATACTTGTTTACTAGAAGAAGATCAAATACACCTAATTGTCCATACTGTCAGCAAGAAGACGACGCAGAACATACACTCTTTATATGTCCACATTGGGAGGACACTCGTACGATGCACCAGCAAACAACAGGACACATATTTACGGAAGAAAGTATGATGAGAGGACTTATGGGATCGGAAGACTCATGGAACAACACCTATAACACAATTAAAACTATTTCACAGACCAAAGAGAGAGAGGAACATGACATGACATAGAAAATTGACAGCGATGCACATGCACTGAAGCAATGCGAGAGCGGATTTCGGTGTATGTAGCACGAAGTAACGTAGTGGCGACAGAGGAAGGGGTTTTAGCTGGCGGCAATTTTGCCAGAAACCGCACTCCCCAAGCGCTAGAACATCTCAGAACATCAAAGCTTGGGGATGTCTGACAAACAGATTTCCCAACCTCTTAAAAAAAAAAAAAAAAATCTCTCCTTGAAGAATTGCGTCCCACGCAAGAGAAATTGCAATCCTCAACTCAGGCCCGATTTTCGAATAAGGGAGTAGAAATTTCTGATAGAAAGGATGTAAGATTTTTCTTTCTATTTGCGTCTTTTATTACATTTAAAAGAAGGCAAATTAAAAAGAAAGAGAGGTTTTTCTCTTGGGGGAACTTTCTACTCTCTTTCTCTCAAAAATTCGGGCCCTGTTCTGAACTATGTGGTTGGTTAAACAATCTTTTAAGGTAAACTATTGTTTTTTGGGCTATTGGGCCGTCGTTGTTTATTTTCTTTTCTTGACGTTTCGACAGCACGAGTGGTTGGCATCCTCAGAAGATACTTACTAGTACTATATTTTGCCACCTACTTTTAACTATAATAGAAAAACATGTCCCGTAAAAAAGCTTTATACTTTTTCATCTATTATTTTTGAGCATAAAAAAAAGAAACAAATGAACGCAAAAACTCAAGAAAAATAAAAAGGTAAACTTTTTAAAATGAAACACCCTGTATTTTATGTCACCGTTAAAAAGGTCTTTTAAAAGCTTTACAAAAATAACACATTTGATATATGTATGTATTTAACTTTAATAGTTTTCGAAATATGACCACTTAACTCCGAAAAATTGTAGATATAATTTCCATTATACCTACCTACGGCACTAAGCGGAGACTGTAAATTAGTCTAGATATGAAAATTATATTCAGATTTAAATTGCTATTTCCGAAACTATTAAAGATAGATATATCAAATGTGGTATTTTTGTTAGGCTTTTAAAATATCATTTAAATGATGATGTATATATAATATACAGGGTGTCCTATTTAAAAAAGTTTACCTCCTCATGTTTTCTTGAGTTTTTGATGTTCATTTGTTTTTTTATGCTCAAAAGATAAAAGATAAAAACTGAAACTTTCATACAGGACGTTTTCTTTATCCTTCTTGGTTATGGTTAAAAGTGTTTAAATGTTTAAAAGTTATTCTAGTTTACTATTAAATGAGTCTGTTGACTTTAGACACCGGAAATAATATTATCTTAGGGGTACACTTAAAAATACTAAAGGGTTTATTAGTCTTTTATGTAATATTACAAAAACAATAAAATGTATAAATGATAATATAAATAATTATAATCACCAACAACGGTGTCGGACAGAATCGCATGTTAAGACGTGTAAGCCCGGCTGCACACTTAAAATACATACATTTTTGAAATAGGTAAATATCGCAAATAAACAAACACCGCATAAGGCATAAAGCTTATATTTACTAGAAAATAAATAATTTTATACGTCATAATAATATCAATGTGCAGCACTTTCATAGCTTTAAAAAAACGATAATATTTTTTCTAAGATGGGATGACGCTCTATTTGGTATTTGTTACAGAATAATAAAGAAAACCTGACCTTGACATATGACACCAAACAGATAAATATTAACTATGCAATTTTCTCTAATGGTGTATGTAGAAAATATTTTAGCAGTTATTTTTGGTATATATCAAGTAAAAAATGGTCTTAATATTCATCATCATCTCAATCTGGGGTATTGATCACCCAAATAAAAAAATCGTTGGGCACTTAAAATTTCTCTTATTTACTCTGGATACGCTACGCCCAACGGTTTTATTATTTGACTGGTCAATATCTCAGATTGGTAGCTAAGACTTATCGATTTTTTTAGCCTTTAGAACAGTAAAACCGTTTAACATTTAAAAAATATATTTAATTTATTTTAAAGTTTTTAGTTTTGTTGCTACTTGATACTTCTCATTCTATTGAGTTTATTTAATGCCTCACTATTACTAACCAGAACAAACCAGCGATTTTATAAATAGGTAATTGTAGAAAATATGTTATTCGCCATTTTGTGGTGGCGGCCATCTTGGATTTTTTTCTAATGAGCTCTATTTTACCAATCAACTCCCTTTCATTTGATACCCATATTCAAGTAGTCAGTTAAGTAAAACCGTTTAAAAACGGGAACTTTTTATTACCAGGCGCTAAGTCAAAAAAATATATACAGAAGGTTCGATAATACTGAAATCACTGATAGAATAAACCATAACAAACAAGAAAAACAGTAAATGACCTCAGTAAAAAATCGATAGTTTTGGGGTATTGGGTTAAGTGAATAAAGCTAAGCAAATGCTTTTACCTAAAATAATAATAGATAAAACATATAAAATTGCCTGAAACAAACAAAGCAAATACTATAGTATTAGCTTTTGTTTAACTTTATTACTTGGCCCATTGGAACTTGAATTTGTCAAAATGGTTCTCTGGGATCAGATTTTGATTGCCAGAGCAAATGAAATTCTCATTTTTAAATTTTGATTTTAGTTTTGCACTAAATAGCCACTTCATTAATCTCAAAGACCAACCTTAACTAAAAAGTTCTGCCGAAAAAATCTACAGTGTTGACACAGACTATACTTAGAAATCTTTATACTTTTGATATCTTAAAAAAAAGTTATGTATTAATAAATCACTAATTGCAAAGCAGGGTGATTTAGAATTGTAAACATTTTAAGTTGCGAGTTAAGGTGTTAATATCTCAAAAACCATGGATTTTATTGAGGTCATATCATGTATTTTTTGAATGCTTATGAGTTGTTCCACGAGTCCTTTAAATATTATCGTTGACTTTCCGGACACCCTGTAAATTAAAAACCCTTGTCTAAAGCTAGTTTTACACTTATCAAACTTCTTGTCAAATAGGTTTGATCAAATATTTGATATTCGTTTAAAGACGGAAGTGTTAATTAAAACAAATTATTTGACAAACTTCTTTAAAGCAGGATTGCCAACTAAGGGGATACAGGGTATATATATATATATATATATATATATATATATATATATATATATATATATATATATATATATATATATATATATATATATATATATATGTATATATATATATAACTTTGGAACTGTAGCCACAGTACCAATAATATTTAGGCAACTTAATATCCTTATACCAATGCTTCTTTCCATAGGTAAACGGCTGTTCAGTAAATCGAGATTATACAGGGTGAGACTTTTTTATTTTATTTTATGTATGCATATTTGATACAAGTGACAAATTTGATATTGTGCTTTGACCGTTTGATTCCTTGTTTTTTTTTATACAAAAAGGTATTCCTCATTTGAATTGATATCTTGGGCCGTTTTGCATAAAATCGCATTTTAACTACAGACCAGCATTTTGTATGTAATAAAAAATCAATCTTTGAAAAAAATCATTAAAATATGGTACACTGTCAAAGTTCTTCAAGGTAAACTCGGCCCAACCTATTTGAGAAGAAGTTTGATAAGTCTTAAACCAGCTTAAGAAAACCTAGATTGCATCCGCGAGTGTGGGCGACGAGATTTATTTACTTTTTTTTAAATCCATCGATGTAACATTTACTATACAAACTTAATAAGGCTTGACTTTAAAGTTGTGACATATAAATGTGCTTTCACGCTTAAAACTGAAATGGCCCAAAACTTTAGGCTAGGTTTCTTAAAACGTCAGTATGAAATTATGGATGTCCTACCTAAATAGTGTAAAGGCTGTATACAATTTATTGCACACTATTTCCAATTAATTGAATCTGGTAGGTAAATAAATATTTTATTTTATAACAATGCCCACTTCTTTTAACACCCTGTATACTGTATATATGCCTAAAAAAATTGAAAAATATTCCTCTTTTATTTTATTTACGTACTTCCAATGGTTTATTTTAAATGACCAATGAGAAAGGGTACATCGTAACAATTGAATCTGATTGGACGGATCGCATTGAACCTAATACTGTGCTCTTCGTCCTAGATTTTATCGGATGCAGATAATCTGGTTCTAAATCCTTTAAAATTGGACAAAGAAAAGAATATACAATGGCAAAGAGAGAAAACAAATAAAAAGAAACTTCTAACCTTACTTTTGTGAAATTTTTTCAATTAATTTCATTTAGTTATAAAAAAATAGACAAAATAATGACCACTAAAGAAATCGATACTATTAAAATATTTTAGCAATATTTAGGGCGTTTTTCGTGCAAATACAGTTCAAAACATTTTAAAAACATTTAAATACCTATCTCTATCTAACTCTTATATTAATATTGCCTGCCATTTCAAATGCGGTTTGAACCACTCCGATGAATACGGTTAACACGAAAAAATTACTTTAAGGTTACTTTATATCCCAATATTTCTTTTCTTCATTTATCAGCTGTTTTAATTGACTGTCATTTTTTAAACCTTTTTCAAAACCATGAATATCATACAAATTGACCCCAGGATAGCATTAAACTTAATTCAAATCGCTTAAAATACAGGATTGACTTATGTCGCTAATCCAATCCTTTACTTAATCGGAAACGTGTATATCGCAATTTGTTGCCGGATTAATTTTTAACCGATTGGTTGACTCGGATGCAGTATAACGATATAAAATGTAACTACACGTACTCCATGATGCATTATTTAATTTTGTAAAATTAAACTTATTTTCATTTTGTCATTTATGATACCACATGAGAACGATGCAAACAGTTTTATTTTAAAAATACTGATCAAGCTATATTTTGCTCCATAAATATTTTATAAATTCCCACCATTATAAAAGGAAGCACAACTTTTCTCTGATATTTATAGAATTTATATCGATACATTAATGTATTAGTTTAATAGAAAAGGCAATAAAGCTACTATTTATTGGCGGAACGAGAATAATTTTATTTTAACTAACAAAGAGCGAACGCAAGTTAATTACAACTACCGGCTTTTGTGTAATTGTCTTTATTACTGATACATTTTCTTATAAAACCAGGGCAAAATATTGTTTTATTAAATAGTCCAATATCATAAAACATAATCTAAAATTTTATTTAGGATTTAAAAAGCAGATTTTACAGACTTATTAAACAAGAAAGACACTTTACTCACGGGCGTAGATATGATTTTCAAATAATTATATCTAAAAACTGGGACATGGGACCCACACTAAATATTATATACCAGTTGTTAGTGGCCTTAAGAGAAACACTTTTTTGAATTTGCGAAAAACGTTGATTTTTTTATTTAAACCCCCCACCTTATATAATCCAAGTTTAAAAAGCATATCCTCTTCTTGTATTTGTATTTTTTCATAAATTTAATCAAATTTCATCGACAAACTCCAAATTTTGCAAAATTATTTAAATTTTTCGAAAAAATATCAGTCAATTTTTTTTACTGTAACATTTTTCTCTGCAAAATTTTCAAATGCCTTCAACTAAAAGAAAAAAGTTTTTACTAAATTTATAATTTGTCGATAAAATTTAATTAAATTAATTCGCTTTTGAAACTTGGATTTTACAAGGGGGTTCAACAAAACACCAACTTTTTTTCGCAAATTTCAAACTTACAATTTTCTTTACCAAAGTGTGCCTTTTAAGGCCACTAGCATCTAGTATATATTTGGCGTGGGTTCCATGTCCCAGTTTTTGGATATAATAATTTGAAAATCATATCTACGCCCGTGACTTTACTACTTTGTAAAAAAAACAAATTTTAGAATTGTTTGTATTTTCACGAATTTTAACAAATATTACATAATTTTTAATATTCCTGAGCCAATTTTATGAAAAAAGGTTCATATAAACAAGGGTCTAAAAATGCTTTCTTTTTAAGATACAAGGTGTTAAACTTTAAAAAGAGAATCGGGTTTTTAATAATATCTTAAATATGCCTTATCCGATTTAAAAAAAAATTGGCTATGATTGGAAAAAATTAATCTAAAAACCTCAAGTGATGTCAGAAAAATACAATCGCAAAGTTTTAGTGACTAGTATGAAAGATAGAAATAAAACAAGTTCGCAAATTGACATTTTTGTGTCTAACTGGTATTTTTCAAATGGCAACCCTTTTAAAACAAGCACTTTGCAAATATAGCATTTTTTTTACGATTCTAACAATAAAAAAATTATTAGCGATCGGATTAAAAATAATGACATAAATAAAGGATCATGGCCACCTAGCTGCAATACTTATTACAAACGAGTCTCAAAAAATCAAGTAGGCATTAAAAATTTCAAAAATATCAAATTCCTATTTGCAATTGTCTCAGGAATCCAAAACTGTCAAAATATCTAGGGTGTTCCATTTAAAAATTTAAAATTGGGGTTCATTTCAGGTTAGACCGGAAGTAACCCAAAAGTAAAAAATATGCGAAAACTCTTCTTTCCATACCATTTACCTATACCAAGACTTATTTTCATATATCTAATACTCTAGGAGGCATGGCCATAGGCGCAATTATTAGGAGGGGAAGGGGGGCTTAGCCACCCAAGAGAAATGATTGAACATTTAAAGTATTACTGTTTTTTTGGCAAATATACTCTATATACCTCCACAAAAACCAGAAGCTAGTTGCGCCACTGGTTATGGCTTGTCTAATAGATTCGTTGACACCCGGTATGTAATTTAAAAAAATGCCGTTAACCCTATGTACGTTCTTAGTATGACATTATAGTCATAAGTGTCCCTAAACGAATATTAGGCATGTCTTATTAAATACCTTAACGTAAAAAAATATTTTGTGCAGAAGGTTCAAATTCGATAAAAATTTATTATTCCGAGGGTTTGGAGGCAATTCAGCATATTTCATCCCATATTGTCCATGTTCGTTTTATGTCTCTATTTCTGTTGGATCATCGTAATGTATGGCTGTAATAGATACACTTTTATTCCTTTCTATTGATTTAGAAATGTACTGTTTTGCAAATTTGTAGTTATGGCTTAGAATAGGTAAAATTTCGACCCCTGTTCTCCTGTAACCTGCAATTGACTTCTTTCAGAAAGTTTAAAAAATATCGTTAGTTTCAAGCATAATACTAAGCAGCTTCACACGGGCATCATAAATTTACTCTGGGTAGAAAGAACAGAATTTTAAAAAAATCTAGTAATGTCAGGAGAAGCTCTTGGTTCAACATTTAAAAAAAATCCACTATTACAAGGAGCTAACTATAAAGTAAGATTGAAAACAAGTACAAAGTATCAGCCTCTTAAGTGACACTAAAAAAATTAGTTACTGAAGTCAATAAATATCAGCTAAAAAATAAAGCGCTCACATCAACATAAAAAATATCAAGATAATTATGGTACGTATTTAAAATTATTTAACTATAAAAAAATAAAATTGCAGGAAACCCAAATTAAACAGATATTCAAGTTGTCCCCTTTAAAAAATTAAACCATTTCGCTGTCTCTCTATATTAACAACATATTAAAGGTATCCTTAAACTTTGCAATTAAAACAAATTCTTTAAAATTGGGGGCATAATACATACAGTCGTTGGTAACTAAATTCTGTAGGAGACCTACACAAAGAAACTTGACTTGTCAAAAGAAAACACCAGACCGACTGCAATAATTATAAATTAAGTTTTAATTAATTAGAATAAAAAATAAAAAGATAATTGGTTTCTTATAAAATATTTACTATCTTTAGGTATAAAAATATAAACCAAGTAACCGTACTAGGCTGAACACAATTATTTTATAATTGTTGGTTATGACACTGGAAAGTAAAAAAATATATATATATATATATATATATATATATATATATATATATACACTACTCAAAAGAATTATCGCATATGCTCGATTAATTTTTAATCGCCCGGTATGATGTGCTGTTAAAAGGGAGTAGTCAAATTTGTGATTATAAAATATCAGAAATGGGTAAGGGTATAAATTATTCACAAATGAGATTTCTCCGTTTTAACAGCACATTTTATAGGGCTATTAAAAATTATTCATTTTTTCAAAAAAATTATCACCCCGTAGGATCTATTGCTAACAGTAAATAACAACGGTTAATATAAAGTTATAGCTTCACGTTTTCTTAACATTTTATTTTTTTAATTGTCTTGATATCTTAATAATTAAAAGAGATATGGCCATTTTAATGAAAGCATTTTTGTATTGAAGCTTATGGAAGAAATCGAGCATATGCGATAATTCTTTTGAGTAGTGTATATGCTGATTACTTTATAACTATAGAATATAGACTCTCTTTAAGGTACTATTAATCAGTAATTAGAAATAATGGTATTTATGCCGAATAGGTTTTCTCGCCAATTTTAAGATTTTTTAAAAATTTTGGCTTACATGCTATCTCTATTTGTTCCTTATAATAGTGTAATGGCGCAGTTATAAATAATTTAGTATTTTTTGTAAAAATAAAATTTAGATTTTTCTGAAAGTTTGTCACTTTTAATTTGAATATTTGGCAACATCGGCAACTTTACGCATCCGATTGTCCGAGTTCTATATGTAGAGGATTTTTTAAAATAAAATTCAACGTGACTGAAGTCACGGTCAGGTTAGTTCTTAGTCAAGTCTTTTTTTTCAAATTACTTTTTTAAGGAATTAAAAAATTTATATCCCTTTGACATATTTTTGATGTTGCCAAATGTTCTTCATATTTGACTTCAATAAATGACGTTTCTTTAACCTGTTTGCTAGTTTGAGGTTATAAACATACATTTTAATTTTCTGTTACATTTCTCCATTTTTAACAAAATATTCATAAAAAAGATTTTTACTTAATTTCGGACGTGATTTTGACGGAATATTAACTCATTTTACTTTATTTTACCCTGCCCAGAATCCCTATTCACATCCCGGTCCTTGAAGTTTTGGGTTATAATTAATTAAAAATTGGATATTTTGGATCAGCGCCACTTGTATTGTATTTAGAAGAGGGTCTAAAATCAGTAAGTATCACTTTTTAAAAAAAAAAAATCTTAAAAACGGCAGAAAACCCTATTCGGCACTGTTACCGAAAAATAATAGATTTAGATTACAAACTATTTTTAAATAATATTTAATATTAATACCTATGATATAGCTTTAAACAATCAAAACTTTGCAACCTGCACACCTCTTTTAAGTTTTAAATAATAGGTAATATGGGTAATAAAATAAAACCACAACTAAAAAAATGTCAATCGCACAGAAAAAAACTTACCCCGCTATCAGCATTAAGAATTTGACCAAATTTCCATGACAATTGTCCACTCATATAAGACTGACTGTGAAAATCCATTTTAAACAAACAAAAGGCCTGGCTAATTAACTACTTTAAATAACCACCAACACTCTAACCACATAATTATCTCACAAGATTTTTTCGATAAAACGATAAACGCGTCCGCGATATTAACAAAATAAACAAAATTAAGTTAATATAAACAATAAGATGACTTGTTTTGTTACTACCAATTAGGCACCAACCAAGAAAATGTTTAAACATCCACCTACTTATGCCACTAAATCCATTACTATAATTAGAGTTTAGTGGCTTCACTGAGGAAACTGAGAACGAAGACTTGATAAATGAAATATCTAAATGAGATAAGCCGATTTTCTAGCTGTTTCAATAACGACATGCGCTATTGTTTTATTATACAAATTAATTTGATGGCATAAAGTAACTCCAACTGCCGGCGATAGGCACGACTTCGGGGTTAAGAGAACGTGGAACACCGACGCACACTTGCACTATGTCTGAATATATGTAGTTTGTACGGTGACGTTATGCTCTATGAATATGTAATAATAACCCAGCTCTATGAATGTTTTGTTTCTCCTTTCCCCTCTGCTATGCTTAAATGCATACATCTAATTTAATAAATAGGCCGGAATAAAAATACGTTACTGATAAAGAGAATTTAAACAAAATAATTTTAAAAGGAAAATGCAACATAAATAAAATTATAACAATATTATTGCATTTTTTAACGTTTTACATAAAAAATGTCACATTACTACAATACTAATAAAAACTTTAACAAAAGAATTGGTTAACTGTCAATATACCATAGCTAGTTATTGTTGGATACCTTCGGACCAAGTTTTTTTTTCGCAATAAACATAAGGATATAATAATATTTTAACATGTAGGAAAAGCAATATATTTCCAGACGATGGTAGAGTCGTATGTACATTGCCTAGCAACGCCTTTTACCTAGAAGAATAATTCATTTTGAAATTGTCTAGATTTCTGTCCGAACGGGGAAAAAGTTATGATATGCTACTGGAAATCTCGATGTGGAAGCATGGTAATTATATTCCAATGATAGAGGTGGGCAAGACTTTATACTTTTCCTCTAATGGTACTGTTATAGCAATCACTTTATCAGAAAAAACTTGGATGATTTAGGTAGTTCTCGGATGCGTCAATAGACAGCTGACAAGAAAATCTCTTATTAAGAAATCGTATACCAATTTTAAAAAGAAGTGAATCGAAATCTCAGGTAGTTAGATGATAAAGGGAGGAAATAAGTTCCATAAAACCCATTACATTCTCAGAAAGCACGTGTATCTTGTAAAGAAACAAATTTTTATAGCTCGTCACGCACATTATTGGTTAAACCAATAATTCTAATAATAATTAGACAATGGTATCCATCTAATCATCTGTACAAAGTAGCTCTAGATAATTATCGTTCAAAGAAATACGAAAGAACCATAAAAATAATTTTATTATCACTACTTTTTCCAACATATAAAATGATAGGACCCAATTGTAACTACTCTAAAGAAAAGTTAAATAAACTCTTTAACTTGATTAAAACATGCTACTATTAGAAGAAACGTTTATATTAGCCTAGAATTAACCTATGTATTTATGAGTTCTTTTAATCCCTATGAGAGCCCACAAAGGTTTGTAAAAAGCCTAGTACTAAGTACCGTGGGTGCCCGGTTTCAGATGTTTAACCCACTAAAAGAACTATTCGAAAATCTTATTTTTTCTTATTACCATTTTTAAAAATTAGACAATATTTAAGGAAATAAAGGAATACTTACAACTAACGTTCATGAAATAATATGTACAATTAAGTCTTATCAGGTCTTATGTGTTTTCTACAAGTGTCCACGGCTGTTTCTAATACGAGTGCAGAATAAAATGTTGGTTTTTACCGTTTTTCTCAAACAACGGTTTAACTGTACATAAAAAAATAAATAGCGCAAAGAATAGATTGCCTAAAAAAATAATTAACTTCAACTTTAATAAAAAGCCTGCAATGTACTAAGGAACAAACATTTTTTCTTTTTTTTTTTCTCTGTTGGGTACCGTGAGTGGTGGACAATTCTTCAGGGCAGAAGCCATTAGAAAACCTATAAAAAGCGATAAATTCACAACAGCCCAAGGATGGGTGAGAGAAGGAAGGAAGCCTTTCTGTTAGTAAAGGATCATTATTGAGGCGAACAGCTCATCTTTGAATGTAATTAGGAATGCCAAGGGTTGTGGGGGACGCCATGCCCCAAATAAAAGAATAATATTCCAAAAGATGTCAAATTTAGGACACATACAAAGTGAATAAGTTAGAAGTAAAAAAAACCACGAGCGTATTTAAAATAATGTAGTTAATTGTGATCCTTTTTTTTATTAAATGGACGACCTTTAAAACTAAAAATTGGGATTTTTAATGTTTTAAAAACTTAAGTAATAGGTAATAAGTAGAACCTAAATACAAGAGTTTAATTTAATATATTACTTTCTCAAGTGGTTACACACCTGGACAAATTATTCTGCAAATGAAATGTAAATAAAAAATAAATAATACGATAAAAACAGATAACGATAACGTTCTTAGATTTAATAGGGTGATGTGTGAGATTTAAAGGGTTAGGAATATTAGAATTTCAAATTGTCCCACTGTAAAATAGCATAAAGCAAATTAAAGGTTGTGCTTTTTAATAATACCGTATTTATTTCTATTGGACCTATATTATGTACTTTAGATGCTAATTGATTTTAGCTACAGTTAAGGGATTGCTTAGGTGCATTTTAGTTATTACCCAATCGCTTTTAAAGTTTATTCTTTGTCTAATCTATACCTGTTACGTGTTCTACACGCGTTAGACCGTCTCTTTTCCACGAATTGTCTTTGACCATTTTGATTTGGCTAAACGTGTATGTATAATTAAGATGTGAAGAAAAAATGACGATGATAAACAGTTAAATGTATTGTGTAAGATATTATCTACTTTCAGTCATGAGAAGATAGTAATATTCAATTTACATGATTAAAATTAATTTTCGGTTAATAACTAAAAGTGAATTTGGTAGAATACAGAATCGTGATAAATTTTTTTACTGTTTCAAAGTTTTAATATTAATTATATTTTTAAATTTTGTTTCTAATACAAGTTGTCAAATGGCAAATATTTATACTTAGTGTGAAAATTATGCGTTATGAACGAGAAAACTGGATTAGTCAAATCCAAATGTGTATACAAGAAAGGGCAATTTTTTTAATGTTTCAACATATTACCAAATATAGTAAAAATTAAAAAAATAAATAAATTCCATTTGGTATACCCAAACAGTTTTTGTTAACTTTCAGTTTTCAAAGGCCTACAATATTTTATTACAATTTTAAAAAGTGTCTATTTCTTTTTAAGTATACATTGATAGGTCTTTTGTAAGAATATAATATAACAATTTAATATTGGGGATTATACACTTTAAAACTAGCCCTCTCAAGTCTCCAAATCCCACTGTGTAAAAAAATAAATCCTAATAATAGAGTTAGGCCTCAGACACGATCATAGGCTTCAGCGTAAGCGGCCAGCGTTGAGCGGAAAATGTGAGAGCGTGTTAAATCAGCCGCTCGACGTTCACGCTGGTTATCGTGCTCGAGGCCTATGTAATAACTCTATCTTATTACATGCACCAAAATTGGACTCGCCAAGCCTAAATATCTAGGAAAGATAACTGTTATAACGTTTTTTTTATACTATTTGTTTTAATAAATCAAAAACATTTTAAATTTAATTTGTTATACCTAAAATGAATATGAGCACTTACTGATTTATAACGCGTACATAAAAAATTAAATGCGACTTTAACAAGTGTCTTTTTCCTTTCTATGTAGTATTATGTTTTTTTTGTAGGATTCAAAAAATAAACTTTTAGGGCTAATTCACCCAGTAAACAAAAAAAATCTTAATAATTATATGTCTTTCTTGTCATTCCAAATTTTCAGCATATTACAATAAATATTATTTACTTCTAGTCTAAGATCCGAATAGAAAGCGACCGTCACCTATCTGTTTACCGGATAAAAACTATTTTATATTAAAGACAGTATTTAAACAAAGGTATTGCCGTAGGGTTGCTTAAAAAAATTAGGTCAAGGCTATAACCAATTAAAAAAAGTAAGTATTAATATTCTTGAGTGACCCTGTATAATGTCGATTTTCATTTTTTTTATTGTACATGACAGTACTAATATATTAGTACATATAGTTTCTTTGATTTTATAAATCAAGCTGTAGTAAATTTTTAAATTGTAAACTTTAAAAATTTGTTTTGGTACATTTTGTATTATTTAAAAATATATATTTTATTAACTAGCATACATACGTATTTAAAAATATAGGGGTAACCATTATACAAGGTGTGTCAAGGTTTTTTAAAATTAAATATGGCCTTGACCTAATTTTTTTACTCAACCCTATGGCGATACCTTTGTTTAAATACTATCTTTAATATAAAACAGTTGGGTGAAGGTCGCCTCCTATTCGGATCCCGTACCATCCAAGATTATTTGTTAATTTTACCTAAGAAATGAGGTCAACCGTAAGAGTAATTCTAAATATTCGGAAGTATTGTTTCCTTGAATACCGCCTCGCAAGTCACAACCTTTTGTAGATAACATAGTAGGCCGGTCAGTGCCGTTGGCCGGCCAGCGAGACTGCTTGGCAGCAGCGAAGGCAGAATATTACATTGGCGGATTGGCGAACGAATTAGCATTGTTCCTAGCAATAGCGAATCACCAGCCTTTTTTAACAAGTTGTCCTAAAGAATTTTGATCTTTCATCATCGACGTGTGCTATTTTTGTTCAGGATTATGAGATTTATTTGTTAGTGCTCTATTTTTATTCAAACTACATTTCAAAAAAAAAACTGATTAATATAACTTTTGTTGCCCAAGAAGCAACTATACGATACTTTTTTAAGAACAGTAGAACTGGGCTTGGTTTAGTCAATTTTAATCTCAATAATCGACCAATGGTCAAAAGAATAGGCTTTTTAGGGGCAGGGAGGGGCGCTTCCCAAAGGCTCCAGAAAAAATAGATTATCTTCGTTATGTTTATTAAATATACAGGGTGTAACATAAGTGACGATTTTAATTTAAAGGGATGATTTCTTGTAGTTTTACAAGTAAAAAGTTTACATAAACATAGGTCCGGAAACGCTTCGATTTTGAGAAACAGGGCGATATTTTTTTAAGTCGGTATTTTTATAATAGGTGTATATTAAAAAGGCTTTAACTCATTTTGATGAAATTTAGTACATTCCTTTAATGTAATAAGGCGCTTGAAAAGCTCCACCTAGGTTAAGATTATTGGGTCCAGTGGCGTCTTAGTGGGGTCCACAGCCAATCCTATTGAGAAAGAAAGTGCGCCACTGACTTTTTATAAAGTTATTTTTTTCTAATTACCCAATTAAAAAGGCAACTTTTTAATTTACTGTGTTTTCTTCGTATCTCTTTGATTTCGAAAAAAATTAAAGCCACTTTAAGTGAGACTAAAAAGTATCCATCAGCATAAAATAAAATCTACTTGCCTTTAGTAAATAAGGAAAATGACTATGGGTACTTTTAGAAGAAATTAGAGTGACTTTAATTTTTTTCTCGAAAACGATAATACCAAGAAAATTTAATAGACTAAAAAGTTGCATTTTCAATTGCTGAATAGGAAAAAATAAAAACATTTTGTTAAAAGTCAGTGGCGTACTTTTTGTCTTAATAATATTGGCTGTGGTGCCCACTGAGTCGTCACTGGACCCAATAATCTTAATCTAGGTAAAGCTTAACGGGCGCCTTATTACATTAAATGAGTGTACCAAATTTCTACCAAATCAGTTGAAGCATTTTTAAGATATTTAAAAAATATCACGAAAAAAAGTATCTGGACATATTATGTTTATATAAAGTTTTTTAGTTGAAAAATTACAAGGATTTATCCCTTAAATTTAAAGTCATCACCCATGTTACACCCAGTATATTATGGGGTTAAAAAAGATTTTTTCTTGTACGCAAAATTCAATTTTAAATATAAATCATCGATTTAAGATCTAAAAATGTAATATACATAACTATTAGGTACATTTTTTGAAAAACTCTCTTCCGACAAACAACTTTTATAAAGAATAATATTTTCTGTCAAATTGCAAATAAAAAGTTTTTCATTTGTTGCACTCTGTATTTATATATGTAATTTTTGTAGGATTGTTTATTATTTCTTATTTTTTTAATTTTTTTAGATTATACAAATAGATTTGCTTGGCTTTATTATTTACAATACTTTTACTTACTAGTTAAAATTTTGTTCTAAACTGTTTAGTGACCTTGTGAAAAATGTCATAACAAAATATTTTTTCAATTCAGTTTTTTATTTTTTGTTAACACATTGCAATTAAAAAATACCTGTGCAGCTACAAGATATGTTAAGAAAAAAATATTAACGGCCAGTTTCACAGTATTTGGTTAACACTAACAATAGGTTTGTTACCATAGAAACAACAAAATACGAAATGTGATTGGTGTTGCTAAAATAGTTAACCCAATACGTCCTAGACAAAATAAACCAGCAAGCTTAACGTTTAAGTATTAGCTTAAGGATTTTTCGAATAGTATAATTTTATATAAGCAGCCCTCCCCCAAGCCTAAATTTTGGCTACGCTAATGAATAAGGAATTACCTAAATAAGTCTGCCGTGCGAAGTTTTACATTTTACTAAAAATAAAAAGCATTCACTGAAATTGGCATTTACCATTTTTAAAGTATTTAAATGTTTTTACCCTGAAATGTATTTGAATTACACCATAATAATTTGATTCTAATATTGTGTTATAAAAGTACTATAATTTGCATTATATACCTTAAAGCCAGACACACCACACAACCATTTGCAGCCTTTAAAACTTTTTCTTAATAAAGATAATACGGGTCTTTGTAAATGCCGCCTTGAAAGATTGGTCTTAATTTCCACGAAGATATTTTTTTTTAAATAATTATAAACATATCGGCACTCTTTGATGCTTTGCGAGAACCATATAACACTTAAAAATGTATTCTACAACAGTGATACGTAAAGCTAAACAAAGCATGACATTTTCTATAAAAGGTTAAAATAACAGTATTTATTGCAATTAAAATACTTTTGGTAGTAATAACGAATAAGGTCTAAAAAAACAATAACTTATAATCACCTTTTTTAAAGTAAGAATAATAAAACATAGTACATACCCCTGAATAAAGAGAACTTTCGCCAAATGAACTATCTGACATAAATATCATGCAATAAATGTCAGATGTAAACGATCCTTAAGCAATACAATTTATTTCTTTACCCTAATACACTCTTGGACAAAAAAAAAGGAAAAACAAAATTTTGTTCAAAAAACTTTTTAATTTTTTGAAAGATTTTAATGATTCTTTAGTTTAGTTGTAGCTCCTTCCATCAAGATTATTATTTATGGGTGTTACAAAAAGGTTTATAGGATTAAGTGTTATACAGGGAAGAGCCAAACGTTGCATTTGACCAAAATTTTCGAACACCCTGTGGAATTATTTAATGAATTTTTACCATTACCCATCTTTTCTTAATATTTCCTTTTTATTTATATCAGTAAGTATATCAATTCTAAAAGGAAATACAATTTTTTAAATAAAACAATGGAATTAATTATGATGGTCGTAATATACGCTATATTGGGTTTGTTCGTAGACAGTCAGAAACTATCAGAAACCGTCAGACGCAAGCGCATTTCGTTAAAAGCGTTCGTGGAGAAGAAGTCTTAAACTGCTGATCGCCTGTTCGCAGACGTCTAATTTTTCGTTGTGAACTAATTTCCAATCGTCAAAATATTCCGCTGGTTTTGTAGAAATTTTTAGTTGGAGACATGCGCAATGACCATTAATGTGATTTCATTTGATTTTACATGTTTGTTTTTTCGTAGTTGTTTACAATTTTAACATTTCAGCCAGATTAAGTGTGTTTTCAGTCTTTAGTTTTAAAAATTACTTTATTTATTTCAATATTTATTAGGGTTGCCATACATCTTTTAAAAAAATTGGCTAAGTTGCGTTGGTCCAGGCATGCGTCATGCCGTTCGGAGAGTTGTGTTTTTTAATTTTACTTTTTTTCGTACCCTGTATATCTTAGAGGTTTTTTTCGTAAATGATATACTTTGGTTACGGCCCTTACAATTGCACAAAATAATAACCATTATACACACTTCTATATAAATATTTACTTTTTCTTTAAATTAACATATTTAATGTTAAATGGCAATAAAAGGTCATCAATCAAGCGTAGCCAATATCTCTAAACCAAAACAACAAATTAAAAATCTTGTAATATCGCTGATGATGACGTTCATAGTAAAGATTCAGTTGCGCAAATATCCTTATCGTAAAACTGTTTACATGATTCAATGCAGGTGCCTTTTTGTCTGCCACAGTACTTGTAACAGATAAAATTTAAAGAAAACTATTGTTGTGACCCAAAAGATTATTTAACATATTTGCCAATAATTCTATAGGATTACCATAAACCTTATTGATAACTAAAAAGATTTTGTCTAATTGGTTTTTTATTTAAACGTAGTATATTCAGCATACCAAGAGCATTAAACAAAATCTTATGTTTTTTCCATATTTTCAAGACACATACAAATTTGTCAAGCAGTAAAACATGATTGTAAACCAATAGCTGTAAAGAAAGTGCGATATCACGCGTTGATCACGGTTTAAAATTTTGCATATGTAACTTGGACAGAGTTTAGATATAGTATGTATCAACAATCAAACTAAAACGAATAATATATTAATTGCCGATAAATTCAGTTATGTAAATAAGAGAGAAACCATTAAAAACAATGTTTAATCCAACTTTATTTACTTTATTTCAATTTTCTGATATTCCTTTGATACATGTACCAAATAAGACTAAAGTATAAAAGATAGACATAGGACATTATACACCGTGGCTTTCCATGGCACATTTGTCAAAAATAAATAAATTGTTGTCCAGTATGTTGCCTAGTAATATACAGGGTGGACATTTAAAAACGAAACACTGCTAATTTTGGGCACTCACGGTCATTTAAATAAAAACGATAGGACACGTCAATTTTTGATTGATTTTGGAGAAAGATATTTTGTTGCAACTTCCAACTCCTGAACTGCAACCTTCTAGCAACCAAAAATCTTAAATAGAAAGAGGGGTCAAGTTATACCCTACTTTGAAGGTCCTCGATTGTGATTACAATCGCAAAGTTTGAAGTATCTGCTATTATTTCTTTTGCTATGACAACTTGTTAAAATTTTGATTTTTCTTTAATAATATTATTAATTTACCTGTAAGAGTACGTCAGCTGTAGAATTTCGTAATATAGCGCTGACAAGTCACGCTAGCCATCTAGTGTTCAAAACAAAATTTAAACTTACTTATTGCTTAATTGAAACGAATTTCACATTTCATTTACATTCATAAATGTTGCCATGAGTTGTCTTTCTTGCACACGTCTTTTCTACAACATCAATTATTACTGGTTTATTACTAACTTGTGTGAAAAATCGATACCCAAAAACTGTCAATAAGTGACCATGTCCTATGTTTTCCTTTGGCTTCCAGTAACCACGCTTGACAACGCCGCATTACAGTGGCTCCGTTACGCATTAACTAACCACTGATTACCCCTCAAAAAATTCTTGCTTTTCGTAAAGCGAATGTTAGGTCCTTTCTCAACCGAAAAATTGCGTGAAATGAAGTAGTCTGCAATCTCTAGTAAAATGAAAGTTAGTAGTTACAAATACAAATCATTCTTAAGGTTTGTATATAAATGACATGAAAAGCAGGAGTTTTGTTCTCTTAACTGTCGAACATGGGAGATTTCTTTTTCGTATATTATTGCATAGACAGTAGGGAATTATTTTCATTTGTTTACTTAAATCTTTCTTGCCCATTCCCGTTAAAACTGCGGTATGGCATCAACGGTGAGATTATGTCTTACTGACAAAGGGTACATCGTAAAAATCGAATTCGATTAGCCGGATCGCATTGAACCTAGTACTGTGCCCTTCGTCGTAGGATTTATCGGACGCAGATAATTCAGTTCTAAATTCTTTTAAATTTGAAAAAAAGTAAAAACAAATAAAAATAAACTTCTAACCTTAATTTTGTGGTATTTTTAATATTAATTTTATTTAACTGGCGATTGCCTTGCAGCAAAGCCATAAACCCAATCAAGCAAGCAAGCAAGCAATTTTATTTAAATTTTGGAAAATAAAGTTAAAATAATAACACAAAACACTATCACAATATTTTAGCAAATATTAAAGACTATTTTATTTCCCACTATTTTGTTTCTACACTTAGCTGCTTTACGTATTACGAACTTAATTCAAATCGCTTAAAAACAGGATTGACTCATGGGCTTGACAGTCACAATTTATGCATGTTCAGAAGTTCATCGCTGTTGTTGATTTTTACAAGTGTTTCTTATTCATATGCTAGGAAAGTCTGGGAGTTTCGAGCTCGATTATCCAGATTTTCCAAGGACAACGCGGGAAAGCTTATAAGCAATAGCTTATATGACCGGAACGGGAGAACTGGCGAATTGACTTAGTATCAGAGCCATAAAACAAAGAGATAGATAGATAGATAGATAGATAGATAGATAGAATTGGATTCAGTATAACGATGTACACTTAGTCACTGTCGAACAACGAAGGTGTTCATGGAGTAAGGGTATTTATTGCATGATATATTTACATATGTCAGACAGACAATTCTGGCTAATGTAAACTGTCAAAAATGTATGTCTGATAGAATTTTGTAATTGTTTACATTTTTGTCTGACATAAATATCTTGCCAATAAATGTTAGATGTAAACCTACCATTAGGTTCAATGCGATTCGCCCAATCGGATTCGATTTTTACGATGTACCCTTAATCATATAACAAACTCTTGCTTTTTGTGTTAAAATCCATGAACCCGGTACATCCACTTTTATAAGTACTGTGAGGCAGGCCAAACACATGATACAATAAATACAAGGTAGGATCTTGCGCATTTATCACGTGACCACCGCCATAATGTGATAAAAATTGTAAACAAAGTTGAAACCATACGTTTGTATTCGTATTTTAAACGTATTTGTTTGGCGTTTTACTTTGCTTTTAGGCAGTTTTGTGATTTTAATATTAGTTAAAGTATAAGATAATAATAAAAGTGCTTTAAACAGTAGTTTACATAAGTTCTGTTTATGCTAATAATAAAATTTAACACTAATTACCATCAAATACTATATTCTTATATTAACTGTAATATAACTCATAACACTTATTTTTTTAAACCCTTACTAATATTTAAAAAAATGGCTGAAATACACAAACATTGCAGTCTTTCATAGAGCTTCAAGGTATTGAGGGGAAAAATATATTGCTAAGTCATTGCGCAAAGAGAACCGATTTAGAATCGCTGTTGATCTTGCCTTTTATTTATTATATCATGGGCGAATCTAGTAAGTGGAGAGGGTCCAGGTAAATGACATGAAAAGCAGGAGTTTTTCTCTTAACTGTCGAAAAAGAACGATCTTTCGTAAATACCTACATTCTTGTACAAGTTAAATATTTACCTAAAAGCTAATAATGGACTCGAGAATCAAAGTATTGTCACGTCCTGTAAAATAGTTACTGATATATACATATCTTCCATTGTTGTTGCGTTAACATATAATTAAATCACGGTAAAGATATGTCGCTTCAAGGCTGGATTCCACATCAAATTCACAATCATCTGTCTAGAAATTCACATGGACAAACGCATACCTTTTATGTATTAAAAATATTTGTTTTAATTGAAAATATATCTATTGCTATAATAAAAAAAATAATAAAAAGATTCAAATTTAACCTACTTAATTCTACACCTTTAAACATATTTTGTGTGAGTTTAAAAACCTTTTAAGACTATAAATATTAAAAAAAAGTTTATAAAAGTCTTTTAGTAATTTAGAAATTATTCCAAATAACTGTAAACTTATAAAATAGAAGGTTTTGTATTTTACTTAAATGTTTAATTAGTAAATTTTTAAATTCTATTGCTATGCTTATAGAAGATAAATTAATGTAGATTTTAACAGGTGTACTAATTTTTAAATAGTGTAATTGCTTAAAATTAAAATATACTTTAAGATTTTATTAAACGATTATTTGTGATTACTTGTAGAATTGAACATATAGATATATGTATCTCTGCAATAATTAAAAATTATTTATTTTAATATATTAAATTATTTCCATAGCATCCTATTAAAGTATTTTAATAATGGCAGGCCTACAACATTAACATCCTTATATCTTTATACCGGGTGCCCACGAGATCACTTTCCGGCTGCCATTTTTTAATTTCTTTATCGATACTGACGAAAATTTGTGGGGTTGTTGACTAACGAAAAGTCATTTTTAGGTGTATATGATAGGCAGTTTCACCGGAAATGACTGAAACTTTTGATTTTTAAATGGGTCAACCTGTCAGATCAGATCATTTTTAGTCGGAATACAATATTTTTAAAACAAATTTTGTTCAAATATTATTTTTAAATTAAATTTCTATTTTTGATCTAGAATGCCATGATCATTCTAAAATCACTCCTCATCCTTTACTTACTTTCAGAAAAATACGAATTCGATTATATCTTTTGAAACTTTTTTACTAAAGGGCTTTAACTTAATTTTTTTAGTTTTTTACACTAGCTCTAAAACCAAAAGAGGACCATATCGTTGGATTCGCTTTGAAATACCGCATTTAGAAATATTATAAAAGTGATATGGTCCTATTTCGGTTTTTAACCTAGGGTAAAAAACTAAAAAATTAGGTTTTGAGCCTTCTAGTAAAAAAATTTAAAAAGACAAAATTGATTTCGTGTTTTTCTGAAAGTAAGTAAAGCATGAGGAGTAATTTTAGAATGATCATGGCGCTCTGGATAAAAAATAAAAATTTAATTTAAAAATAAAATTTGACCATAATTTGTTTTAAAAATATTGTATTCCGACTTATGATCTGAAAAATCCAAAACAAAAAATATACAGGGTGTCCCACTTAAAAATTTTCGGTGAAACGGGAAGTAGTAAAAGCCTATCATATACACCTAAAAATTTTGTTAGTATCGATAAAGAAATAAAATAATGGCAGCCGAAAAGTGATCTCGTGGGCACCCGATTTAGTATAAGCAAAGTCGCTTTTCGGATCTGTATGAAATATGTATGTATGCTTTAAATTTTAAAACTACTTAACGGATTTTGATGCAGTTTTTTAAATAAATAGAGTGATTCAAGAGGAAGGTTTATATGTATAATAAGTTCTGGTTAGTTTTGGTTAGTTCTGGTTCTTGTTAGATTTCTAATGTGAAGTCGTAAATAAACACATTTTTTGCGCTTACATTGCAAACGCTGGCTGGTATAGGGAAAGAGGAATTGATAAATAGATAAAATTAAACGCGTACGAAGCCTCAGGCAAAAGCTACTTTCTTCATATTTATTTAAAACTTATAATAAAATGTACTAACGATATTTAACAATTGGGTTTCTAGCAGAGGCATATTTACATATTTGCCGCCCGTAAGCTATTAATTTTAGCCGCCCCTAATTTTTTCCTTTTTTATTAAAAAACAATTTTAAAGAACAAAAAAAAGGTCCTCACTTTTATTTCTACGCTACAAAATGAAAATCGAAATCAACTAAACAATTTATAAAGTAGAAAAGTACAAAATCTGCCGCCCCCGAATAAACGCCGCCCTAGGCTCCAGCCTACTCAGCCTTCTGGTAAATGCGGCACTGGTTTCTAGCGTAAGCAAAATAATTAGCTTTTAAATATTTTAAGCTCTATACACTTTAACATCGGTAAACTATTGCTAAAAAACAATTTACGTGGAAAACTATCGGCAAATATCTATAATCTGGTAATCAATTATAGCCGATTATTATTATAAAAAACAGTGTTCATTATATTTCATGCATATAATAGATTAATAAATTTATTTATTTAAAAGGGTTTTTCTGACAACTTAGAATACCCTCAGGCACCGACAAAGTATGCATAAAACATTTTTCTTGACAAGTGAATGGCTGCACCTTTATAATTTGCATTATCTGGCAAATTATTTACCTTTACGTAAAAACGCAGTTTTTTTCTGAAATATAAAAACAAATCACTTTAAAAATTCTAAGAACGATATCGCGTCTAGCAATATACAATTTTTCTAATACATCAGTAAATAAATGTATATTGTATATATTTAAAATACCGGCTTGCATTAAAAGCTTCTAACGGACAAGAAAATACGTTAAATAAATAAAAACAACATTGCTTGCGTAAACTACATAGGGGTGAAATGATTTACATGTAGTTTACTGTTACCTTACGTTTTAATTTAAACACGTTTTTAAAGGTTTAAGACCGTATTTTTGACAATATATTAAAACTTCAAAAAATATAGGGCAAATATTTGACATTGTTTAAGTAGTTGTAAGAAAAAAGTAATACTTTTATTCTTACGATAAAGGAAAAACTGATGTGTACAATTTGATGCTGATCTATTTAAATAAACTCAATCATTGCATGCAATTATAACCTTTGACCATCAAGATATTTAAACGTTCTTTATAGATGTTACTTTGAATATCAATTAAAATTGGCATTTAAAATACAACAAAAAGGAAAAATCCTAACTAAGCAGATGGTAAAAATAAAAAATAATTAAAAAACTGTTTAACCGTGTATGTATGTTGATGAATGAATCTAGCCAGCTAATTTACACGGCTTTTTACTGATTCTGAGTTACTACTTTTTTATTAGACAGGTCCATCTTAGTGCAAACAAATAAATAGTTTTTTTTTGTTCTTCTTGTCTTTTCCCCTACTTCTTAACATGTGTATATTATTTACCCGCACTGTTTCATAGAAAGAGAAGATAACTGGTTACTTAGATAGCCAAAGAATAATTTAATGTAGAATTAATAAGACATTTATTTTGATTTAAAGCTTTACTGTTACTAAAAATACTGCGGTAAGTAACCTAAAGTTATGATTACAATTTATTGTTTCTTTTTGTTTATGTAAAGTAGGTGTAACTAAGAGCTTGCTGAGGAATCTTAGTTCTTGGGTTTGGTCCGCGTCAAATTACAATCGTCTACGAGGCATCTTCAGGGATCTTTACCCTGCGAGATTGGAACACTGAATAAATTATTGAGTCATTTATAGACAATAAAAATTTAATCGAAGTTAAAAACCAAACATTAGCTGCACAGGATGCTTATAATAACCATTTATTGTTACCGTTTAATGCAATAGACTCCCAACAAATCGCTCATTTGCTGCAATAGTGGTACAACGCAAAAAAACAACAAGTTTTGGACTAAGAACAGGTGTAAATAGAAAAATTCACATTCTTTTAGGCTGCAATACTGGCAGAGAATATTTAAATCAACATAAAGGTACCTATCTAATATTTCTTCAAGCAAACTAAAGCAGTTTTTATGTTTTTACCTTCTTTTTTTTTCGCCCTTTCGGGGTCATCCCACCAAGGCCCGACGACCGACCCCCTAGGTGGTGCACTGCAGCCTGAAGGCTTATTGTACCTTGACCCCTACTCGTTCCCATTCACACACCATGTTTTTACCTTAGGAATAAACCCATTTATCTCGAAACATGATTTTTTTATTTATGCCGCTACTGCATCTCATGAGCAAAATAATTTTTTTCTGATCTATAAAAACCAACTACAATGCAAAAATTATATTAAAAAATATTTGGAATTTTTATTTGATGAAACGACTTTGCTCCAGATCCTAGGGCAGGGATAGCGAACCAATGGCACGCGAGGCTGGCTGTTGTTTTTTTATATCGTGGGAGGTAGGGGCAAGAACTTTTTTTGTTCTTCAACTTTTTATAGACTTACCCTGGAAAGTAGGAAAGTATTTTATTAATGGCTCGCATAGGACATAATTTTAAAGCAAGCAAAATTGTGGCCGACTTAAAAGTACGTGGCACGCGTAGAACATCATTTTACATTTTTGTACAAAAATGGCAATGATACCAAAAGGTTCGCCATCCCTGCCCTAGTGTATAAACTAATGAAAGCACAGTCGATTGACTTTAATGAATTTGCAAAAACTATTAAAGTCTAATTTTATGTGTAAAAAAAATTATACATAAAAAAGTAAAATGTACTCAGCTTTTTCGTCTTTTTTAATCACAGCGCATAATCAAATGTCATTAATAAATTGTAATATCATTAAGAAAATAAATTGGTAATCAAAATTATGTGTGAACGTAATTGTATTATACGATAAGTACAATCTGCTTTATCTAACTACTGATTTATTTTATTATTAACCTTTGGAAAATAATAACCCAAAGAGGGATACATACCATAATGGGATAATCGAGTTTAATCTAATAAGGCGTTCATGTAACCTTGCTACTCCTTGTTTAGCTAAAAAAATCAACTTTCTTCTTATTGTTTAAAAATGCCTTTGTATTTAATTTTAATTGCTATGCGTTGTAGAAATACGGACAAATGTGCCTGCACACTATGAAAAAGAGACTTAATGATACAGGGGAAAAAATGTGTACAAAATTTATTGTAATTAAAACTAATAAGAATGAAAAATAAATAAAGGTTTAAAAACTGGGATTTTAAAGATAATATATGTACAAAGTATCCGCCCATATTTTGATCTATTTGGATTGCGAATAACTTTGGATTAGAAAAATCAAAGTTATCAAGATATCAATCAAAGATATCGGTTTTCTTAGAGTAATATAAACTTTTGTTGTTCTTATGCTGCGTCCAGACTTGCAATAATTCGCCGCGCCGAATAGCGCGCCACATGGCCCCACATAGAGCGGACGTAGACGGGGACGGAATTCACGGCGTTCCAAGGGATTGACGAATGATTCCGCGGTGATGGTCTGTTTGGATGGATGTTTGGCGAATGTTGCAAGTCTGGACGCATCTTTAAGATATTGGCGATCAAAATGGGTTAAAATATGAATGAATTCTTTTATTATTGTTTATTATTAGAGTCTATAAATTACTTTAGCCTGTTAGTTATTTACTTAACTATTTATATTATTAATTACTTATAATTATTGTGCCTCATTTTTCATATGGCTGTTCGTTATTAAGAAGATGTGCGAAGATTGCAAATACAGCAAAATAAGGAAATGCAAATACTATTGAACTGTGATAGATATACACCAGTTACTCTTATGTTACAGTCACTAGGGTGGTTGAATATTGAGCAGTGTGTTAAAAGGGCAAACCTCATTTCAATATATAAAATTAAACACAACCAAGTTATTTAATTTTTTATCTTAAGAAGCGTTCAGATTTTCATAGTTATGAACCAAGAACTTGTCAATATTCCTATGGTAAATACAACATGTTAACAAAAAAACTCTTTTTATGACGGTATTCGCCATTTTAATGAACTGCCTGATAACATAAACTTTGCACCTGAACTTAAAACTTTTAACAAAAGACTTTTAGATTATTTACGGAAATGATTTATTTATTTTTATTTACTAGTTAAATTTCTGTTATTTTATTTTTTGTTTAATTTTGCTTGTATTAGCCAAGTTCTAAATAAACGTAATACTTATTTAATATTAATTTATTATTTATTTAATAGGGCGCTTAAATATTTAGTACACATACCCAATAATTGATCCTTGCGATGTAAACAAAGCTCAAATATTAATAAGTAAAACACAGAGGAAAGTCTCCTAAGTTTTGTTTATAACTTTATTGACCAAACCGTTTGTTACAGAAACATACCTTTATTAATGTATTTTTTTAATGTGAGTTTAAATATGGCCAAAGTTGAATAAGTTATGCAACTGTTTTAAAACAGATTTTCATACTTAAATACCAAACGTTATCTCGTCTAAGATCGCACCATATACGTTAAACTGGTCGAATAATAAATAACGCAAGTACACGCGTGACAATAAATTAGGTGCATTATTAGTATTTGACAACCATTTTGCCGTAATAGGAGGAACAAAAATTATTAGAAAGCCATGTATTGCCTACGCCAAACACAGGCAAAACCTACTCCAAACACTGAATATCTGCTGTTACAAAACAAGTTAAGTGTATGTGAATACGCTGGAAAGTCCAGAAATTAAAGGTAGAGATTAACTAGAAATGCCTTATTTTAATTTGTTAAAACGGGAGCGTTAACTGGTATACTTAGATAGCACATACAGGGTAGCACAAAACAGTTGCTACATTTTAGAAAAAAGCTCAAATAGCGTAAATAGACCCCTCTCCTTTGCACAAAGAAGTAAATATCTTTGTCTAAAAGTTTATGTCAAAAACCCGTAGATAACGAGTTTTAGTAAAATATTCAAAACGCATCAAAAATTATCGAAATAAATTAAAAATATTTTTTTCACATTGACACCCTGTACCATAGGGTGTCCGTTATCTCCCAAATCATTTTTTTAGCGATCGCCCCCTGAACTTGTAGTATATAGCCTTATAAAATATCCAATGTAAAAATGTTCATTTTAATTTCTAATTAATTAATTCATGATTTAAACCGTGCCGAAATCATGTTCCTTTTAAATACCATAGGATTTTTGGATTTTTTCCTTTTTTTCTCGGATACAAATAGATTAAAAAATTTGCTTATCACATATTCTGATGGAAAATTTTACGCTCTGCAAAAAATTTCTCTCACGCATTTTCAATTAATTGACTCCTTTAAGAGTTATTTGGCGTCAAACATTAAGATAAGATTGAGTTGTGTTGAGTTGTGGCCATCTTTGGGAATTTAATAATAAACCGGCATTTTTTAAATAAAACACTCGGTATATTACATCACCATAAAATAAATATTTTAAAAGCTTTAAAAAACTACATTTGATATATCTATCTCTTATAGTTTAAAAATATGGCCATTCAAATCTGAAAATTATGTTAAATTTCCAATATATTATCTTTAGCATTAAGTTTAGTGTCGAAGATAAAATAGACACAATATCCACTATTTTTTAGATTTGAATGGCGATATTTCCAAAACTATAAGAGATAGACATATCAAATGTGATATTTTTTAAAGCTCTTTAAAATATCTATTTAATAGTGATAAAATATACAGAGTGTTTTATTTAAAAATGCCTATTAAATTCCCAAGGATCGCCACAACTCCATCTAATCTCAACGTTTGACGCTAAATAACTCTTAAAGGAAACATTAGGGCATTTTTTTTAATTAATTGTTATTACTTCTTATTAGTAATTATATAATAACAACAATAAATGCTTAATTAATTAACGTTTATATCTATTCTGACAAATTTTACTAAAAAAAGTGTTTTATTTTTTTAGGTTTTTTGAAAATTATAACACCCTGTATTTTAGGAACGAAAAATTTAAGGACCCATGTTTACATTTATCATTTTTTTCATAAAAATAGCTCAGGAATAGCCCTGAATTTTTTTTTGCTGCAATGAGAAAACACCCTGTATATTAGATACATTTTTTAAAAATCTTTGGACAAACCACGAAGGCTACGAGTATTGACTAATTTATAAATTAGTAGCAATTGGGTGTATTACTAGAATTTCTCTTACTTTCTACAAAAATAATAAATGTTTAATTTTGATAATAAAATATACCTAAAATTACTTTTAACTATTTTAATATCTAATTTATATGACGTCAATATTAGTGATTACTAGACATATGCTGTTTTTTTAAACTTGATTACAAGATATGATTAAATACTTAGCAGTCGATAAAATACTTTTTAAAAACAAAAAAAATGTTCTATTGTAATTAGTGAGTGTGCCCTTATTTGGTCTATTTTTAATAATAATTTGCCTACTGGTAGCATAACCAGCAAAATTCCATTTTTATCCTTTAAAATAAACCTCTGTTTTAGTATGGAAATTTCTGTTTTTTTTTCCGTCTAGGTGACCAATAAACGTATTTTTTTAAAACTACTTGAAACTGATCTAATTGCTTCAATAAATATGTCAAATGACGCATAATATTTTATAGTTGGTTCGCGTTTATGTTATAAGGTTTGTCCCAGCAGGCTGTCAGAAATGTTTGCAACCGTTTGGATTGTGCGCACGTCAAATTTGTCGTTCTCGCAGTGCCATGTTTGTAACATTATACAATTGTTTGTTGTTCCAGCAGTAGTTTTAGAATATTGGAAGCATGTTGTAAACCGTTTGAAAAGTTTGCAAACTTTCTTTAAACATTACTGACAAATTTCTAACATAACCTTTCTTGTATTGACGTAAAGCAGTATGCACGCCTTGTTTATTTTTCGTTTCAGCAGAAAACTGTTGCTAACATTTCTAAGTAATGTTTGTAACAATTTTTGCGTTTTACGATTGTTGCTAAAATGTTTCCAATATTCTGCTGGAACAAACCTATAGTTTAATCGAAATTATATCATAAGAAATATCCTATTTTTCAAAGACTCCTTTAATATTTTTACTTATTATTGTCATCTTTTTGCCATTATTATCATGACTATTGGTAAAGACCAGGGATCGTTAGGATTGTTAGCAAGAAAAACATTGTGGTTGGTTTACGAAGTTTTAAAGGTTTTAAATTCACTGACTCTTCCCAGTTAAAAGTTTACCGACTCCTGGTACAGACACTAATAAATAGAGTTAAGTTAATGAAGAAACCCCTAATAAATAACTACATAGAATATATAAAAACAAATTTTATATTAAATATAAGATTTAAAAAAGGTATTGCCACAGGCTTGCCTAAAAATTATGTCCAAGGCTATATTTAAATTTAAAAATAACCTTAACATTTTTGTCACACCCTGTATAATGGCCATTTTTATTATTTTTAGTCTACATAACAGTACTACTATATCTCTCCAGTTTTATAAATAAAGCAATGGCAATTTTTTTAAATTTTAAATTTAAAAAATACAATTTTTGGTGCATTTCGTGTTATTTAGAAAGACATATTTTGTTTACTAACCTAAGAATGTATTTAAAAAAATAGGGTGTGCGTCATACAGGGTGTGTCAAAAAGTTAGAGGTTATTTTTTTATTTAAATATAGCGTTGACCATAATTTTTTGGAAACCCTAGGGCAGTACCTTTGTTTAAATACTATATTTATTATAAAATAGTTTTTATCTGATAAACAGATTGGTGCAGGTATTCTAAAGTCATACTATTATCGTAACACTTTCAGTCAATCAAAAGATATACCTATCGGGAAATCCAATATATGCAAAAAAACTATTAATAACTTATTGGCACTAGCTAAACGACCGCCGGCGGTTTCTTAAATCTCCGTGTATGAAAACCGGCGAAAATTATAATTAATTTTATTACCGGCGGTTTTTACTTATTTTATCGGTAGATGCCGCCGGCCGGAGGGTTTGTTTATAAAAACTGTTGAAAACTGCCGAATAATAGTTGAAGTTAACCTAACTTTTATAAGAATTTGTTTTATTTTTTATTATTGATCAACAAACAAAAATAAAACGAGATACATTTGACACATACGAAGATTTTGTCGAAGCACTTCATAAGTTAAAAAAACATGTATGTACATCTTTTAGGAAAGGAAAAGCCAGGAGTATTTTAGCGACATGAAAAAAAACTGATCGTGAACTAAAACTAAAGTACTACCAATTAAAGTATACAAGTATTAAGGTTGGAACAAACTTTAAAATTCTCAGGAAAAAAAAGAAAGTTACAAGATAAATAATTCATGAACACGGTTTATTTCTTCAATCATATTATCAAGATTAAAAAAAATCAAGTTTCCCATAGCTACACGGTTACGAGTGTTGAGCCGTAAGCTACAGGTTCCGAGTTCGAATTTTGGATGGGTAAATAACTTTTCTTTTTATATTTCTTTAAATATTTTTTTATAGATTTTTGTATTTTTTTTATTTTTTATTGTATATAATTTAATTTTCAGACAATTAATTTTCCACCTTTTAAGAATTTAAAGGTACCTATACATAATTGCTGACTTTTATGCTGACGATGACGTCCTGATTTCTTCGCCTTTCCTGCCCGGCAATATTTTTTAACGTGTTTTTTGATGTTGTAAATTATTACGTCCATGTAAGACAATAGTTTTGTAACGTCTCCTTTTTAATTATAAACCCTTGATAAAGTGGCAATCCAGCCACGAGACGTTAAGATAAATACAATAGTGGTTTTATTTGCCTGTCCCCATTCGGCTATACTACTCCAATTTGTTTTTCCAAACGGTGCTAATAGAGAATTATTGCAAGTTGCCTTATTAAGCTCGGGAATTATTAATACCGGCCTTATTTAAATAGTGCTTGTACCCAATAATTAGAGTTATTGCAAATCATGTTGACAGTACCATTAACCTAAAAAAGGAGGAAAAATTTAGTAGTTTTTCTTTATTGTTTTGTATTGTAGGGTTTTGTTTTACACAATTAAAGAAAAAGCAAGGTTTTGAGTATTTTTACTTCTAAAAACTTTTCGATTCTGTGCTCGGCAGCCGTTTGGTTTACACGAACAGATCCGAAGTTAAAATAAGACCAAAATAAGGCACGACCTAAAACCGACATAAATAAAGCCGGGCACTATACTTATTAAGGGAATCCTTATCCTACCATGCATCTGCGCAAGCTCAGATGTCAAAATAAGGCCGGTATTATTAATGCCTGGCCTTATTTTACTATGCAATAATTCTCTATTAACTAAACTACAATATTAAACAATAAAACCACAAAAAAACTTAACGCTTACGGCACAGCATAATAAATAATTGTTAAGGTTAGATTAACTTTAACTATTTTTTAGCGGTTTTAAATAGTTTTTATAAGCAAAACCGCCGGACGGCGACTACTATCAATAAAATAATTAAAAACCGCTGAAAGTAACAAATTAATTACTATTTTCGGCGGTTTTCATATACGTACATATGAAAACCGCCGGACAGCGGTTTTTCTTATAATTCAGCTTAGGCCGCCGGCGGTCATTTAGCCAGTACTTTAATTATTTCTACTATAAAATACAAACCAACGAGGTCTAATACAGTTCAGTGATAATTGCGAATAAGTTTATAATACCATAATAAGTACGTTTATTATGGAACAGTTATAGAAGCAATTTAAATCTCTGATACAAATTAAATGTCTAATGGTTCAGTTAAAAAATATTTCACAAAGTGGTAAAACTACTTAAAAGATTATTGCAGTTTATTAGCAATAAAGAAATAGAAGTTATGTTTAATGGGATACTAAGTTTAATAATAAGCCTATAATATGTAAACGGCCAGTGGACTTTATTTTATTATTATGTACGAGAGGCACTACTTATACAGTGGTTTTCTGAACAAAATGGTAAATTTTCAATAATATTATTTTTGGACTTCCATTGTCTTTTATTTTTAACTAATACACCACGTTTTAGATGGTATTTATCTTCAACCGTTTTCAAGTAATAACAGTTATAACACACACATTTTCCCAATCTTCCAGTGGCGTTCGAGCGGAAATTTGAACGAAATACTTTTAGATAAAAAATATGGTACCGAATTGCCTTTTCATGGAACAAAAATTATTATCATAATTCCAAAAAAATACATTTATATTAATTTTTGGTTGATTACATCCTTATAGACTTTTCTAATGTCTCTTTTGCTTTTTTGCATGATATGCTGTTAGTTAATTACTGTAGTCCCAATCATAATAAACTACGTGGGTTTATTTAAAATGAGGTAAAATTCTGCCATTCTTTAACTGTTGCATGTCTTTTTAAACGTAATATCTACATGCACATATGGTAATTCCCAAACCTAGTTTAAACTTTAAAAATTTATTTTTTTGCACGAATTACCGTATCAAACGTTAGCATTGCAATTTTACAGTAAATCATTTTTAGATTTATACACAGGTGTAAATATTTATTAACTATTTAATTCTGGATTTATTCCTATTTCTGCTATCATGTTTAAAAAATTACATAGTCTGATATGTTTTTTATTTAAACATATCGTATTATGTTAATTTGTCTAGTTTCACGAATAGATGATTGGGAAGATTTTTCATTTCGGAAGTACAGGGTGGCTCGAATTCGACGCTCATCATTGGGATTTCGGAAACCGTAAGAGATACAGGATCGGTTAAATGGAGGCAAAGTTGCGCAATTTGATGCTCAATAAAATGCCGTTTTGCTTTTTAAAAATTCCGAGTACTTCCGAAGATATTCGAAAAAACCGGAATTTTCAATTTTGGTTTCTATTGTTTCCTGGCTATATTTGTTAAGATAACTTAAAATGGAAAACACGTTTTCATGGCAACTTTTTCTGCTCTATAATTCAGTGTGATTAAATATTGAATCTGACGTTTCGGCTTCTGGCGACCATCATCAACTTAATTTTTTTAAATACGGACCTGATATTTTTTTCAATTTAAGTAAATCCTTTCATCACTCTTCAAACACTATATATCGCCACTTTGATATTTTCCGACGTTTCGTACAAAAATTCCATCACCAGAATATTGCATATTTATTTAACCATAATACGGCCCTGAACTACATTTTTAGGTAAGAAGGTAAAAAAAGAATAAACTTATTACATATTCGTAATCTTTTATTGCAACTCATTGATATCTAACAGCGGAAATTACTTTATTAACCGAAAATTTCATGAATATTAGACATAAGATACAAAAAGGTAGACAACAAATCAGCTTACATAAACAATTTGTAATACTATCTTGATGCCCATATTAAAAAAAAAAACATAATTTAATCACTATTAAAAGTGTTCAAAGAGATAACCTTCCGCCTCGATGCATTTTCTTGCTTTGCTTTGTATTATTAATACAGCTCGATTAATTGTTCTCGCAGGAATGGCAGCGACTTCCTTATCAAATTTTGTCGTAGTACTTAAAGGTCGTGAGGTGCATTTTTAAATAAACGGTTCTTAAGATATCCCCAAAGGAAATAATCTAGGGACTAAGATCTGGGCTCCTAGCGGGCCATCTTGCAAAACCATTTATTAGGAAATATATGGTAAAGGAATTGAGCTACTTTCCTTCCATTGTGGGCAGGAGCTCCGTCTTGCTGCCACTATATTTCTTGAAATACTGCCAAAGGTTGATTATCTAGGGCGTCTAAGACATCATTTCTAATCAAATTTAGATATTGTTCGGAAGTTAAGGTCCCTTCGTA
Source organism: Listronotus bonariensis (assembly GCA_014170235.1). Taxonomy (NCBI): domain Eukaryota; kingdom Metazoa; phylum Arthropoda; class Insecta; order Coleoptera; family Curculionidae; genus Listronotus; species Listronotus bonariensis. The sequence goes on from JACEGR010000138.1 coordinate 215,942, forward strand.
AACGAAAGGTCCAATAATTTTGTTCCTCCACATACCAATCCATACATTAAATGAAGTTCTTCCTTGAATTCGTACCTGCTGGTGAGTTTCTGTTCATAAAGTAATTTCCGCTGTTAGATATCAATGAGTTGCAATAAAACATTATGAATATGTAATAAGTTTATTCTTTTTTTTACCATTTTACCTAAAAATGTAGTTCAGGGCCGTATTATGGTTAAATAAATATGCAATATTCTGGTGATGAAATTGTCTGTACGAAACGTCGGAAAACATCAAAGTGGCGATATATAGTGTTTTAAGAGTGATGAAAGGATTTAATTAAATTGAAAAAATATCAGGTCCGTATTTAAAAAAATTAAGTTGATGATGGTCGCCAGAAGCCGAATCGTCAGACTCAATATTTAATCACACTGAATTATAGAGCAGAAAAAGTGGCCATGAAAACGTGTTTTTCATTTTGAGTTATCTTAACAAATATAGCCAGGAAACAATAGAAACCAAAATTGAAAATTCCGGTTTTTTTCGAATATCTTCAAAAGTACTCGGAATTTTTTAAAACGCAAAACGGCATTTTATTGAGCATCAAATTGCGCAACTTTGCCTCCATTTAACCGATCCTGTATCTCTTACGGTTTTCGAAATCCCAATGATGAGCGTCGAATTCGAGCCACCCTGTACATAACGTGCATTTCTTTAACGCATCCCCTCCCCCTTTTATTTTTTGAACAAATTAATTTAAAAATTAAAACTTTGGGATATGAAATTAATGCATAAATACTATATTTTAAAGTAAATTGACAGATACAAATTTTAAGATTGCTGCTGGGCGCCATATTGCGAAAGAAATAAATGAAAAAAAGGGACTTGTGGCACATCATTTTAATGCTCCTGACGGACTACTTTACAACCCTAGAATATAATGTCAATACCTTTAGTCACTCAAAAATGACAGTAAATTACCTATATACCTGATTTGGATGACCGTATTTCCGAAAGTTAGATGTACTTAATGTGGTATTTTTTAAAGCTTTTTAAAATATATCTTTAATGGCTATATAATATACAAGGTGCTTTATTGAAAAAAATTAACTTTCTGTTATACCCGATATTATCAGCAGTGATAATATATTTAAAAGTGTTTTAAGAAAATACTATACTAAGAACATCTAACTTTATTACTTTCCAAAATATGGCCATTCAATATTAGTTTTTAGGTAATTTTTAAAGTACCGCCATTTTGTAGCAGGTACACGGAATAAAATCGAAGGCGTTGTGTGCTATAAGAGTGTAGCGCAAAAATTAAGTTAAATATGTTTATTATTGACGTTCTCGGTATAATTTTTATCATTCATTTTCTGTTATGAAAATCAACGAGTCCTTAAATTTTGTGAGTGAATGATAGTCGCTAACAACAGTAACCAAATATTAATCTTGACTACATTATAGTAGTATTGAACACGGTAACATGAAGTTCTGCTACAAAAGTATTAAATACTACTGCACAAAAACGAAGCGATTTTTACTACAAAGTGTAGCTGGGGCCTATAGTGCTACACATTGTAACTGTGTAGGTTACAATTGCATGAATATTTACCAGATTTTTTCTCCGTATTGACTTTAAATTATAGGGGTATAAAGAACTCGTCAGGATCATTTAACGGACCACAGGACCTCACTTTTCATTTAATTTTTTTCCAAGATGGCGCCCAGAAGCTGCGTGGCAAATTATACAAACTGGGTGCGTACATAATATATTGTGTCGATGAATGCCAACTCGATAAATTCTAGCAAGCAAGCGTCCTATGATTAAAAATTTAGTATTGTTTTGTGTGTCTATAATAAAACTGCATTTATTGTGTTTGCTACAATTAATACTTATTAGTAGTTAGTAAACCTCATATTTTAATTAGTCCTAATTCCAAAAAGTTTTACTGCACATTGGGACGATATTTTTAAAAATCATTAAAATCGTATGACCTGATATATTCCTTTCTCGGGCCGATATATTTAATACAAGAGCATTTAAAATTATAATCCCTGGGTCAGTAATGAAATACACTTCATGATACGAAAACCGTTTTAGGGGGTTCCTTTTGACGAGTCTACCACGAATATTCATACTGCCATATATGGAAGCGGCGCTGTGACTCAGCCTGTTAATGTCAAATATTTCGGCTGTCGGAATTGGCGAAAGCGTCACGTTTTTTGTCGGATGAGTTTACCACAATGTTTTACATGAAATTTTTAAACATGTTGCTAAAAATGGTAGAAGTTACAGGCATAAGGCTCAAACACTTGTTTCGAGTGTCGGACTAAGCGAGGTAGGTGACTGTAACTCTTATGATTTTTGGCACAAGGTTTAAAAATTGCATGTAAAACATTGTGCTAATCTTGTCCGACAAAAAATGACGCGTTCGTCCAGTCCGACACCCGTAACATTTGACATTGACAGGCTGGGTTACAGCGCCGTTCCATAAATGGCGGTATAAATATTCGTGGTAGACTCGTCAAATGATAAAAAAGGTTTCTTATTATAGAGTCCATTTTATTACTGGCTCCCTATTACCCTAACCCATATTCAAGATTAAGTTTTTTTACACTTTTTTAAAGCATCAGCACTGGCAATATAATGACGCGGTTTATGAGTTTAAAGGAGATCTAGAAAATTTGCAAATAAATTAAATCAAAGAACTTACCACCGTCGTCCACTGTTGACCATCTATTGTGGTTGCAGGAGCAGGTTGTTGTGGTTCTTCTTTAGGACACCGTCCAACGGCTCCGGTGGGTCCCGATGCCCCACCGGCAACTTTCGCTTTAGCGGGAGAAAGACGGCTGCCAGGTCTTGCACCGAAGGGAAAATAAGGGCTGTCCGCGGCAAAAGGCTCACCAGTTGCTTGTGTAGGGCTGGCCCCGGGGCCGGCATATACTGGACCAGTCGGACTTAACGCGTACGCCTGTAAAATGTTACGTTGTTTTATCTAGGTCGGTATTATGTGTGTTCAAACTTACAATTATTAGTTTGAGTTTTAGCCGTTTAAACTTAGTTTGAATTTTTGCCGCTAAGTCGAATTTTAAATAAATAAATTAGTTAAAGATATTGATCAAGCAAATCTGGATGTATTAATTTCTTGGGATTTAAATCACTCAGAAATGGAAATTTTGGGATTGGGACAAGATCACCAAGTGAAAGTCAGCTTTCTGGAATAAGGATTTTCATCTGTGATATGAGCATTATTTTTAAATATGAGGGCGTCCGATTTTTCAAAAAAGAATTTCGTACAGAAAAGAACACTCTTATGTGTGACTTGCTTTTATTTTACTTTTCATCTGTCAATAAAAGTGACGCTATATCAACACCATTTGAAAATCGTTTCGGACTTACAAGCCAAAGCCATTAAAACCGCACAATTGGTTCATGGTTTTTAATTTTCGATGGTTTTACGGGGTATCTCGAAAACCGTAAGGAAGATCAAAAATCCAATATAGAATTCTAGATCTCTTTTTGAGAAAACAAATGTTGGGAAAACAGTTCATGGCTATTACGATCCATCTCAGAGCTACAGGACGATTTTTAAATTTTGGCCATATTTACAACTTTCTCTAATTCGCTTGCTATTAAAATTATGAAAAAACTTAAGATAAGTTATTTTTGTAGTTTCTTCCGTAGCATATTGTGGTGTAATTAGTTGAAGATATGCTCTATATTGGTTAGGCGGATTTATTTATTGGATGGTCTTTTTGTTAGATACACGCCTGCAAAGAATGGAACCGCTTCGGTCCTGGTCCCGGGGTCAGCTCGTATACCCCGGGACCAGGACCGAAGCGGTCCCATTCTTGCAGGCGTGTACCTAACAAAAAGACCATCCAATAAGTGTAATTAGTTGTTTTCCATAATGCCCAACATTTAAGAAAATTACCCAACTAAGTTTTTATGGGACACCCTGTATATTTTTATTAAGCAAATGACTTAAAAAAGGTCAAAATATAAAAATCACCCTGTAGCTCCGAGATGAATTATTTGTAGAATTAGTTATAAACTATTTAAAAAAAAATCTAGAGTCCTATATCAGATTTTTTATATTCCTTACAGTTTTCTATATACCCCATAAAAACATCGAAAAGGAAACACCATGTACAGTATTTAAGCCAAATTTCAAAGGGTTCTACGTCTAGAGTGGAGGGCCAAAAGCATGGCATTGAGTAGTGAATCAAAAGCCTTTAAAACAAAGTGCTAAATTTCCATTTTTTGAAAAAAAACGATTCGCACAAAAACTTTGCTAAATACAAGTTGGACCCTACTTTGACCTCACATACCTACAAGCTTCAGTAATGCCGGCTTTAAACGTATCTAGTGGTAAGCGTGTCTAGTTACTAAAGCTAGTAATTACATGCTGCATGTACCTAAATTTGAGTACTTGATACAGCAAGTTGCTTAAGCTACTTGACACGTGTATAGCCTGCCTATGCGGGTACGCCACTAACATTTTATGTAGGTATTATATTCTTTAACGAGGAAAAAAAATAAAGCATCTTTAAAAAATTCTAAGAAGTATAAGTATAAAATTCAAAAGTAAAAATAAATAATTTTGACCTTAGTAAATAAGTAAAATGACACATTTCGTTAAAAAAAAACAAACACGACTACTTATTTATTTTATGTTTGGTTTTAATTTTATGTTGTCTAAGGATACTTTTTAGAATATTTTAAAGAGACTTCAATTCTTTTTCTCAAAAACGAAGCCATTAACGAAAAAATGCAGGACACTTAAAAGTTGTATTTTTAGTCCATTAATCGGAAAAAATACAAAACCTCCAGATATGTATAAAAAGTTAGTGGCATACTTTTTTTCTCAATAAAATTGTCTGTGGAGCCTACTGAGACGCCACTGGATCCAATACACTCAATCTAGTTAGAGCTTAACATGCGCCATATTACCTTAAACAAAATTAAAGACCTCGGTGCAAAAACCAGGTAAGTCCAATTTTTATCAAAAATTGCATCATCAAATATTTTAAGTATTTATACCATTGCGGATCGTCTGGTACTAAAATATGGTAGGTACAATGCATCTTCAGTAAAATATCATTAGATTTCACTTGCTTGGTCAAGTATTGGTAGCATAAATTAAGCAAGTCCAGAAAACTACCTGCTTTTGCACCGAGGTAATTTCGTATAGGGAACTTCCATTAATCACGTAATGTGTTTTTAACAAAATTTTGACCCTCCCACCCCCTAGTGATACTTGGTAAGGTTTTAAACTAACCACCTTTCCTATTCCCAATCACGTGTATTTTTTGGCATAAATTATGTTTTATATTAATTTTTTTTTAAATAAAACAAAGTTTTAACTAATTTTATTCTAGAAAATTAAGAACCGTTATAATAATATTCGGATAGACATTAAAATTGAAAGCTTTTTAACAAAAAAAAATACACGTCATACCCTACCCCTCTTCCCCCTTGTGATGTTTAGTTATTATCTCCAAACCCCTCCCCCTGTTCAAGCCTTACGCGATTTATGGATGACCCTCATAGGTGGGGACTTGTCTGGATTTAATCATGTGGTCATGTGGTTCTCGAGTCAAGTGACGTCATGAGCGACGGGAGGCACTTTTTTTTCTTGTTCTTTACATTTTTTGCACCCCCTGATTTGCCGGCGCCCATAATTTTAATATAATGTTCGGGGCAAAAACCAGGTAGGTCCAAATTTTCAACAAAAAAATAAAAATGTTGGGTTTATGTTTCTCTGTTCTATCATATTAATCACGTTTTTTATTACCTTTTCTATACCCTAAAATAAAATGGTTTATTTTCCACATTTTAAAAACGAAATATTCATTTTTTTTTAATTTGCCAAAACTTTCTATAATGTGACTTATCTGGTTTTTGCACCGAAGTCTTTAATTTCAAAAAACGGTTTAAGGGTATTTAAGATATTTTTAAAATACCGACTATTTTAAAAAACTTTAATGTCCTGTATCGTAGAAACGAAGCAACTTCAGACATACGTTTTAAGGAACTTTTTTTTATAAAATGTCATAACATAATAATATGTGTCATACAGTAGTTAGAAAACCCTGTATTTCTAATATCTTCAATGTGTAAAATACATATATCCTGTATTACATATTATTAGGGTGAAAAGTCACTTCAATAATTACGATAATACTAATAGTTTAATTTGTGTTAATAAACGTTAGACGATAAAGTTAATATGTATGACAGTTGGTAATAAATTAGGTTTATTTTATTTTACTACCTAATTAATTAAAATTAGAACTTTGATTTTTCTTTATTGTCGGATTATTTTGCTTGTTTATGTTATACAATATGTGTCCGGAATTAGGAGCTCCGAATTGTACGTTTTATAAACTGAACTTGCGAGTTTAAGCAATTCGTGGCCTTTTATATCTATATATTTAAATTCAAGGAAAATGTATCAATCATGTAAAACTCTGAAATATTTTAAATAAAAATTAATATAAAATTTAAAGCCTCATTTTTACCATCCTGTATTAATTAATTTTCTTAAATAATATGAAATTAAAAACAAACATGTTAATTCAATTACTACTTTTTAGTAAAAACTTACCATTCCGTTATTGTCGATTCCTGCATACGGAGATTGAAATCCTGGTTTCTCTGAAAAAGAATGCATTTATTAGACTTTTCTCTCACTTTAGCCTGTTTTTTCTTAAATGGTTAAAGAGATTATGAGTATAAATACAACTATGCTTAATTAAAAATAAAATAAAAATGGAATGGCTGCATACACATAGGTAGACAGGTAAACAAACAGAGGAGACTTGTATTTCGTGCAAAAAATTTTATTATTGAAATAGCGTAGCAAAGCGCTTTCGGCCTATGGCCATCATCAGGTTCTGCAAAAGAGAAAATAAACCAGAACATAACAGGCGTTCGACAATACAATCGTTACATTGAACAAATAATCAAAATCTTTCAAAAATTAAGTTAGCACCAATGATGGCCATAGGCCGAAAGCGCTTTTGCTACGCTATTTTAATAATAAAAATTTTTGCACAAAATTAAAAGCCTGCTCTGTTTCCCTAATATAAAATATCCAGCCACTGTATATACAGGGTGATTAAACTTATGTCGGCACTAATACTAACTTCTTTATTATTGGAGATACAAAGTCGGTTAAATTAGCGAAGTTGTAGTATTTTTCCGCTGATTAACGTGCAGCCAACAGAAAAACATTTAAACATTGGATTTTCGATTTATGGCAAAAATATAAGCTGAAGGACCTAGATCGATAGTCATTTGTACTGTTATATATTTTGTATTTAATGGTGCAATAAATCACATTACGTAAGTAAGTATAATATATTTTTATATTAATACTTTTTTAAATGGAATACACAGTAACCGCCAGAAATATTGAACCATATGGAAAACTTTTTTTATTTCTTAAAAAAATTCTTCCTAATAAAAAATCTCTCTAAACACCGAGAATCCTAAAACACTATCCAAAATTTTAAGAAACCATAGCGTATACGAGGTAGGTGCAACTTAACGAATATGACACAAGAGTAAACTACCTTTATTTTTGAACTTATTGTAAGAGAAAAACATTTAAAAAACTAAAAGCTAAGCCTCCTATTAAAAAAGTTGGAAAAAAACTTACTTTTCAACTTACCCTGTATAGAGATTAGATCGAAATTAATTAACTGCCGTAAATTATCCTGATTGCCCTGAAATATCAAGAAAATGTCAAAGCTTTGTTATTCTTAAAGCATTTAAGTTTAATTGGATCACTTTAAAAAACAAACGTAAATTTTTGCTTTTTGTGGTTCAATAAGGCTAATATTTACAAGTACCTTTAGATTAATGTTGCATATAGTTTTTGTCTTATAGAGAACGTATTTACACTTTAGATTTTTAAATATATTTTCATGTTTTCATTTTATCTTTAGATTATTCCTAAAAATGATTTTCGAACTTTTGTGGACGTTTTTTCTTGTCATAATTCTAATTACATTTAATTTTTAAATGTTGTGATAAGACATAAAAATAAATTTAAAAATCTAAAGCGTAAAGACGTTCCCTAAAAGATGAAAACGATGTGGAACATTAATCTAAAGGGACTTTTAAATATTAGCCTTATTGAACCACAAAAAGCAAAAATTTACGTTTGTTTTTGAAGTGATCCAAATAAACTTAAATGCTCTAAGAATAACAAAACTTTGAAATTTAAGGGCAATAAAGATAACTTACAGCAGTTAATTTAATTCCATCTAATCTCTATATGTGGTAAGTAGAAAAAGTAAGTTTTTTTCACCATTTTTAATAGGAGGCTCTACTTTTAAAATATGGCATAACTTTTAATTCTAGACAAGTTTTTCAAATAATAATTTTCTCTAAGTTGAAAAATAAAGGTGGTTTACTCTGTGTCATATTCGTTAATATGCACCTACCTCGTATTCGGTTTATTTAAATTTTGATCAGTGTTTTGTGAGTTTCGCTGTATGCAGAGATTTTTATCAGGAATAAAATTATTTGAGAAATAAAAATTTTAACATTAATGCAAAAAATCTTGAAACTTATTGAAGAAAAGGAATTAAATCCAATATAACTACACCGAAAATTTGTTACCTTAGGTGTACATGGCTAAGGACCTATTTGTTAATACGCCCTAAATTAAACTCTTAACTTTTTCCTAACACGGAACATATTACAACATAAGGGTAAAACATGTGGACATATTTAATAAAGTAAAACATTGTTATATAGTTAATTTTCATAGTAAAATACATTTCTCCATTAGATTTTCCACAAGAATGGCAGTCAGGAAACTGTGGAGGCATTAATAGGTTTGGTATGACACTTTTAAGTTGTGCCGTGGACCGTAAATGCAGTTACCGTAAATCGGATGGTAAAGACATATTAAGATAGTATTCATTAGCAGACAGGAAGCTGGAACGACATTTTGACCCCGGAGCATGCCGGAGACTTGTCCGACGATGCGTGCACCTTTCAAGATGACCCGTTCTTCTTCGTGCTAAACTTTTCGTATTATGGTTATTACGTGTTTGTGATGATTTTACTGCATTAATTTTCTGGGCACTAATTTAATGAATTGTTTGGGATTTTACAGATTTTGGATGATAATTTATAATGAATAAAAAAACAGAAGCCTCTTTGTTTTACTACAAGGTGTTTATATTTAATGACACCATAATTTTTACATTCAAAATGTCAATAATACAATAGGAATAATAAAAACAATTGAATTTGGATATATCGAATGCGTTATAACCGTGCTTATTATTCTCTGTAGAATAAAAAAATTGTATATTTTTTTCTTTGATTTAAAAATGTATCTATTACTATTACTATCCCAATTTATATATTAAAATTTTAGCTTAAATAATATATCTTAAATACACCCTCCAATTTAATTCCGATACCTATCGTTAATAGCAAAAAACATATAGTGCCGTGGCAGTTCTGAGAAATCCACGGTATATGATTGACAGGTTTGTTTGGTCGTGTTCCGAGTCGCAACACCATGGGCGCCGGGAGGGGGTTCAAGGCCCCAGGCTTTTTAACAGTGCCATAAAATGTATGAAAAAGTACATTTTGTGCTGGGCTTTTCAAAGGATTTTGCACCCCTTTGGCTTAATTTTTTGACCTGTGTATATAAAAATAGATTTAACATAGGCTGTTTTTGTAGATGATGACCTTTTTTAACAATTTTCTTTTCTTGGTCCTAAAATTTTTACTTTTTTGCACCCTCTGGAAGTCTTCCTGCCGGCGCCCATGAACAACACCATTGCATAAAATTAATATGGGCCAATAAAAAAATATTTATTTAAAAAATAAATTTTCTAACCATTCTATAACATCAAACACTGATTGTAACAGAATTTCTAGAATAAGGTATTTTTGTCAAATTTAAAAGAATTCAGTACCGGATTATCTGCATGCGATAAATTCTAGGACAAAGGGTACAGTATTAGGTTCAATGCGATCCGTCAAATCGGATTCGATTGTTACGATGTACCCTTACTCTCTGTTCTGGATGTACTCAGGGCTTGAGAAATAACTTATTTAAATTTAGCGCTAAAAAATACTACATCGTGTCTTCGGGAGTTCTTACCAAATGGAAATCTTTTTAATTATTAACTTAACGAAAAAAGTGTCTTCTCATAAACAGTATTGCTTGATAAGAAAATACATTTCCACAAAAATATTTGAAGGTTGGATGTACATTATGCTTAAAAATGACTCGTTTCCAAATTAAAATAAGGGTAATTTTCTAACTACGGTACCAAACCTTAAAGGATTAAAGGGTAGTTTCTTATGTAATTTTATGAAAAAAAAGTTCCTATAAACATATGCCCGAAGATGCTTCGCTTTTCAGATACAGGGTTAATTATTTTTTAAAAGTCTGTTTTTTATATCTTTAATACGAAGCCAGATACAAAAAAATGTACTACACTAAAGAGTTATGTTTTTTTAGTTGCTTTAGAGGAAAAAATTATAAAAACTGCATAAAAAGCCGGTGGCGTACAGTGGGCACAACAGCCAATATTATTGAGAGAAAAATGTACGCCACTGGCTTTTTATGCAGTTTTTATATTTTTTTCTTTAAAGCAACTAAAAATATAACTTTTAGTGTAGTACATTTTTTTTGTATCTGGCTTCGTATTTAAGATATTTAACCAACCTTTAAATATTTTTGTGGAAATGTATTTTCTCAACATGCAGGACTTTTTATGAAGAGACACTTTTTTCGTAAAGTTAATAATAAAAAGTTTTCCATTTGGTAAGAACTTCCGAAGACACGCTGTATATCTATTTCAATATATTATTACATGAGAAAGATGGAAATTGTACATTTTGAAAGTAGATCCCTCATATTTAATTTTACAATAAACCTTAGCAAATAATTAAATGGTAAATGGGTCGCAAAAAGAACCCATATGCTTTTAAAACTCATTTAAAACCTGATCTATCTATATTATTTTAAGGGCCCACGTATTAACTCGAAAAAATGGTATATTCATCCACTGGCAACACCGAGCGAGTTCTTATATCGGCCGACCGAGACCCGAATAAAAACATCTGTCCCCCTTGGCCAACCACAACGAAGCTACGGCGATTATGATTATGGGTTAAACCATGTTTTTGTGACTCTCTCGTCGGGTTATTTCCTTAATCTACTTGTATCTCTTTAATTTACTCTGGCTTGAAATGTGAACTATTACGTCAAGATATGTAAATGAGTGATGCAGAAATAATACAATTGGCTTTTTTCTTTCCTTAAATTAAAGTTAAATGTTTTACTTTAAATTTACTTAAAAAAAGTACAAAGATCTAAGTTTTACTTAATATGTGAGATATTTTACAATTGTTTGCAAATGAGAAATACAAAATATTTAAATCATTAAGTATTTGCAAAAAACTAGTAACCAATTGTATTTTATAGCATTAAAGTACAACATAATATTCAATACCCTTTAAATTTTTGCACTTTGTGACCTTAAAATTATTAACAGTTATGGGGTGTCCAGTAACTCCACTAACAAACAAAGATGATTCTACAATGAAAAATAAGGACTTTATATGAATCGTTTTTTCTTCCGATGAGTTCTACAGAGTGTCCATGGATGGGGTAAATCATTAAGTATTTGCAAAAAACTAGTAGCCAATTGTATTTTATAGCATTAAAGTACAACATAATATTCAATACCCTTTAAATTTTTGCACTTTGTAACCTTAAAATTATTAACAGTTATGGGGTGTCCAGTAACTCCACTGACATACAAAGATGATTCTACAATGAAAAATAAGGACTTTATATGAATCGTTTTTTCTTCCGATGAGTTCTACAGACTGTCCACGGATGGGGTTAACAAGATGACAAATAGACCAAAAATTTCATTTTTCGAAAAGAAGTAATTCTACAAAACATTTTTGCTTGTAAAAAAATGTATGATTCACGAAGAGAAAATATTGATTTTGTATACAGGGTTCGCAAGAACTTAAAAAACATGTTTTTTCCAAGAGTAAACTACCTTTTTTTCATTTTTAAGCAAAATGTCATTGTAAAAATTTATTAAGAATAATGTTTGTAATCCATAAAATAATAAGGGCCATATGAATAAAAGAAGCAAACGCTTTTGCTTATAAGTAAAAGGTATAGGTAATTTACTTCAAATGTATGAATAAATTCGAGCATTTGCTTACAGGTCCGAGTATTTACTTATAGAAATGTGATGCGACTGAATAGCAGCATCACTTTTCGTGACTTTTCTATAAGTAAATACTCGCACTTGTAAGCAAATGCTCGACTTTATTTATACGTTTGAAGTAAATCACCTATACCTTTTACTTATAAGCAAAAGCGTTTGCTTCTTTTTATTCATATGGCCCATTATTACAAAATTTTATTGAAATCAATAATTTGGCGACAACACCATAATCACATTAATATACATCTGAAAAACTGTGTTGTCTAGTAATTTGGAGAAAGCAGGTGTTTTAGAGTTTTTAGGCAATTTTGCTAAAAACATTTAAGATAACTGCAACATCAGTTTTTTAAAACTTTTTGATACCCATCATTAATGAAGTCAAAATGCTATTGTAAATAAATTTTCTAAATGATATTTTGCATAAAATTAAAAGTAAGGGTAGTTTACTCTTAGAGAAAAATCATATTTTTAAGTTTTTGCGAACCCTGTACACAAAAGCAACATTTTCCCTTCGTAAATCCTACTTTTTTACAAGGAAAAATTCCTATAAAGAATTCCTTTTTTTTCGAAGAATAACATTTTTGGTCCATTTGTCCTCTTATTAACTCCATCAGTGGACAGTCTGTATACCAATTAAAGTATTAAAAAAAAATGGAAACCTTTCCTATGCATGAGAGGACATTTTAAATTAGAGGGTGTTTAAATTTTAAGAAAAAACCTTTTTGTATAAGAGCTTTTATACCAACTTGGATATTTTTAAGAAATTAAGGAAAAGGCTCCGATGCATCAGTTATTAAAGTACAAGAATAAAATAAATTCTCACCAGTGTCGTTAGTAATAAATCAACCTAAATATTAAACAAAAAAAGGTACGCCATTGCATTTCCCTAAAATAAAAAAATAAAAATATTATTATAAAATTTTCGTTTGGTTTCGAATAAATTTGACATCAAGATTTTTTTTTTTTTTTTGATGTAAGGTTTTTGCGTAAATAAATATAAACCATTTGTTGGTTCATATTTTATTGTCATGTTCGTAATATCCCTTTATAAAGTAGTCAATAAAGAGGAATATTGGGCCCCGTGAATGAAGTTAAGCAAAACCTATTATTACTACAGGACTTTATTTGTTTCAGTGGAAAATTACCCCTAAAGTGTGTCGGTAGAATTTTTGGACACTCTAAATACTTTTATATTAAATCTAATTCACATAAACGTATCAAAAAGGAAAATATATTATTTTATTTTAAAAAATCTTTATTCAACAATAAATTTAAAAGTTCAAGAAAAGGCACAAATTACAGAATATAATTTAAACGATATAAAACGATGCAACTCTTGCATCCGAGATTATTAGAGTAATATTTATTTGTGTAACTATCGCACAAGTATGTTTATTGCCACAAGACAAAAAATTCGCCTGCATACCATAGAATTACAGACTTCCTACATATGTTGCTTTCAATACATTTTTTCTACTATCCTTTAATGAAACAAAAGTGTGTAAAAATTGCTCTACAATTTTTTTATACAGGGTTATTTTTAGATTGCTATTTTCCTTTTAACACTGTATAGAATGCAAGAAAATAAGTTCGAAAATGCTTCGTTTTCGGGATACAGAGTATTAAATTTTAAGAAAAAAATGCCTTTTTTCATAACCTATAAAAAGCTCTGCATGGTCCAAAACCTAAAATGCAATCATCAGATATCACATTGTGGCAGTCATGTACGAGGTTTGGCCAAAAATGTAATTTTGCTCAAGAGTAAAGTACCTGTATTTTTGCTAATATTGCAAAATGTTATAAGGAAAAGATGAGTAAAATTAAAAATTACTTTCAAATGTGCAATTTTGTTCATTTCTAAAAAAAAAAATGTTTTGGATTTTTTGTCTGTGATAATGGTAAAAATTTAGGTTTGTACATTAGTGCACAATATTTTATGATTATAAATGTCATAGGCCAGTTTTAAATAAACTTTCTTAATTTATTGATATCAAAACTAGAAGAATGTACAATGCACTAATGTACAAACTTAAATTTTCTCGATGTTCGCAGAAAAAAATAAAATTTTGTTTTTTTAAATAAACAAAATTGCATATTTAAAAGTAATTTTTAATTTTAAACATCTTTTCTTTTATAACAATTTGCGATATTAGCAAAACTACAGGTACTTTACTCTTAAAAAAAATACATGTTTGGCCAAACCTCGTACATAACGGACACAATTTAATATCTGATGATTGCATTTTAGGTTTTGGACCATGCAGAACTACTTATAGGGTATAACTTTCTTCGTAAAATTAATAATAAAAAAGTTTTTATAGGCCGCCAACTTACGTAGACACACTGTATTTTTTAAAAGGAAAACCGTTTGTCGTCGTGAATAATAACAAGAGCCCAAATTAACTTCAAAGCAAATGACTATTTCAAAAATAATATAAATTCAAAGGAAAATCAGTGACATACTATTTTTTTCTTGAAAAAAATCAATACAAATCTTGTTCAAACGCCACCAGTAAAAAATTTTTAAAAACTTTTACAGCAAAAATTGTAATTTAATGGTCAAAAGAAGTGTACCAAATATTGTAATAATATCTGGAGTGATAGGAAAGTTATGACAAAAAAGACATTTTTACTTAAAACTTAAACACCCTGTATCTCAAAAACGAAGAATTTCCGTATCAAAGGTGTGCACATTTACGTGAGATTTAATTCGAAAATGAAGCCAAAATGAAAATCCAAATTATATTTATGCAATTGTAGTTGTAGTTCAAAAGGAACGCATTTTAGAACACTTGTTAATTAATAACAATAAAAAGTCGTATTTTAACTTCAAAAATATGCCATTAAAACATTCGTAACGATTTTGAAAAGAAAATGCCAGCCTTTCTTGTTTCTATGAAGTGAAAAAAATAAATAATGAATTGCATTGATTTACGAGCAATCAGAGCTCATAAAAAAAGATTACCAGCATGGTTGCAACCCTTAATTTGTATTGGCAATTGCATCTTTATTAAGACTAAAAAGAATAATATAGGAAGCATATAATATTACTTTTGATTTAAAAATGTTAAAGGTTACTTTGAAATAAATTAAAAAACTACCCGGATACAGGACATAAAAATTGTATGTATATTAAGATTTTAATTTTTAGTTCAAAACAAGATCATTTTTATGACCTTTTATATCAAAAATAAATTATTTTAAGCTAAAATTTCCAAAAATTAAAATTATATCTCCATTAACTTAACTCTGCCTAAGTCTAACCAAAACTTTAATAGTCCGGTTACAGAGGAAAATACTCGAAAAAATAATTTCATTTTTTTAAACTGTTAAGTTAATGTCTATCCCTATTTGGTGAATATTATCGACTGATAAAGAAAAAGAGTTCAATATTTATAAATAGCGAGTCCGCAGATATGCATTTAGTCTAGACAAATAATGAATTATTATTAGTCTTAATAATTTATTTATGAATAAGGAGGTACACCCTCTAAATCAAAAAATATCTGATGGAAGACTTTATAAGAACAAAAATGAGAAAAAAATATAATTAAAATATATCGCATCCTCTTTGAAAGGTACATCGGCCAGTAATGAAATAAAAAAACAAGCACTATTAGTTACCCAATCCAAAATGTGTACATGCCGGTAGTCGCGTTAGACTGTCTCTTTTCCACGCATTGCCTATTTATACATTGCTTGTCTAAAGTCAGGAACCCCTCCTAACTTTTGAATTGTTTGGTATTTTTTTATAAAAATGTGAGGATTTTAGTAAGACAACATAAACCAAATTTTAGGCAAGAAATGACAGATATATGTAAATTTCTAACTGTGAGTTGAGCGCAATTTTGAAAAAAAATGAAATGGAAAGGGGGATCTTGTTGCACATCATTTTAAAGCTGCTGGCGAGTACTTTATAACTCCACAATATAACATGAATACCTTTAACAACCACAAAATGGCGTTACTTTGATATTACCTAAATATCTGATTGGGATGACCATATCTCCAAAACTAATAAAGTTAGATATGTCTAATGTGGTATTTTCTTAAAGGTCTTTTAGATATATTTTTAAAGATAAAAAAAATAAGAAAATTGTTTTTGAACAACTTGAAAAACTTAAATTTAATTTATTTGATTAATTTTTTTGTGTTGTAAGATCTTAACATTTTATTTAGAACAGCTACAAACTACTTATTTCGACACTTCGTTTATTCCTAAAGTTCCCAAGTAGTCAAAAGTTCTTTCCCCCAAACACCAAAATTTTTAAGCACCGAATTAATACATTGCTTCGGTTAGCATATATCAATTACCAATCGCAGGTAAATAAAATTATCATAAATAACTAAATCTGGCAACTCTGTTCCTATATCCAGCATCATAATAAAGGCACGCGCCGGACTTGCCGCTTTCCATTTACAAGGCCCCCTAGTGTAGGTCTTTCTTGAAACAAAGGGAACCAAGAATGTTTAAAATTTCTTTTATGGTTTAAATGTTTAAATAATACTTAATAATAAAAGTTTTTTTTCTCTGGTTAAAAAATTTAAACTTTTCTTCATTTTGGTTACTACTATAAAAAAACATAACAAAAAAATTGATATATCATCCTCATATCATTTCTGATATAAAAAATATTTTGTATAAATATTTTGACAATATTTATTTTTCAATAATTCTGGAAAAACTTAATAAAATAATAAAAAAGTAAATGCTTAATCGGCACTATTTGGAAGAGTAAAATAATGGATATATAATGTGCATCTTTGAATGTGTTTTATTTTGCATTTAAATTATTTTACTCAAAAGTATCCAGTTGTCTTCTCCCATAGGGCAGTGGATAGAGTATATCGCCTTTACCCAGTTGACCCGAGATCGAATCCTCAGCCGAAAAGACATGTTTAAGTAGTACTTATATAAAACTAACGTCCGTCGTGCCACGACCGCGCTGTCTAAA
Source organism: Listronotus bonariensis (assembly GCA_014170235.1). NCBI lineage: Eukaryota > Metazoa > Arthropoda > Insecta > Coleoptera > Curculionidae > Listronotus > Listronotus bonariensis. The sequence goes on from JACEGR010000138.1 coordinate 233,119, forward strand.
ACGGGTTGTGAAATGCAAAAATTGCATGTATCAACATAGAAAAATCTGTAAGGATTGTGTAAAAAAATGGTCCCTTTAAGTTGACCACAAGTTTGCCCATATTTTCCCTTGGAGAGCAAACGCGGTACCCAATCTGTTGAGTTTGTTTCACATCCAATTTTTATGATTAACGGAAATCACTATTTTTTGGCCCACTTTGATTCATCAGTCGCTTATAAGTCGTGGATTTTTATGAATTGTTATTTAAAAGGTATTCACGTATATTGATCTAGAGTTTAGGTTAAACAGATTTAAACCGCGTGTCTTCGGAAGTTGGAAAACTTTTTAATTATTAACTTTACAAGAAATGTGCGTCCTCCTAAAAAGTTCTGCTTAATGAAAAAATTAATTTTCACAAAAATGTATCTTGACATACAGGGTCGCTTTAAAAGGGACTGCCTAATTAAAAAGTCGGCTATATTTCCAAAACTAATATTTGTGAAGATTGACGTTACATGAAATTTTATCAACAGTGACTAAGGGAAGTTACTAAAAGGTATATACATAAATGACAAGATAAAATATAAAAACACTACTAAACAGCCATGTGCAAAATCTAAAAACACATTGTTTTCGCTCTTGTCAATACGTCAAAAATGTTATAATCCCAACTATCAATTGGTGTATTCCTTTTATGCTTTAGAACCGCCCAGAACAACACTATAAGTGTTCCTTTTATAATGAAGTTGTTCTGCAGAACCGTTTTATTACCTTTCCCCTCTCATGCACCATCATCGAAGGAGGTGCACGAAGTGTTCTGACATTAATAACATAAGCCAAAGGGCAAATAGTAAATATTCTTGGTTATATTTAAGAAATATCCGTAATAATTTATTGTGGTTAATTAATTAACCCGAAACAAATTATTATAAACCACGGATGACTAAAACAAAAACCAAACAAAGAACAACAAATCTGTCAAATCTTATAAATGTCATGTCAACGGGCAAATCCCACTGTATTTTGATGTTCTGAAGAAAAGTTCTACAAGTTAAAGGGAATACACTAATTTAGAGTACAGATATCAAAAGAAATCAGGAATTAGAACTTTCCTGTTCGTAATAATAATTTACGTCATAAAAGGTAACCCCAAAATATACTCACTAACATCACTAAGTACATTTTTTCGGAATTTCAATATTTAAACATGCGGGATCAAATCGGGAGAGATGAAAATACCTTGCTTCAAACTCTTAGAAAAATTGAAGGCAAAACATTTTTACTCTTTATCTGTCATAAACGAAGTTGGCGAGTGATATATGTTTTTAATTTTCGCATAAAGAATATGAGACGGAGAGACAATCGCAAAATAGAAAGATTTTTGCTTTTTTCAAAAGATCATTTGGTTTAATTGAAAAGCAGAGCCTTTTTTAAGCCACCCTGTACATCTAAGATGCAAGTTTTGTTATGAAAATTTATTTTCTCGCCAAGCAGGACTTTTTATAAACAGACACTTTTTTTCCTAAAGTTAATATTTATCCAAAAAAGATAGGTCATGCATATACAGGGTGTAAGGAAAAGTTCTTATAAACATATGTCCAGACTTGCTTCATTTCTGAGGTACAGGGCGTTAAAGTTTTTAAATATTCGGTATTTTTTAACTATCTTACTCTTTATTTAGATAAAATCTGGTACATTTACTTAGTATTATAAGGCACTTGTAAAGATCTGCCTATATTAAAATTATTTGAGTTCAGTGGCATCTCAGTAGGCACCACAGCCAATATTATTGAGAAAAAGTATGCTAGTACTTGGTAGGTACTTTTTAGAAGAAATTAAAAGTGGCTTTAATTTTCTTTTTGAAAACAAAGCTAGATATAAAGAAAATATAGGACACTAAAAAGTTGCATTTTAAATTGACTTGTTGAAAGAAAATATAAAAACTTTGTAAAAAGTCAGCAGCATACTCTTTTTTCTCATAATATTGGTTGGGGTGTCCACTGAGACGCCACTGAGCATAATGATCTTAATCTAGGTAGAGCTTTACAAGCGCCTTACTACATTAAATAAATGTATCCAATTTCATTCAAATTGGTTAGAGTTTTTAAGATATATATAAAAAAAACCTACTTTCTAAGAAAAAAATAACGAGCTGTATCTCAGAAATGAAAGAAGTTCGGACATATGTTTATAGGACCTTTTTTTTCATTAAAAAGGCATAAGAAATCACACCGTTAGGATTCATATCGTAGTTAGGAAACACCCTGTATAATGGAAATATAATAGATAATTTAGAAATGTCTTAGAATAATAATAGAAATGTGTTGAAGAACCTGAATCTTAAAAAGTATACAGAAAGTAAATTTTCATTATTCATGCCCGTCTGCTTAAACCGGAAGTATTGGAAAGATTAGACTGGGACAAAAAAACAAACATTTTTTTCTATTGGTACTGCCAGGCGCCTTAAACATTAATTAATTTTTTTAATCTTATCACGTACATTCTGGATTTTTAAAGTACCACAAATATTAATATCTTTATTAAAGCAAATAATTATTCGTAAGGAAAATTTTATGTTCTACAAAAAGGTCTCTTACCATTTTTCGATAAATTCATTCCTTTCGAAGTTATTATTATTAATATTATTATATTAATTATTAATTATTATATTATTACCTTTGAAAGGAATGCATTTATCAAAAAATGTTAAGAGAAAATTTCAGAATATTTTTCTTTTATCGTTATGAACAATATTTTAACAGTACCATTAGAAAAAAAATTGTTTGTTATTTTTTGGCCCAGTCTAATAAAGATTGTATTATATCTACTATTTGCATCCGATGAAACAACATATTCTATTCTATTAAGGTTTACAAGCAATATGTTTTTATTCTAGAAAATAATATGATAGATAGTGATCCTGTTTGTTGTCACTCTGTATAAGTATGCGGTCTCTAAAATTCAGCCTAAGCATAAGCGAAATTTTTAGAAGATCCATATTTATAGAGGTATAATGGTTTATATTATTGGTTGAGTACACTTTAGAGGTATTTCTCATTATGAAAACACAGACTTTTTAAAGGTAGAAAAGATATCTGAGGCTACAGCACCATCAACCAAGTGTCCATCTAAAAAGGACCCTTTGTCACTTGACCAACCAGGTCATTCCCCACCAGGCCAGAATAGTCTTTAAACCACTAGAAAATTACTTTATTTCTTTTTAAGTATATGAAACTTATATCGTATAAAACATTGCTATGACTGAATTGTTATAGTTCGAATTATCATATTAGTTAATGCTTAGGCATCACTAAGTCTTTAAACTACTAACTAGATGTAAAAAATTTTAAAAAATATTTTTAAAACAACAAAATGAGAGCTCAACTAGAAAAACCTGCAAATAAAAAAATTGGTAAAAATTCTATATCAAGAAATTTTTATAATACCCATAGTTCCCATATCCATTATCTTAGACCGAGACCAAGTAGAGTAATAATTGCCGAAATTGAGTATAAAAAAACTAGAAAGCAGCATATTTGTGTAATATGTGCAACTAAAAAAATAAAATAAATTATATAGCCGGCAAAATATTCATTAACAGTTTAAATGGGTAAAGATAAAAGAATTTTAAAATACTAATTCATCTTTAATTTATCTATCACAATTTGATCAAATTTAAAAAATTATTGAAGAAATCCTATTACCTTTAACGTAAAACTACAAGTTAACATATTATTAACAAATAAAAATTGAAAATTATGATTTAAACATACTGAAACAATGTTTAAGCCTTTATTTTACCACATTTTATTTATCATTTTCCAATTGACAAATAAGGAGCTCCAAGTCAAAACGAAGTTTTTAGTAAAACACAATTTTGCAATACCCCACAATTTTTACTGGGCGTTTTCTATTTATGAAGTTTAAAAGTTTTTTGATAAAAATAGGTTATATTTACATATTTATAATATAATAAATTTAAATTAAAAAAAAAAATTAAACATTAATAATAAAATGCCAAGTTTAAAGTGTGAGAGGTAAAATTGTGTTTTATCAAAATTTGCATTTTGATTTGGAGCTCCTTAAATGTAACTTTTAGCTTTTTAATGATTTATAAAATTCAGGCATTTGATTTTTACTTTTTTTTAAGAAGTTATACTTTTGACATAAAACAGGCTTTAGGGTAAAAAAGAAGTTTAAAATTTTGACAATAAACTCTGACATATACAATACCTCAAGCAAAACAAAATTTTAGAACAATTGGTAAAGTATGCAAAATATCAACTCAAAATTTTAATCCCAACTCCAAAAATCAAAAGTCTAAATCCTGCCGAGAGATTCAATACATACTCTAACTATCAACAATTAAACAAAAATTGTAAAAAAATACCAGAGTTTATTTTTATTAAATTTTTTATTTTGTGGTTTTAAAATATTTAAATCAAAACTTGGTCCTAACACCTATTAATTATTTTTTTACATTTTATTCAGAAACAAAAAAATCTTGTCAGTGGAATCAAGTTTTAAATAATCTTTGTTTTCTTTACTTTTTAAATAAAAATAAAATTCTGTTCACATGTTTCACAGCCAAATAGGGTTTTTACCTTAAATTTCAATTAAATCTAAATAAACAAAAAAACAACCCGACAATAACATAGAAACATAGTTCACTAAATCCTTCCTACTCAATAAATCTTACAAAACTGTTTCATAATGCTAAGGTTTTCATTTTTCACACTAAAAAGGTTTTTACATTTACTTTGCCACCTTACATAATGTAATGTGTATTAAAAAATGCTACCTACAAAGGCATCTGGGTATGTACTTACTTAAATACCTACATAAAATTTGAATTAGTTCATATTTTCTTTATTTTTAACATCAAAACAAATTAACTTGATCATGTACCTATAAAATATTTTGCAAAACTTCTATATTATTAGGTAAGTACTATACTTAGTGTATTTATTAAATATTCTAAAAATAATTTTTACCTAGTTTGGAAAAAATGATTGACCAAATATAAAATAAAAAAATACAATTTTTTAATTATCCACCTTACCAAAGTAATTTAAAATGATAATTTTGTAATCAGCAGTTAATGAGAAAAAAATACTTAGCATGAAAATGGAAAGCCTTGTATGTAGATACCTACTTACCAATTTTAATAATTCAAATTAAAAGTTTTATTTTATTAGGTTAATGTAAACTTTAACAATTTGATAATTGATACCTATTAATCTTTTAAAACACTGCCTTTACTTAAAACTGATGAGAAACCATAGAAGTATAGTTTCTTAGCATCTCACTATCTTATCTGTATTATTTTGACATTTTATAAACAATAACAATACACCACAACTTATTATAGACAGGATGGTAGTGTTTTCTCTTTTAAATAATTATTGTAGAACTAAATGGTAGCAACATAAAAAAAAATATTGAAAAGAAGGCAGAAAAATTAAATAAAAATTGTAAACATAACATAAAGACGTCTTCTGGGCTAAGGTAAGTGACACAAGGCATTCACATCAAATCACCGTATTATTTCTTTTTAAAGACGAAACAAAGACTTTTCCACTAACAGATTGATAATTTAATTGTTTTCACTAAAATCTTATGGTTTGAGCAGCATTTAAAGCACAAAATTTATTTTCCTGGGTTTTAAAACAAGCTGTTTAAATGTTTTGGGTGCACGCTTCTGTTGGCAATACGAAGTAATTAAACAGAGAAACGTTAAAAACCGGTGCAATTTATCACTTAACTAAATAATAACTAAACCATAGTTAACATACCTGGTGCTTTGTTTGCTATTTTATTAAAACAGGTTGTAAAAACTTCATACAAATGTTGCATAGGTTCATCATCGCTGGCAGCCATTTTGGGGCACTAGACACTACTGACAAGACAACACCAACGACACCCAATCGGCGGTAACCTGTCAAACAAAGAGCGGGCGATTTGAAATAACCTGTCTAGTCTTTGTTTACAGGGGTGTTTTGAATTTATCAAGTTGAATTCCAATTTTAGTAAGGGTGTGTGCGTGTGCCTTTGATATTTATAAAAGTCATCATGGAAACATTTCGCTTGCAATTATATATCATCACAAATAGTTATAAATACCGTTTTTATATCTTTAACATATATAACTATTAATTAATTATTAAAAATGATTACCAACAATGGAAATAAATATGTTTTTTGCTAGCTTGTGGAAAGCAGCACTTGTCCGCACGCAATTTAGTTTGGAAAGTGTCACTTTTCTGCACTAGTGCGGATAGGGTTGCCAGATGTCCGGTTTTTGACCGAACAGTCCGGTTTTTCTGATTTATGTCCGGTCGAAAAATCTTAGCAAACCGGACAACAGAATCTCCGGTTTTTTATGGGAGTTGGATAAAAAATACCATAGTTTAAAAAAACACCATTTTGTTTATAGCGCAACACCACACACGGACTATAACAAAGTTTTCAAGTGTGAATGATCATCGCCAATAAAAAAAAACGCCTTTGTAAACATGTAAAATAATTACAGTATACAAATTAAGACTTCCCAAAATAGCTCAATATTAAATAAAATTGAAAAATGTTTGAACAGACAAACGAAATTGTCTGTCTTTACCGAGTTTTACAGAATGTTGTTAAGAAAATTTAAAAAGAAAATTTTGCATAAAAAATGTAAAGAAAAGTTCACATGAACAAAAGTCCGGCAATACATTATTTCCCAGATACAGGGTGCTAACCTTTAAAAAAATCGTTTTTTTTTTATTTTGATTCTTTAGAGATTTAGAAGTTAATTAAAGTTATCCAATCCAGTGGGTTGAGCAGTAACTCAACCAAAATATTTCTAACATTTTTTTAAATATTACTGGTATTTAATTTAGTGTTTGTAGTTAATTTTATATTAATAATTCCAGTCCAGCGGTATGCAGTTATTAAGTAAATTTCAATATTTAAAAAACTTATGAGGATAGGAAAACAATAAAGGCTAAAAATCTGTATTTTTACTTGCTTATATAGTTTAAATAAAATAAAAAACTTGCTTAAAAGTCAGTGGCGTACATTTTTTGCCAGAAATCTTCGTTTAGGTATCTCTGAAAACGCCACTGGGCTAAAGTGAACTTTTTCTTATATATAAATAGCTCTTTAACCGAGTTTACAAATAAATAAATGTCTTTTTCATGTTTGATTTTTTTCTGCAGCACATCTGGCAACCCTAAGTACGGAAAATAATCACTTTTCCGCACTAGTGCAGAAAAGTACACTATGCCTCACTACTTTTCCGCATTAGTAGGTAGGATGTTAGGTAGCATTGTGTTAAAATTTAAAAAAATAAAATTTATGTTTTCCTTACGCTCGTAGAAAAATAGTGTTCCTAACACGTACCGAAAGTGCCTTTTCCGCCCTTGACTGCTTGAGTGCTGCAGTCTGCAACTGCAGCCACGTGCGGAAAAGTGGCACTTTCAGTACTAGTTAGGAAGTATACTATTTCATATAATATTTTAAGTTTGATTATATACGGTGTTAATAACGTACTTGTGTTCATTAAATTTAACAAACGATTTTTTTAGTTAGTTTTATACATTTTTTTATAAATATGGCTCCGCAAATACTGTGTTCTTAAGATACAGATACAGATACAGATACAGGGTGTTAAACTTTTAAAAAAGGATAAAAATTTTTAAAACACTTAATTTTAGTAAAATTTATTAGTTAGAATAATAATGCTATTATATCAAGTATTTGTTTTTGGTGTTATTGGTAATTATTAATTAAAATTCATAACAAATAATTTTAAAACAAAAAAGGGTTATGGCATTGGAGTGGATTTTATTCTTTTTCTCGAAAACTAAGCAAATTAAAAAAAGGTTTATTTTTATGCCTAATCCGAACCAGTCCAAAGAAAATAAATACCACAAAAACTTTTACTCAGTATATAAGGGGGCTAGTTTCAATGTATACAATCCCCAAATTCAGGTTTTTATGTTGTATCTCATAAGAAATTAACAAAAAGAACCTATTGGTAGTAATTTATTTAAATTCAGCGCTGAAATATACAACTATTGGGACATTTATTATTTCATTTTGTTGTATAAATAAGTATAAATGAAGATTGTACACTTTGAAACTAGGCCACTTATATTTAATTATTATTAAATTTATTGTGCCGGGTATTGTACAATAAGCCTTGAGGCTGCAGCACCACCGGACATGAAGAAGGCTCCCTGGAAAAAACATTGTGCCGGGTGTATTTTCTTAGTCAGTAATCAAATTTTTATTATCTCTTAAGATATACAGGGTACGACAAGAGGAATGATCTTTTTAATGAAACACCCTGTATATTACCTATATTACTAACGAAAGAGATGTTTCAAAAAGCTTTACAAAAATAATACATTTGGTATATCTCTATCTTTATTAGTTTAATTTCTTTTATAAGGTAAAAAATAAAAAGTTAGGGGGATGTAAATTTTAAAATTTCTACTGGGAATTAAAGGTATGCGCACATACGTCGGCATCGGACAGACGGTATGGAACGGAACAAAATACTCCCAATGAAATTAAAAGGAGCAAGACACATATAGGTTCGGACGGTACGCATCGGATTTTAAAAATGCTGCGAGAATATAGCGAATAAATTAAAATCCAGACGATACCGATACCGCTACGTTCCACATGCTTCGTCCCATGGACAAAAAAACACATCTTATTCAGTAATAACTCCCTGTATTATTTTAAAGACTATAATCCAATAGTCACCAAACTTAAATTTATTTTATCTTTATTATTTAAAATGTTTGCTATTTATTTCAACAATTATGTTAAACAGCGGCGTGCACATTAGTATTTTATTTTTCTAGCAACTTTAGTCTGTTTTAATCTGTATTGCAAGATATACAGTAAACGCTGTTAAGTTAGGGTATAGGTATGTAGCGAGATACGTAAAAATTTTGTATGAAATTTATTAAAACTTTAAGGCATTGAATAATAATGAATATAAACTAAAGGCCGGTAAATACTAAATATAATAAAATTTTAAACGTCTTTTAACTTTAAAGTGACATAGAAAAACCCCATTTAAACCTAGTGCAGTTTTTATATTTTGTTGTTAATACATTATTATACTTTGGTTTCGTATATTGCTTCAGGTTGCGCCCAAGGTATCTATTTTTTTACAGGGGGTGTGATAATAATATCAATTAAAAACATGACTCAATAATAACGCAAAGCTAGTAATATTTGAAAAAATGTGTTCTCCCCTAAATGTCAGTGATCTCTCGCACCAAACTAAAGAATATTTGTTGTATCCACGTAGACTTTTTGTCTACATTTACACACAAGATAGTTAAAGGCATCAAGAAATCGCGTTAAATTTGAAAAACAAAATATAGATTGATCACAGAGTGTATACTATGTATACCCTTACCAAAACCTTTATTAGGTAATCGTGCTAAAACTAATATAGATTTGAAGATGTCTGGTTTAAGTAGGCGACGAGGCAGGCCGGTAAAGCATTTTGAAAAATGTGGCAAACGATTGAAACTTTGATGCGCTAAAAAGCCGTTTCTTATTTTTCTTTAGGGGTAAGGCTTTTTGCCCCACTTATAAATTTTCGGTGGGTACCACCACAAGATATACTCTCATTTAACTATGTAAGGATATAGGTTTTACCCGTGTTCTTTAAAGAACTCCAGCGATCAGCTAATGCGTGACTACTCATGAGCTACCGGTAAGAACTCGAAAGTGGGAAAAGACCTTGCCTGCAGTATCAATAGTAAGATTTAAGTCATAATCAGTGTTCGCAAAAAATTACTTATAAACATTCAAAATTACAAAGCACTATAAAAACTTATAAGAAGTATAATTTTGATAGTCGGTATTAGAGTAATGGTATTTGTATTGGTTTGCTTTTTTTCCCTTTTGAACATTTTCTTCTTCCAAAAACCTGGCTCAGAGTGACATTCGCAACTGACAATTTTTGACAATTGACTTTTATTTTAATTCTTCCGGCGATACCGATGACGTAATGAGCCATACCCTGATAAAAAAATCTGTCGCCAACCGTCCTTTCCGTCCGTTCGATGCCGAAGAATGTGCGCGTACCTTAAAAATTATTCTTCAGATTTGGATAGCCATATTTCAGAAATTAAGTGGAATAAATATGACAAATGTGGTATTTTTTTGTATGATCTTTTTAATGGTTAAATAATATACAGTGTGTTTCCTGATAACTATGGTACGAAACTTGAGAGGTTAATTTCCTATTTATTTTTATCAGGGGCGTTGCTACCGCCGTATCAGCCTTATTAATGATACGGGGCTCCCGGGCTAGAGGGGCCCCCAAACCTGTGTAAGTAAAAAGTTAAAGTTAGGTTCTGAAAAACTGTGAAACTGTCGGCTAAATGGGGAAAGTGGGACCCTTTTTTGGTAGGAACAAAAAAACCAATGTTACAATAAGGAAAACAATGTTCTTGGGAAAGTGAAGACTTGTTTTTTTGGCCCCGTAACTCATTCTGATACGAGGTCCCTCCAAGTCACGCTACGCCACTGCTTTTTATGAAAAAGAAGTTTTTATAACCTTATATCCGTACATGCTTATTTCTGATTTATTATATATTTCAAAAAACCTTTTAAGTGGTTTAGATAAAATTCGGTACACGATATTTAAAAAATACCGACTTTTTTAAAAACTTTCACGCCCTGTACTTTAGAAATGAAGCAAATCCGGACATATGTTTAAAGGAACCTATTTTTTGATAAAAAGATATAAAAAATCACCTAAGTAACCTATCGTAGTTAGAAAACACCCTGTATCCATTAAAAAATCATACTTTTTGTGGTACTCTGTATATCCTATTAGATAATACAAATCCGATTTGAATTTTGTACGATAAAAAATAGGAAAGTTAAGGGGTGTAAATTTATAATAATAAATTAAAGTAAAAGTCAAAATAAAGTCAGTAAATTTGAGTTAATTAGTTATAAAAAATGATACCTAGAATAATATTAAAAAGATCTATAAAACATTAGTAAATACCCTTTCTTTCGCTGACGATTGCCATTTCATATCCTCAAAAGGGTAAACATCATAAAAAAAAAAGAAAACACTCTAATTTTAATAAGTAATAAATTTTCTTTTTTTACGAACCTTAAAAATTGGTAATTTATTTAAAAAGTGTTGGGGTTTTAACAGCACGAGTCGTCGTGCTAATGCGGTAATTCCAGAGTAAAAAAAGACACTTTTTGCATGTGTCGCATACTATTATTTTTTTGACCGTATAGATTTTATAATTATAATTTCTTTATTATCTTAGTTATTATTTACTCCCTTCTACGATTATTTACAATTTTTAATTTCACAAAGCGCCCAACTTTAAATTTAGTGACACATGACCAAAAAGAAGAAAAAAATTGAAGCATATATATATATATATATATATACAGGGTGTTTATTTGAAAACTTCCCACCACAGATTTATCAAAAACCACTGATTAAAAGAAAAAACGCCGAAATACGTCAAAAGGTTTGTCAAGGGGGACAACTGTTTAACCTAAAATTACTTCACCCCCTTTCATTCTCTGCCCCCAGGGCATCCCCTTATAAATTTTAAATGGCAAGGGGTATCGAGTAATAGCTTGTTTAAAAGGCCCTTCGAAGTCTTTTATTTTTACGTTTGATTTTTTAAATCGGTCGATTCGTTTTTGAGAAAGTTAGAAAAACCTTTGTTTAAACACTTACATAAACGACGCGAGAAAGTAACAAAAAAATCGAAAAAATCGAAAAAAACCAAGCAATCCTATGTAAAATCGAAAAATATTCACTTTTTCACTCTTGACATTATAGTCAAAATGTCAAAATTTGACAGCTGTCATTTGTAAAACTTTTTTATTATTCGAGATGGAGCGAACATGTATAGGACCTTTTCGATAGATCATGACGTCATTATGAAGAAAATGTAATTTCGAAATATACAGGGTGGCTCAGAATACAGTTACCAAATTTTTTTTTCGAAATCCACAATTTGGATTAGCGGGATCGAATTGGCACGGTCTAAAACCCCTTTGACCAAATTTTCAGAACAATCGGAGAAAAAAATTATTTACTCTTCAGCTGTCATAAATGAAGCGAGCGAGTAAAAATTTTTTTTGAATTTCGAAAAACTAATGTTGCATTCGGATAGAGAATGAAAAAATAAAACTTTTTTGCTCTTTCGAAAAATTCGATTGCTCGCTTCTCAGACGCGTACATTTTTGACATTTTAACAAGGATAAACAAAATCGCGGTTGTTTAATAGGGATGTTGCGCATTTTTGACAGTTATTTAACACTTATTGAAATAAAAACTGATATTTTCATGTTTTTGTTTTCTATCTGAACAAATTAAGATAAAAAAGATTTTTCTAATTTTCTCGAAAACGAATCGACCGATTTAAAAAAATCAAACGTCAATATAAAAGACTTCGAAGGGCCTTTTAAACAAGCTATTACTCGATACCCCATGCCATTTAAAATTTTTAAGGGGATGGCCCTGGGGGCAGAGAGTGAAAGGGGGTGAAGTAATTTTAGGTTAGACAGTTGTCCCCCTTGACAAACCTTTTGACGTATTTCGGCGTTTTTTCTTTTAATCAGTGGTTTTCGATAAATCCGTGGTGGGAAGTTTTCAAATGAACACCCTGTATATATATATATATATATATATATATATATATATATATATATATATATATATATATATATATATATATATATATATATATATATATGCTTCAATTTTTTCTTAAACCATTTCTTATAATTACTTTTGTTTACTTTGTTTTTTGGGATTGAGGTTTTTTTTTATTAATAAAACAATAATTTACATTTTCTGACGTTTCGCCTTACATGGAAGGCTTTTTCAAAGATCTATTTATTTAATTTAATGATAGTCTTTTGGCATGTTCCTACAAAATAATAAACGAGTTAAAACAATTATTTACAAAATATTAAATGGATGATTTTTTTACATTTAAAATTCTTATATTTATATAACAAAACTGAAACAAAGGTAGACATAGACAATTAAAATTATATTTTAAAAACATTAAACTAATAAAATAAAATAATGGGATACGCACCTTGAAAACATACCTTTTATATTAGATATTTACTAGATATTAATGCAACTGTTTTGTTGGTAGTCGGCAGGATAAGAATTTTAGTTAATTTTTTTATTAACTTAAAAAATTGTGTTAATACGATTTCAAAAATGTAATCTTAATCCTATGTAGTGCAGATAATTATGTTATGTTTGAGATAGATACTTTTATTATTTTATTAAATTGTAATAAATTTGACTTAAGTTTTCAATGTCTTTTTTGTTGTTTACACAATTTTTTTCTTTTTTTATATGTTTTATATTCAGTTGACATCACCTGAATACAGACAAGAAACATTAAATAAAGTAAGAGACATTTTAAAAAACAATAATTTTCCATTACCACTAATTAATAAAATTATTAAACAAAGAATTCAAAAATTTTATAATTAAGAGGCCTTCACTACCAAAAATGACAACTTAGAAAATAAAAAATATATCGCCATGCCATACACAAACTATTTGTCGGAAAAAATTAAATATATTTTAAATAAACACAATTTTATAGTATGTCACAAAGGACACAACTTAATAAGTCAATTTTTTACAAGATTAAAAAGTCAAACACCCCAAAAGAAAAAATCAAATGTCGTTTATTCCATCCCTTGCTCTAATTGTCCAAAAAATACATTGGTATGACTACCCAACATGTAAACAACAGATTAAATGGTCACGAATACCAAAAAAATGCATCTACAGCTTTACATAAACACGAAATTGAAACAAAACATTCTTTTAATTACACAGAAACAAAAATTCTTGATCAAGATAAAAAATACCAAAACTAATGGTAAAGGAAATGATCCATATAAAAAAAGAAAAAAATTGTGTAAACAACAAAAAAGGCATTGAAAACTTAATTAAACCTTATTAATCTCCCCAACTTCTTATTGATGCTTGGCATAATTTTTTGAGCGGGATTTTGGAAGGATACAAATGTTATAAACTGGATTATACAATCCAGAGAGCACGTATTGGATAACTTAGGAACCTTTTTTTATATAAAGTCTATAATGTGGCCCACTATGCGAAGTTTAATTTTAAAATTAAAAACATCGATTTAAACTCTAAAAGTATGAAAAAACTATTAATTATTGTATATTTTTAGGCCCTATATGATAATTAATAATTTAAAAACATACGGTTCCACAATAAAAATCATACGTTTGGTTCATTTCTCAAAAATATTAAATAATAAAAAAATCTAACTACACCACTGGATTTTACGTAAAATATCTACTAATATTAGTTTTTACTTTTGTTGTTAGTTACATGACAACTATCATACGAGGGGGTCATCATATCATCACTAGATTCTACGCAAAAATGTCTATAATAGTATTATGTTTTCTATTCTTATAATTTTTTATATAACCATAATGAAGCATAAAATTGCTTCTAGAAAGTTGTTTCTTGTTACTAATTTTTAATTTCTTGTAGTCAATAATTTTAAGTTTTGCTTTTAATAAATCATCATGTCTTTATAAAAATTGTTTGCTTTACTTCTAAGAAATGGACGCAGTGGCGTAGCCCAGAGCTTTTGTCGCTTTCCAGATACTATCTAATACAAAACAATTCATAACTTATTAGTACCCCCATACGCATTTTATTTTAGGCATTTCCTTATATTTGTTCAATTAATATGGAATTCGTTTTTTTTTATAAAAAATTAAAAACTTGTGATTTATTAAACCTAAGCATATTTTGCATCGAATAGTGGTTAAAGCCGCTCTTCTGATAATTGCTAATACACGAAAGATGACATTCAAAAATATTTAGATAGATAGATAGATAGATAGAATATATTACCTTAAAATAAACAATAGGTACAAAGGGGTCGTCAATATAAATAAATATTAATATAAATACTATAAAAAATATATAGATATACACAAATATACATAGACACATAAATATATAAAATGTAATTGTAAAAACACACAAAAAAAAAAGAATACAAATGAACAGAAACCTTAGCTATAAATAATTACTATAAATAAAGTTAAAATTTTGTATAAATATATACATATAAAAGAATATTAAAATTGTCAAATCAAAACGCAAGCAAAGTAACAAAGTCTAATGTCGCATATACTCTGCAACCGAGTAAAATGCCTTGTTAATAAGAAATTGCCTAACGGCATTCTTAAATTTACCACCATGCATATTTCTAAAATCTCTTGAAAGCTTCTTGTAGAGAGTAAGACAACCGTAAAAAGGAGAGTTTTCGAAAAAGGAGGTCCTGTGTAAAGGAACATCTATAATAGTCCTGTTTCTGGTGCTGTAATGATTTAACTCTCCGAGTCTCCTAAATAGTCCCATATTAGAATTTACATAAGTCACGCACTTAAAAATAAACACACATGGCAAAGTGTGGATTCTTTTCTGGATAAATAAAGGTTTGCAGCTGTCACGCGGTTTAAGATTAAAAATTAACCTCAGTAGTCTTTTTGCGCCACAAAGACTCTCTCAGATGCATTACTACCTCCCCAGGACACAATATTATTTGAAAGATAGCTGTAAGCCAGTGAATAGTACACAGAGAGTAATCCCGATTCGTCCAGTGTATTTTTTAAGTTAAGGATTGCATAAAACGCCGAATTTAATTTTGAGCAGACATAATCAACGTGATTTTTAAAAGACATTGTGGAGTCAAAAATGGTTCCTAAAAATTTTTTAGTTTCAGAAAATTTAATATTATTATTTATTTCAAAATTTGATGGTAACGGTTTTTTAATAAAGAAGTTCATGTATACAGTTTTGTTAGTGTTAATTATAAGATGGTTGTTTCGACACCAGACTTCCATATCATGGCACACAATCCTAATGTGATCGGAGAGCTCCTCCGGAGTATCCGCGGCCACCACCACTGTCGTGTCATCAGCGTACATTGTAACACTTCCTGTACTAATTTTGTGTGGTAAATCATTGACATAGCGTAAGAACAGTAATGTCCCAGGACAGATCCCTGCGGAACTCCCATACACACAGGCCTTGATTCCGACGTAGCACCGCCATATTTTACGACTACTACCACGGATACCCATATTGTATAGTTTTGAAAGCAAAATACTTCTATTTACAGTATCAAAGGCTATAGATAAGTCAAAGAAAAGAGCCACTACAAATTTTCCTTGATCCAGATTTCTATAGGCATAATTTAATACGTTGTATGTTGCTGTTTCAATTGATTTATCGGGTACAAAACCATGTTGACATTTATTAAGAATACTATACCTAGTAAGAAAATTCATTATTTCATCATAAACCTATTTTCAGTAACATTTGAGAATATACTAATAGATATTTGACGATAATTTTCCTTGTATCCTCGCTCATTTCTTTAATATATTGGTATAACATTGGCGGTTTTAAGTATTGTTGGAAAAATACCCTGTTGTAAACTTCGATTTATTAAGGAAATTAATGAACAGGAAATATATTCTCTTATAGTCTTAAGAAGTTTTACATTAATATCATCAGACCCTGCTGAATTTTTATTCTTTAACCCATTTATTGTTTTCAGTAGATCTATCTCTGTTAGTGACTCAACTACAATTGAATTTAAAACAAAAGGCACATCGACAAATGAATGAAAATTCAGACAACCATATTAATCCTTCAATTTTTTTGTAGACACAGTACTAAAATAATTTACAAGTTCATTTGCAACTTCACCCGGTTCACTAATTACATGATCATTTACGTTAAGCTTAATCTCTTGAAATTTGTTTGTACCCCTATTTAATTTATTATTAACTATTCTCCAAACTTCCCTTGTCCTGTTAGTTGAATTTTCAATTCTTTGACGAACAAAAGTCTTTTGCTTTTTTAATCTGTTGCCTATAATGATTTTTTACATTCTTATACTGCCGTATTATCTCATCAGTACCAATGTGCTTTTGTAGCCAGTGCAGCCTATCTAATTCCCTTTTTATGGTTTTTAGATCGTTATTGTACCAATTTATTGGTCGTTTATTATATGTATCTCCATTAAGAACCTGTATCTTGTAAGGACAGCAACAATTTAAACAGTATAAAATTAAATCAACAAAATTTTACCAAGAAGTATTTAAGGAATCCGTAGTATTCAAGACATCCGTCCAGTCCTGTCTCTGTATCATACTAGAAAACATTGCAATATTATTATTTGAAAATTTTCTTAATTCTATAACTTTATTCTCGATTTTAAAATTTTTATTTTTAGAAAACAAACTAAAATTAAATTTATGTCCAAGATGATCGCTAATGTGAGGGTTATGTACACTGCAGTTATACAGATCTAACTCCATATTGGTTGCTACATAATCTATTATACTAAGACTGGTCTGCCCTAGACTATTTGAAAACACTCTTGTTGGTTCATTGGTCGTGACATTAACTAAAAAGCTGTCAAATACATCCATTAAAGTCCTTGTTTGAACAAATTTTTTAGAGTAATCTATGTTAAAATCTCCCACAAGTATAACGTATTTAAAACATTTAAGTACCTGCGAAAGAGCCGTACTTACTGAATAAAAAACAAGTCAAAATCGCCGTTGGGCGGACGATAACAACAGATAATACAAACATTACCCACAGTAACTCCACAAATTTCACTATGTGCTTCAATTGCTATATTTTCAAGAAATTTATAAGATTTAAACATACAATATAAGGAGTTTTTAACCATAATCACTGATCCACCATGTCTAAGGTCACACCTAGAAAAATGGGATACCAAGGTGTATCCCTCAATTTTTAAATCACTTATAGAAGTTGCCTGTAACCAGTGTTCTGTAACTTTTACAAGACTTTTACACTTTTTTAAATATCAGGTATAACTTTTAAAGGTTTTTCTTTGTACCTCTAACCCTAGTAACCCAACGCACTGTATTTAAATTCACGTTATAATATGTATTCCTAAATATAATAGATTTATACGAAACAATAAATATATTATGAATATACATATATTACAATAATTTACAAAAATTGTATAAACTTAAAACTAGTTTTTAACAACAATAATATAATAACTATGCATTATATTCTAAATATAGTAGGGAGTATTTTTAGGAACAGTTTACAAAAACATATAACACATTTAGTACCTACTTACTCATACATATACAGAAGTCCCAGCCTATTATCAAAATGGCAAATTAACTGACTTTTTACGTTTATTAAAATATATATATATATATATATATATATATATATATATATATATATATATATATATATATATATATATATATAAAAGGACCAAATATTTTAAAGCAATTCTTAATTAGTTAAAGTAAACAATTAGTCGAATTCTCTTTCCACAGTTCTACATAAAAAAACTGACTTATTTTGAGCTTGAAACTATATTAAAATATATTTTTAGGAGCCGTTAATACTGATGCTATGTACGATACGCTACACGCACAGTTGTGCAATTGCACGACATATCGCGACCGATATATCTCTCGACCTGACGTAGGCCGGTCGCCTCGGCGATTAGTGGCGAACGATATTTTATTTTATAACTGACTAGCTTCTTGCCGCGGCTTCGCACGCACTTTATCTAACCAGATTTAGATTTAACCAGAACTAACCAAAATAATTCACCAGCGTTTGCAATATAAGCACAAAAATTTGTTTATTTACGACTTCACATTAGAAATCTTGAAATTATCAGTGGTTCTTCAATATATTAAGCCTGTTATGATACATAAAAACCTCCCTTTTGAATCACTCTATCTATGAAAAAAACTGCATCAAAATCCGTGGGTAGTTTTAAAGATTTAAGTAGTGATGAGAATATTTATATCCCTTAGGTCGCGCTGTCCTAAGCAATATATCGTGGCGATTCTTTCTACATATCACTTATCGCACATTGCCTCAGTTTAAAAAGGCACCTTACAGACACTTTAATGCTTGGCAAACAGTTACAAAAGCAAATTAGTGTTAACGATAAAATTTAAACCCTGCCATAGATAGTTTAAAGATTTTTTTCATAAAATAACTTAATTCTTTTAGAGCTCATAACTATATGAAGTAATAAGATAAAGTGCATATAAATAAAAAACGGAGCAATATACTTATAATCTACCTCCGACAATAACAGTGTACAATAGACAATAAAGCAAATAAAAATATTAGCTTAAATTTAACGATAAAATTAAAAAGGAGTATTTTTTGTAAAAATGCAGCTTTAAAAAATGTGAAAGTTCATGACAAAAGTTTGCTTTTAACTAAAATGATGAACAAAATGATAAAAAATGAAAAATACCTTTTAGCCTTAGGTTTAGTGAAAAAACATTTAGAATGTCTTATAGAACTACTTATCTTTAAACCTAAAACCAATGACCGTTAAGTTAAAAGCATATCTGTACATTTGCACACTGTTACTATTACATTCATTTAAGTATGTGAATTAAAAGTCTAAATTATGCATAGTAGTCGCCTAATAAAAGTTTCTTGGTAGGATAAAAAAAATTTGGGAGAGCAGCCTGATTTAAAGTAATAAATCGATTTTAAGTCCGAAATTCTTAAAGTATTACTACTAAATCATTGTTTATCAAATTCTGACAAAGATGTGAGGCAACACAGATTATTTAAACATTAAGTATGGCACTGGAGAGCTGCAAATTTTATAAGAGTTTGTCAGTCTCTAGCGTTTATACACAATCCAAGCTTGGAATAAAAATAGGGTATAAAGCAAATCATATTGAAAATAATATGTAAATTATACTTTGAAAAATAAGAGTAAAAAGATGGTATATTTCTAAATAAAACTAGTTAATAAAAAAATCCATTATTAGTATAAAATTCTACTGTCATTAAAATTATTGCTTGGTGAAACTACTAGCTTGACATTCAAATAGATGTGTAACTAAACTACACAAAAAATCAAATTTAACATTTTCTGAAACTTCTGTATATACTGTCATTTAAGAAAAAACAGATACTTCCATGTCAAAATTACCTTACATCATACTTTATCATCTTATATCGTAGACATATTTTAATATTTATGTGACTAGGAATACAAAATGTAAATATAAAGTTTTAGTGTAACGCTCTGAATTTGCATTTACTTATAAAACCAGAATAAACCATTATTCTGGTTTGGGCACCTAATAAAATTTTACCTGAACTGGCCCATTTTTTCTGGTTTGGTCACCTCAACAAAAATGCATAATTATTTCTTCTTGTTTGGTACACTAAAGGTGGGAATAGAATTATTTAGTGGATTTATAAAGTGTGTATTAGTCTTGGATTTAATTAAGGAATTAAAAAAGATTTAATTAACCAGATCTAATCATGACCCCCATCAATACTCTGTAATGATAACAGAACTATTGTGTTGCAATAAGACTGACATTGATTTAAAAGCCTTTACACATGGGGTTTATTTAAATTCGCATTTGGCTAATGTGCATTATAGCGCTCGGTAAATTAAGAATAAATATGTCTGTCTATAATATTAATTATATGCACACCTTTAGGGTACCAAAGAGGAAGTTCCCACACAAGAAAACACCAGATACATCCACCTTTAAAAAATAAATAATTCAAACAAATTCCTAGCATCTGAGCAATCTTTTAAAATAAAACTTAACTGAATAGAATTAATCTAACCATTAACCCACCAATATATCTAATATAAGTAAATTTCATATATAAAGTAATAGAAAACTTTTTGTTGCACATGCTTTTCAAAGTCCAACTTTCTTTTCACATTATATTATAGACATGGATTATTTTCCTTTCTGTCATTGTGTATAAAATCAAAATTTATAGCACACATATTATGGCGCCTTTAATAATAAACCGAAATAAGTATAAAACTTGGATTTAGACTTTTTAGCATAAAACGCATTAAAACCGGCGAATAAACTCGCGTCCGTCAAAACGAAAGAGACGGACGATTACCTATTTTCCTTCTACTTGTGCAAATCAAGCGCCCATAAGACTGATCATGTTTATTAGCCGGTTTTAATGCATTTTATGCTGAGAAGTCTAAATCCAAGTTTTTACTTATTTCGGTTTATTATTAAATGTGCGTTATATTTGGATGGATCGTCGATGGATAGATCCCCTTTCTTCTAAATTCTGGGTCGTTCGGTATATTGTGATGAAAATTGGAGAATTCCTTTTGACATGCAAAACCGTTTTTCGAAATCCTTCAAACAAGTTTAAAGGAGTACAAAAAATGGGATTAACCATTGAAATAACATGTATAACATTTGACAGATTTGTTCTTCTTTATTTGGTTTGTATTTTAGGCTATGTTTTTGAGAACAATTAGTTAAACAAAATTAATTATTACAAGTTTTTCTTTTAACATAGGCGATATTATTGGTTTTTATTTAAAAAGTATTGAACCAAAAGTTTTTAAAATTGGAGAATGCTTTGAGCTTAAAAAGACCTTTAAAGTGAGGCATTACCCACCATTAATTTTCAAAACTTCATCGCAATATACCGAACAGTTAAGATTTTTTAAGGAGAACAGACTTTAGGTCCTTATTGTATAATTTAAACAGTTTAAACATGTCAGATCTTGCTGAATAAGCAATTTTTACTGAGTTTGATTTTTTTTTACTTTTAATTTATACAGCATGTAGTACTTAAGTTTGCACCATATAAAAACTTTTTTATTTTTAGTTTTACGAAAAGAGTAATTCTTTATAAAAGTTCTGCATAGTCTAAGATCCTAAATGCAATTATCAGTTTTTCATAATATGGAAAATTGTTATAAAGGAAAGATGTTTAGGATTAAAAATAACATTTAAATATGCAAAATTGTTAATTTTCAACAAAAACTTTTTATGTTTAAACGGTTAAATTGTACATGCATTAGTGCATATGTACCTACTTTGAAATGTAATATGTAAAGAAAACGTAAGAACTGTTAAACTAACGAAAAATTACAGAAACGCTTGTTTTTGCAGAAAAAACGTAAAAAAATGTTTTTTTTTAAATAAACCAATTAACATATTTAAAATCTATTTTTAATCCTAAACTTCTTTGCTTTAAAAAAAAATCGATATTACGAAAAATAAAGGTACATTCCTCTTGAGCAAAATTCATCTTTCGACGTATAGTGTATCTCAAAGTATATCGCTTTGGCTTTTGACGGCAGTACTTCAATATACCTGCCGACAGCAATAAAACTGCGGATCAGTAGGTTTAAAGGGCATAACATTAGGGACGGACTCTAATAATATAAAGATTTATAATTTATTGTTAATTTAAGTAGGTATAATTTTACAATTGCATTAAGAAATTAAATATAAGCAAAGTTTTAATAGTTACAAATAACTTTATAACTATATTATCTACACGTACCCAATTACATTTTTATCTAAATAATACAAAGATTTATAATTTATTGTTTATTTAAGTAGGTTTAATCTTAAAGTTATATTAGGAAATTAAATATATGCAAAGTTTTAATAATTATAAATAAATTTATAACTATATTATCTATATGTAATTACATTTTTACCTAAATATCTAATCTAATTCGGTTTCACTATCAGAGTCATCGTTGAGATTAATTACAATACGATTTATGTTGTTTTGTACAGAAATGTAAGACTCCTCAATTTTTATAATGTGCTGTACTAAATTTTTCCAGCTCTCAACTGGTATATTAGTAATTACATTTTTTATCAAATTTATAACACTGGGACTTAAAGTAGGTGTTACATTTTCTGCTCTGATCTTTGATTTTACTTGGTTCCACAAATGTTCTATGGGGTTAAACATACAGTGATACGGAGGAAGACGTAAATTGTCACATACATATTGTTTTTTAATTGCATATAAATTTAGGACTTCCAAAAGTTGGGCTTTTTGTAACTGATTTCAAAATAAATATCATTTTCTAACAAATATTCCTGGATTTCAGTTTTTGAACTTGATGAAGCTGGTGCTTTGTGTAGCAGACGGCTGTGGTAGCTTGTGTTATCCATGACAATAACACTGTTATTTGGAATATTTTTTAAAAGATAATTTTGAAACCAGTTTTCAAAAAGTTCTGCGCTTGTATCCTCATGATAATCCAAGCTAGAATCCTTAATATTCTTCGCAAACAACAGCAAGCAGTTTGGGACAAATCAGTCTTCTAAACCAGCGTGTATTATGGTAATGCGTTTTCCTTTATTTAAAGGTGCTTTCGTCTGACAGTTTTGACTGGAATCCACCCATCCTTTGGATACTGTGTCGTGTGTATCGAACCATGTTTCATCAAGGTAAATTATGGATCTGTTTTTTAACCTATATCTTTTAATTTCTTGAAGGTAATTAAATCTCCAAGTGCGTAATCTGTGCGATTCCATTACTACTTGTCTTTTGTCTATTTTGCGGCATTTAAATCCCATTTTACAAACAACTCTATGGAGGGTGGCACGGCTAATATTTATATTAGTGTCGTCTTCTTCTAGCTTCGTTTTTAGTTTATCCAAGGTAGGAACAACTCCGCTTTCATAAAGACAATATATTTTCCTTCTTATTAGGTCTTGATCACTATTGTCTATACGGTGAGATCGAAAATCACTACGCTTTTTTCTTTTGTACAATTCTTCACTATTAATAATATCCCTCATCAACGATATTGGAGTTTTTGTAAGTAGATAGGTTTCTTTTAAAGCTTCGTGTTTAATAAGTCCCCTACTGATTAAAGTTTCATACACATTTTTTACAACCTGTTTTGCATCTAATGACAAATGATTTCGACGCGACACAGTTATAATATATGTATTCTCGTAAAACAACTTTTTCGAAACGCCCAGTAAAAACGGTTATTCAACACTACAACTAAAATATTAGCAGAAATATTTATATAAATGGTCAAAACTCAAGAGATATTTATACCTGGCCCACCCCTGTCATTATGAACTCATAGGTTTGCCCAATAACAATAGGTCATAAACCATTAAAGGTTTATTGGGGTATTGCCCGTCAAAAGCCAAAGCGATATACTTTGAGATACACTATACCTTGTCTACCACCGCACAGAATTATTATCTGATGATTGCATTTTAGATTTTGGGTCATGCATGTAACTTTTTATTAGGAATACCTTTTTCGTAAAATAAAGAACAAAAAAGTTTTCCATTTGGATGAACTTAAGTAGTCCCAGGCAAATGGTTATTTTAGGTAAATGGCTTCTGCCTGGGCAAATAGTGTACTTTCATTTTCAAATGCTATTTGACTAGTCATTAGCAAAAGATTTAACTAGCCAGAACTAACTATGAGTGCCCCAATGTGACAGTTTTGCAAGACCATCTATAGCGCTTCGAACCAATCAAATTACACATGCTTTTGCTTTCTACTGTAGTCTGCAAAACACACCGTGGCTCCTAATATGTTATCAAATATATCACAATCATTTGCCTAACAAGGACCACAGCAAATGCCATTTACCAAGACAAATAGCTTTTAAATAGAAATTATTTTTATGAAGTTATTTGCCCAGGCAGAAAGCATTTGCCTAAACAGAAGTCATTTGCCTAAAATAATCATTTGACTGCAACATATACACCAAAAACAAATCTCACTATTAGAATGTCGTAACGGTATGAGATTACAAAACATGTAATTAATTTATAATTGGCCAGCTTACATTTTTAAAGTTCCGAAATTTTATTTATAAATTCAGAATACTTTCGAAGATAATATAAAATCGACATTTTATATTTAATCTTTTAAAAAGACGTACCACTTAGAAAACTTTTTTCAGGATATTTTGTTTAACCTAAATCTAGAATCCTAATAACTAACTCCTAAAAAAGCATATATCACAAATGTATAACTTATTATTTCTGATAATTTTATAAAATTTTTTAGAAACATCATAAAATCTACTAGGTTTATGGATGTTTATGTTAAACAAAGTAATAATAAATCTATTGATGTATGCAAGATAGGGAGAACGGACATTGTTTACCCTGTGCAAAATGAAGATAGAAATATTAAAATTTTAAAAGTTTAATATGGCAGCACAAAATTGGCAGACAATAATTTTCTTCAAATTTAAATTTCACTGTCTTCGAGACAAGCAAGGTTTTAAATTTACATTTAAATCTAACATGTTTATTTTACAAAAAAAATGTTGTTCAAAATAAAATGAAATATTAATATTCCTTGTAGAAAATTTAGCAATTACATTTTTTTAACCATTAAGGATCTTTGGGTCATAAAGAGTAAGATATTTACAAAAACAAAACGTCTTTTTTCGAGCGTAAAAGTATGGTTACATTTTATGGTTATTATTGAAAGTAAAAATAATCAGAACTTAGATTACGAGAAACCTTTGCCTTTTTGGTCTTGTATTACACTGTATAGAAAGGATACTTTTTTATTCTAATCCTAGGCACTTATACTTTAAAAGTTAAATTAAACTTTCAAATGGCCTAAAAACATTAGGAGTATAAAAATCACAAAGGAGCAAAAAATAAATGTCAATAATGAAAGTGTCACCAAATGTTACTGAGAAGGATTTTCATTTGGTGGTTGCTGTGGTTCACCTTCTTGTTCTTGACGTTGATTGTCAATGTTGTTGTTGTTATTGCCTGCATTACTTCCTTCTCCTGCAGCATTTTCGCCATCGGAAGTTCTCGCTAACCCTATTTAAATACAAAAAAACGCTGTATTATTTATAAAATCTGATAAAAAAAAGTAACAAACTGAAAAAAATTCTAAAAGAAAATAATTTATGCTGTACTTAAAAAAAATAGTGGTACTTAAAAATGATTTTATGGTAGGGGAGCCCGAGAAGGTATTTCGGGATTTACTACAGCGCGGCAGATTAATATACCGAAGGATACCTTGTACGCGGTTAAGCAGCTGTACCAAATATGACCTGTATACAAGGCCAATCATAAAAAACCACAATATATTCATCAAAAATTTTCGAGCGCGTGAGATTAAGTTAGGGTGAGGTAATTACATGCTAGACAGTGTATATTCCACATTTGACAATTAAAAGTGATGTAAAGAAAGCGGAGGGCTGCAAAGTTAATTAAGAAAAAAATTAGGGATAACGAAAAATACATAATCCGATACGATCCGAACGATTTTCACAAGCCGAAATAATATCAGTATTTTTTGACATTCTAAAAATCTATAGCCTCTTTCCCCACCCATAAAAAGATTTACATATTATATAACTTTAGTTTCTTCTTATCATCTAAGCTTTGCAACACAATACGCCTCTATGACGCTCGAGTAAATGGCTATTTAGCATCGTGTGATCCCCTATTATTACTTGTTTATTGTAATAGCATTCTTCAATATACAGGGGGTTTACATTTATTTTAACAGCGAAAAGAACTCATTTACCAAAATTTCTTTATATTGTGAACACCCTTTATAGGGGGTATGTAAGTTTTAATAATTTTAATATTTATTTAATTATTTCGATAATGGAAAAACACATCTTAAAGTAAAACATATAACAATTTAAAATAATGTCAAAGCTTAGACCTGGAACCGGCAAGGTAAATTTCTAGGTCGAACGGGCAAGGTCGTAAACGTGCTAAGTCACCAAAAAACCGAGTTTAACTTTGTATATAAACAGAGGAGAAGTTGGGAGAAAAAAATTAGAAAGATATTAGTTAAGAAGTAGCTAGTAACAGTGAAGTGCAAAAAAGTTAAAGTTTTAGTTAAGCCCGTACGAGCTACCCCTAGTGGGGGTATGCCCGTACAAAATTACGAAGTTAAATTAGTTCCCGTAGTTTAGTTAAAAATGCCAAGGTTGTTTTTTGTTCACCGGTCTTATGGTCCAAGAAGATAGTTCCATATGGTACATTTGTCCCAGTGACGTAAAATGGCCCCTAGTGTATTTCAAAATCTAACGTCACAATATAAAAATTGATATGAATATACTTTTTAAATTGTAATATACTTAAAAGATAAGCCGTGTTTGTGAATCCTTTATCTTGTAACTTTTTTCCTTTTTCTAAGAATTTTAAAGTTGTTCCGCCCTGAATACATGCATACTTTAATTGGTAATACGTTTTAGCTCTATGAAACGATTAGTTTTTTTTTCTTGCCGCTAAAATAAAGTACTTCTGGCTTTTCTTTTCCTAAAAGATGTACAGGGTGAGCAAACTTGGGCGTCTTTATGGGCTATCTCAGTTATTAAAAAACTGATATAGGTGTTATGGGCTCGATTTTGGAGAAACTAAAAATGGCGTAGTCAGAATTTTAATAAAATTATTTATCTAAGAGATACGAGCGGAAATTGAAAATTTGTCGTTTTTGATTTTACTCTATATATTATTTAATATACGAAATAGCAAAAACCATTAACAAACCATTAAGAATCTACAGAAAGTATTCTAATTTTTATACAGGGTTGCGTTAAAAGTTACGATGCCAACTTGATGTTTTTCTTATGGAACACCCTGTATATTTTGCTACTAATTATTAGTCCTTGTCACTTCAACAAAAAGAATTGCAAAAATAGTGATATACTAGTCCGCCGGACGGCGGTTTTTTTCTTAAAATTGAGCAAAGACCGCCGGCAGTCGTTTAGCCAGTGCCAAACTAAAATTACGAAATCTAAGTGATTAATTACAGAAAATGAAATAAATTACTACATGTAAAAATAAAAAGGTAATTCCTTTATTTCCATAGCCCACTCCACCAAAAAAGTTCAAGTAAGAAATAATGGAAATATTTAATTTTCTTTAAATATTCTTTGACCGCCATTTTAAAAAGAAAAACCCTGTATGATAAAAAAAAAAGATAATTTTATAAAGAATACTATGCTAGTTTTTGAAGATTTCAATAAATCGTATATTTAAATAAGGATTTTTAAAAAACATAATACAATTTGTGCCATAACTTTCTCTAAAATTCGACAGTTTTAGCATCAACGTAATTTCTTCCAACTTAAGTTTTTTATGTATAAGAAACTAGATTAAATTCGTCGAAACTCGACGCGATCTAATTATTTTAAATTTTCTAGTTAATTATCTGATGACCCTTGATATTACCATAAAGTTAAAACAAATTCTTACCTCTTGGATTTATAGGTCCCTTAATGCGACATGTGTTATAAGAACCACAATGACAACATTTGAATCCAACGACATGAAACTGCACAGTACATTCCTAAATAATGACACAATGTAAGTATTTTTAACAATATAACAATAACGGCCAGTTTCACAATATTTAGTTAGCATTAACCATAGGTTTGTTACTATAGAAGCAACGAAATAACGAAATGTGATTGGTGTTGCCCAAATAGTTTACCCAAAAATTATGGTAACCATATATTAAGAAACTGGACATAATAGTCTTAGATCCGAATAGGAAGCGATCTACACCCATCTGTTAACCGGATAAAAACTATTTTATATATAATAAAATTATCTTTCTGGCTATATTTAAATTTAAAAAACTAACCTCAAAATATTTGTTACACCCTGTATATTGACAACCCTTATTTTTTCAATACTTTTTAAGGCTAGTTAATGAAAATATGTATTTTTAAATAATACCGAATGTACCAAAGAATTTTGGATAATTAATTTTTTTAATAAAATTGAAGAGAAAAAAAGTGATATATTAGTCCTGTCATGTACAGTAAAAAAATAAAAATTGCCATTATACAGGGTGTGTCAAAAATTTTGAAGTTATTTTTTTGATTTAAATATAGCCTTTAACGTATTTTTTTCGGCATGCATGTGGTAATACCTTTGTTTAAATACTATATTTAATATAAAATAGTTTTTATCCGGTAAACAGATTCGTGTAGGTTGCTTACTATTCGGATCTTGGACTATTTTGTTTAATAAAAATGAGGGAGTAAAAAATATAAGAAGCTCCACTTTGATCCTCCGCAACGCAGCACTAAAGCTGCTTATGCTGATTGTCCCCACTTAATTAAAACCCAAGACTGCCTTGCAAAGTTTGCATAGTAAGCTCAGAGTAAAATATCTAAAGAAACAGAGTGAACCAAACCCCTAATTAAAAACAATGCTATCAATAATTTTTTTGGTACAATGCTTATTAACGTGGGCTTCCCAAGTTAGTTTTGGGTAAAGTGTAACTAAACGAAATACAACTTCTTTACTAGTGTTAAATGGTTTGTGGCTTTGTGACTGTCTTAGTATTAAGCTAATAAACTACTCAAAATGAATATAGAGACACATCTTTAAAATCCAATAAACTAAAAACTATGTGATATTTTCCGAAATATTTATATTATTGAAATACTTTTTAGGTGTCTTTATTGAAATTTACTTATATTGTTTTCAAAACGAGGTTTGGTAGTACGACAAAAAAATAAAATTTAAAAAAATAAATTGGATTTATTAATCAAAAAATAACACAAAAGGTATATTAATAATGAGTTCGCCCACCTCTGGCTCTAAGCACTTCCACACAACGACGAGGCATGCTTTCCACCAAATTTAGTATTACTTGTTGTCGTAACTGCTCGTAAATAGCCATAAGAGCATCTGCAACTTGGTTAAGATTTTGAAAGGGTTGATGATCCTTCAAACGTCTTTCCAGTTTATCCCAGAGATGCTCGATAGGATTAAGATCCGGGCTATTAGCTAGCCACCTCAAAACATTAATATTGTGCTCCTGTAGAAATCTTCTTACGATTCTGGCAGTGTGTGGCTTAGCATTATCTTGCTGTAAAATGAATTCAGGGCCTATATTTCAGGCAAATGGGAGACATGAGGTTCTCATATCTCCTTTATCCCGCCGTAAACCTTTGTAGCAAAATCCATACTGCTTGTCATGCAAAATTTTGTATTTTTCTAAATAGTTAAGGATTTGTAAATTAATGAATTTATCAAATATTTTACAAAAACTGAGAGAAGTGAAATTGGTCTATAGTTAGATGGAAGAGATTTAGATCCTTTTCTGGGAAGAGGTTAAACACGTGCATCTTTTTAGCTTTCCGAAAAAATACCTATGTTGTAAGAAATTCAAAAGATCCGAGTTAAGATTGGTGCAAGTTCTGGAGCACATTTTTTTAAAAACTGCTGGAATACCATCAAGCCCAGACACTTTCTTGGAGTTAAGAGAAAAAAGGATAGTCTTAAAAGACGATCTTCTTTTTGGGTTGTTGCTCTTTGTCGATTGGGATAAGGGGCTCTTCTTGTTATAACAAAAATCTGATAGCAATTTCAAACTCTGGAAACCGCAGCATGACTCACATTAAGCATTCAAGCTACACGACGCTTGGAATATCCTGCTTCGATCAATGTCACCGCTCTAGCAACTTGAAATTCGTTATGGTACGTGCTATGTACTCTTTTTCTACCCAACACGTCAACCTTCATTATTTAAATTTTAAAATTTAATACTTATCACGAATTTAACCAAAGTAAGACTAACTGATAAATTTATCATACCAATGATTTTTATTTTTTATATTGCTAGAAGTAAAAAACATAATACTAACCGAAACAAAAATATAAGGATTAGTATACAGTATATACCAAAAGTTTCTGCAACATATTATTTTTCCCTATGAAAATATAACCATTTATAATTGTGTCTCCTTTTCATTTTGAGTAGTTTATTTTAGGTTTTTTGTATGTTAAGACACATTTTATTTCCAAGAGACAATTGCTCATTTGAATTGTGTTTGCATAATGGCTTAAATTTAGGAAAAATCATTTTTTGTATTTTTATCGGACTTTTTCTATGGAAATCTAGAATACAGGGTGTTCAACTCTATTTATACACAAAATAATTTTGCCCCTGTACAAGATACAAAAATAAACTTTAAATAAAAAATGTTTATTTGGATTAACTCTTCTTATTGTCAAGTGGATTGTTTAAATGGAACACCCTGTATATTTTAAGTAATTTTGACTCGATATTAAATTCTACATCAAAAATGTATAAGACACTATACTTCAATTATTGCTGGTTTTTCAGATACATATCAGCAATATGCTGATATACTTATTGATGATTGAAAGTGAAGAAAAAATATTATTTTGGTTCTAGTTATTTTTAAATAAGTTTGTCACTGTCATAGTGATGAATAATCTAATAACAGATATTTAATTACCTTCCATTGTAGAACTACTAATAGGTATTATATGTATGTCAGAAATTAAGTTTATTTTAGACATATATTTATTAAATTGCACTAAAAAACAGCAATACGTCAATTATGACTGGCTTTTAGATTAAGTAAGTGAATAAATACCAAAAACTAAATAGCCAAGTTACCTATCAGTAGTTTTTACAATGGAAGGTAATTAATTACATGTTATATTATTATTGGTCACTCTGACAGTGACAGAATTATTAAAAAATAATTGGAAGCAAAATATTACTTTCTTTTTTGCTTTTAATTGTTAATTACTATACAGCTGTCTGCTAAGGGGTTGGAACTGTCAAAACTGTCTGCCGACTGGGGAAATATCTTCTAATAGGTACCCGAGTAACATATATAAAATTCAACTTTTAGAAAATGACAAAAGTTTTGTTTCAATTAATTAACCTTTGGTACCTGGTACCTGCCAAAGCCACTATAGCTTCATAGTCTCCCATCGCTTCTACCTATGTTGGGAGCATGCGCTGACAAACTTTCAACTTTTAGAAAATGATGAAAGTCTGCTGCTCACGAGCTCTTACTCTAATATAGATGAAAATGATAACAATTGTGGCATCACTGATGATGGCTAAATAATATTTGATCAAATCTTAAATACACATTCCATTTTTTCGGAAAAAACTAATTAAAATTCTTCAAAAACCCCATAATAAAAATATTATTTGTTAAAAAGATAAAGAGAATATTATTTTTATGGTAAAATGTCTTATTATTTTTTTTCTTGTCTCAAAAATAGCAATTAATTACAAATAGAGTTTTTGCAGAGAACGCCTCAATTGCTTTTACGATAATGGTTTAATAAAGAATGACCGCTGATGTGCAAATTTTGAAATAAAAATTAAAAAAGACATCTTTTACGAAAAAAATTGGTCAATCTACAAATTTTAACTTTTTGCTTTAAAATAAGTTTTAAATCATGATTTTTTAATTTTCTTTCACATTTAAATTTAAAAAATGAGATTTGGCAAATGCTCTAAGTGTGTACGCACTGTACAGGGTGTTTTTTTGGTTGGTATTATAGAGTACAGGCTATACGGTAAGGGATACAAAAACTAAGATTCGTGTCCCATTCTCTTTTTAGTATTAAGTTTAATGGCGCAATCAGATCCACACTAACTTTATTGGTTTAGAAGATACAGGGTGATTCTCTAAATTAGTAAATTTTTATTATGTCTTATCACTCGGACACTTGTGGAGGTAAAAGAAACTTACGAAATTTTTTACGTAGAATCCAGTGGCGTACATAGAATAATTATAAATGTTTTAAGTTTTGAGATACAACACCAACTTGCATTTTTTAAAATTGGTATCTGAGTATCTCAACCTTATAATTGCATTTTTGTTGCGATTATATAACACTTAATATTTTGCAATGTTCTAAACACCGAAACTTATAAAAAAAAAAAGAAAATAATATTTGGCCTTGTATTGAATCAATATTCATTTATTTTTTAAAGAATATGTATGTAAAGAACCCAATTTAATAAGAATCCAAAAACATTTGTTAACCAAGACAATAACAACCACAGAAAATTTGTTCATTTATAATTGCAACTAAACAATTATCTCAAGTACGTAATAACTTTTTGCTCTGGTAATTAATTAAGTACAAGATGTGCTCAAATGCGTTCCATTTTGTTCGATTCATTATTGAACTCATCTTGTAATTAAACTAATGGCGATATGGATGTGAATGTTTGGTACACTTTAAATAAAATTAAACTAATTTGCTTTAAGTTTTTTAAAATTAGATATTAAAAAATACCAAATATTTACATTTATATCGCCACTAGTTTGATTACAAGTAGATGCATCGAACAAAATGGAACGCATTTGAACACATCTTGTAATTAATTACCAGGGCAAAAAATTTATTACATACTTGAGATAATTGTTTAGTTGCAATTATAAATGAACAAATTTTCTGTGGTTGTTATTGTTTCCACCATTTTTAAATTTTGTCGTTTTAAATGTGAAAGAAAATACAAAAATCATGATAAAGAAAAAAATTAAGATTAAGAAACTGACCAAATTTTTTTGGAATAATGTGTCTTTTTTATTTTTAAAATTTTTTATTGAAATTAAATTCTAAACACCTTTTTTGATATTGAGCCAACTAACCTCACTTTTGATATTTTAAATTAATTTTTATTAATTATCTCCCCAGGCGACGCCCATGAGCCGGATGTCAATATTGAATTTTAGGTTACTTGACAAGCAGAGGTGATTACCAAAAAAAGTTTTTACTAATTTCAATTTTTTTTCCATATGTGTCCAGCTGTTTGGCGGCCGCTGTATGTATATTTTTTATTAAAAAAAAATATTAACCTACCTTATGACAGTCTTTACATAAGATATGAACAACATAATCTTTATATTCTGGTGGCATGGGTGTATTGGTAACTTGCTGATCCAAATATTTCCATAACTGAGACATATCCATTAAAGATGTTTGGCAGATGGGGCAAGCATAATGACCTGCTTGTAAAAGCTGCTCAAAACATGTGCGGTGCAGTAGGTGGCCACACATTGGTATGTGACAAGGAATTCGAGATGTATGTATATCTTCTAAACATACTGGGCAGTTGGCACGAGATACATTTTCAACACACTAGAAACGATATATATGTAGACAGATATTTGCAAATAAAAAACTGTTGACTGTTGTGAATTTATATATTTTTGAATGTATTAAATTTGTTTATAATAATGGGATCTTATTTTCTGAAAGTAATAAAAAACATAATTATAATACAAGAACAAGAAATGATCTAACTTTAGATAAAACAAAATATACATTTATACAAAGAAATGTTCATAATAGTCTGATTAAAATTTGGAATAAGGTCCCACACGATCTACGGTGTTTGCCAGAAAATATATTTCTAAAAAGATAAAAACATTCCTGTATAGCCATCCATTTTATTCCGTGACAGAATATTTGAATAGCGTAGTAAGTGTGTAATTTTAAAATGTATTTTTTTATGTAAATAGGATTTTATTGATGGTGTTTGATTTTAATTGTAATTTGTTTTACATGTGTGGTATGTAAAATTCTATTGTATTTTAATATGTGTAAAATTATTTATTTTACTGTGTAAAATTTTAACTTTTTAGAATAGTGTGACACGTTCCACACCTCATTTTGAGGTACATATTTGTATATTTCTTTATACTTTGGAACAAATAAACGTATATTTATTTATTTATAAAATAATTTAATTTCGGATTTTTTTTTATTCAATAAATTATAAATTAAACAGTAACAAAATATAAGTAACATCTAAACACAGCAAATATAAAAAACATGTTTTATTATTTAAATATGTATTGTAATATGTGGTGTTTCACATTGGGAATAAAATACTAATTATTGCAGATACTGACATATAGGGTTTACCAATAAGAATTATTAAAAATTAAATATTAAAATCAAATGATTAAAATTTATCATTAGAATTCGGATAATTCAAAAAATGGTAATTTAAACTGGCCGCCAAGGTCACAAGAATCTATCCAACTGAACAAAGTAGAGAAAAATATTTAAACAATATTATTTTTTAAACCTATAAATTTCTTTTTTAATAAAATAAAATTTACTTACATTTTACTTGTACTTATTACTTCGTGGCATTTTAAAGTTCTGAGGCTCTTATTGGTAAACCCTTTATTAAATTAATAAAATAAAACAAAAAATATACTTTGTTCATAGTCACTATAATTGAATGTTTAGCCGTGACAGCAACTGTTTCGTAGTACAACTACATTTCAAACGTACTGACAAACTAAAATTATTTTACTTATATATAAACAGTAATACCTAATAAAAACATATTTTTTAAAGGTTTTAAAATCAATATGGTACAGTTGTGAAATTTAAAGATTTTATTGCTACAATTTATAAAAGTTTTACAAGGGTAGATTCCCTAAAGTCAATCTGTGTGTTAAGCAGATGTACATTCTGTTTTTATGTTTATAGATTTCAATATTTTCCTAATGTATCTAGTTTTCGCCCTTTTACCATGTAATATTTTTAGGGAATTGATTTCTGAAATTTGTGTCGGTTTCCAGAAAATGGTTTGCAGGTGATGTTCCCTAACCTATAACATGAGTTATGTTCTTTAAACCTAGTTTCAGAAATTTCTTCCCGTTTGTCCAATGTAACAGCTATTACCTCTTCAC
This sequence comes from Listronotus bonariensis, assembly GCA_014170235.1. Taxonomy (NCBI): domain Eukaryota; kingdom Metazoa; phylum Arthropoda; class Insecta; order Coleoptera; family Curculionidae; genus Listronotus; species Listronotus bonariensis. The sequence goes on from JACEGR010000138.1 coordinate 268,494, forward strand.
AAGTAAGCTTATAAACTCTGATTTTTTAAATTTATTTTGTTTATCTTTCACATTAAATATCATGTTTGATAATCGATTTGATGGTTTATGCTATTTTCTGGTTTTGTTTAGACAGGGTGTTCGAAATTTTTTGTGATATTTGGCCAAAATAAGTTAGGGTTTTTAAATGGTTGGTTTTTGTTTTTCAGGTATTTTTGGGTAAATTTGGTTGAGGGTGAGTTGTTGTTTACGTTTCTTATTAATTATAGAGTTTATTAAGGGTGGAGGATAACCATTGTTTTGAGCGATGTTTTTATAGTGTTTAATTCTTTTTCTAAATTTTCTTTGGAAAGTGGAATGGAAAATGCGCGATGTATCATTGATCTGTATGCTGACATTTTGTGGGTAGTGGATGTAAAGAATCATTAGGTATTGTAATATCAGTAAAGTTGGTTTTCTATAGATATCCAAAATTTATGGTTCCGTAGTTGGTTTTGTTATTTTAAGATCTAAAGTTTATGGAGTTTGTTCTATTTCCAAAGTAAATTTAATCTTAGGGTGTATAGAGTTAATATAATTAAAACATTTTTTAGCTCTATCTCGTTTTCCTGAAAAGCCGACAAGTATGTCATCCACATATCGGTACCAAAATATAACATTATCTGAATGTTTGGAGTTTATAAATGATTCTTCCTAGTTTTGACTTAAATATCTCCGCCATTAAAAGGGCTTAAAGGGGAACCCATAGCTAGTCCCGTGTTTGTTTTATAAAAGTTTCCATATATTTAAATAACATAACAAACAGACGGACTAGCTATGGGTCCCTTTACAAGCGCTTTAATGGCGAGGTATTTATGTCAAATAGAAAATCATTATAAACTGTTTATGGCGATATAATGTTATTTATGCACTGTCGACTCGGAAACGAATAAACTAAAATACTTCTTGAACCACTATTAATCTATACACCCTAAGATTACTTTGGAAATAGAACAACAAACTCCATAAACTCTTAAAATAACAAACACAGACATTCCCGATATCTGGCTTTACTATTACAACCTGTTCTTTACATCCAATTACAATGTCATTGTGATCGATGACTACATAAACGCGTACTATTCCGCATTGAAAAAGAATTAGCTTGCAAATAAACCAAGCAATGGTTATCTCACCCTTAATAAACGCATGGTAATAAAGAGCGTAAGCAACTTTCACCCTCGGTACCTGAAAACGGTAACCATTTAAAACTGAAAATGTCTGAAATTCGAACACCTGTCTAAACAAAACCAGAAAATAGCATAAATATCAAATCGATAACATGATATTTAATATGTGAAGACAAACAATAAATTTAAAAAAATCGGGAAGTTGCAAGCACTTGTGAAGAATAACGTGCACATTAGACAAACAGCATTCAGCTTTAGTTTAAGAGCATAACTCATGTTAGGTCAGGAAAATAACATCAGAATTTGCAAACAAAGAGCCGGTTTCATTCGAATCAATTCATGTAGAAACAAAGGGCAACTAGACGATATTGATATAGGCATAAAAACAGAATATTATCTTGCAACGTTGACACAGAACTATAAAAACTTTTATAAATTAACGGCAATAAATCTTAGAATTCACCTTGTACCGTGTTGCAAAACCTTTTAAAATATGTTTTTATTAGGTATTACTGTTTGCATATATAAGTAAAAATGAGCGGGCCTCAGCCACGTTGAAAAAGTGTCTACAACGTATCTGGCTCGATTATAGTGACGGGCTAAATGTATTTTTGTTTTATTTATTAATTTAAAATGTACGATCTGGTAACGGACGAAACCATAAATTCTTTATTAAAACCTAATACAGGTACCTGCTACAACAGACACATTAATATTTAATAATTATTAGACCAACCATTATATTTAAAATTGTGGTAGTTTTAAAAGAAGTAAAAAAACTTGTAAATTACAAAAATACCAACCACTCTAAGGTATTTGTTACACAATCAGTATGGTTTAGACTTTAAATAAAAAAAAATATATATCCCATAAACATGCAAAATTACACCAATTCCTTTATGCTCCAGAACCGCCCGGAACGAAACCAAAAGTGTCCCTTTTACAATTTTTTGACATTTTTTCACGTTGTAGAACCGTTCTTGACACTATTGACAGTTCAGAGAACGGTTCTAGAAGGCTAAAGGAATACACTAATTGTTAACTTTCCTAATGCATCACGTCTACAGGGTTCTGAGCAGTTTTTAGTTTCAAATTTCCCTGACTTGACTGAAACGTCAACATTGCGGGTTTTTTGGTTTATTAAAGTCGGAAAAAAATTGTGACCTGAAGGACAAATATTAATTATGGATTCGTGTAAGAAGGCAAAAATATATTGAAAAAGTATTCAACACATCTCTGGGACCGATCCTTTCTTTTATTTTGATAAGTGGTGTAATTTTTCAGGTCAACATTAAAAATTTCCTGAGTTTTCCTCGACTTAAATAAAAATTCCTGAGTCTTTCAGATTCTCCATGTTTTCCAGGTCGTTAAAAACCCTGAGTTGACAATATCAGTAAAAATAATATTAATAAAGGCAAAAAATAAAGAGTACCTTGTGTCCATTTTTTAGCTGAACAGGTAAACACATATTACATTTCTTGCAATGGAAAAACCTTTCAGCACCACCAATCCTGCATATTCCACAGCCTTGGCAATGAAACTGTTTCTTTTCTTCATCGTCAAATAAATTACATTCTAAACAAACGTACTAAAAGAGTGAAATAAAAAGAATTAAGTACATGAATAAATTTATATAGATGAGACTACTTAAATATACAGGGTGTCATCAACATACCCACAGGGGTAAATTTCCAATAAAAAATAAGGAAAAGACTTTATATAAATATATGTCCTAAATGTCTTACTTTCCTAACTACGGTGTGTTAAAATTTTAAGAAACTGATCGTTTCTTTTTGTCTATAGTAAGTTCTATACCAAATCAGATAGTTTTTGAGAAATTTAAGAAAAGTTTTCTAAATGTTAAGATTAAAAGGCTAATGTGAAACGAGACTATATCGCTTCTAGGTGTTCTAATTTTGTACTTGTAATTGTATTGTAAGCCTGGGGAATTTAAAAGCAGGATTTTTCCCTTGTTCTTCTGAATTAAGCCAGCACTTGGTAGCATAAGATCGTGCGAAATGTAAGGACAAATAACGAATAATATTGAAAATACCTATTTTTTTAAATAAACACATATGACCACAACGAACAGTAGAGTACTAACAGACATATATTAAATTTCTTATTTGTTTGGTATTTAAAATAACCACAGAATCAACCTATATAAAGGATTTCTGGGATGACGGGCACTTTTTCTTCAAGTTTAGAAAGAAGGTAGTTCAACGTTTTGGACATTAGACAGGGCCAAAAAATCAAGTTTTCTTATTTTTTTTTTAATATATCGAAAATATTGTTTAGGGTGACAAAACGAAAATGTTGTGTTTAATTTAGATTTTTATTCTTACCATGTTTGTGTCAAAGGTCCCTAACTACCCAGGCAAAAAAAATATGTGAACATATTTAAATAATTAAATATATTTATTTTTTTGTTAGTTACAAATTTCCAAAACAAAAAGGTGATTTTTAAGAAATATATCAATGTTAAAAACTTGAGTATTCAAAAACGGTTCGTCTGGCGAAAATTTTCAATAAGAGGTTTTCTAGGCAATTTAATTCTCTAAAGATATATGTGCACATACATTTTTTTACTTCGATAGTTAGGGAGCGCAAAAATAAAAGTAAAAATAAAAATTCTAAATTAAAGAGAGGGACCTCTAAATATTAAGATTAAGGGCTCAAATATTTTGATATTTTCTCTTTGTCACCCTTAACAATACTTTCGATATATTAAAAAAAAAAAAATAAAAGTCAATTTTTGGCCCAGTCTAATATTCATATCAAGTTTCCAAGGTTTGTCGGTACAGTTTCTGTACACCATATACAGATTGGCTAACGGAAACCTTAGGTCTAGATTTTATAAAGAGCGTGAGAATAAAAATATTTTATTGTATATCAAAGCAGGACAGCGAATTACTGAATTGCCGGGAAATATCTTCCATTTTTCCTCGAACTCTCCCGCATCAAGTACTGGGCGTATCCTTAATTTATGCTACTTGCCACACGCATTCTTGACTTTTATATTTTGTGACGGCATAGTAAGCGAGGTACGCATACGATGCCGACTTACCCTCCAAACTAATGCCGCTCCGACTTACCCCTACACACCAAGACCTCGGCCACAATACTAAGCGTAAGCGGCCAGCGTAGAGCGGATCCTGTGAGAGCGCTGTCTTTAATCTTTATGCGAGAATAAAAGAACTTGTTTTTTTTTAATCAGCATGCTGCAATATTCCTGAGCGAAAAAGCCCTGCCGCTGGCCGCTCGGAACGGACAAATTTTATCCGCGGAGCGTTTCTAATTGTATATAAACTGGTTTAAAGACGCTGTTTACCACAAAATATTGTAGTCACTACCAACAACATAAAGAGATTTAATACTTTCCGCTCGACGCCTACGCTTGTTATCCTGGCCGATGCCTTATGTTTTATTTCTTTTCAACTTACATGTTCCTTATTATTATCTCTTTTCTTTACACTGAAATCCTGTCCCTAGTTCAAGTTTAGCCAATCTGTAGCACATGAATTGTTTGATGTTTAAGATTTTAATATTACAATTTATTATTAAAATTTTTAAACACATACTTCTTCCAAAACGCACTCCACAGTTTTTCTCGACATTCAGCCTGGACGGGCTGCCTGGTATCACATAATGTGCATATTAAGTTCAGTGGGACTTCTTTTCTATTAACAGTAAGGATCTTCTTTTTCATCGTGACAAAATCGGCTTGGTATACACTTTTGACAACATGGGGTCTAAAATATTGTATTATATTTTGTTAAAAAAAGGTAACATATAGTAGTATAGAGAAATGGTAAAATAAAACAAGAACTTTTAAAATAAGTTTAATTCATTATGTTTTAAAGATTAATATACACGTTCAGCCAAATCAAAAAGGTTCATAGGCGGTGTTGTTGACTGAATGGAAACTAACGCATGTAAGAACAGTAACAGGCAGAGATTAGACCCATGATGCTAGCAAAATATTATTTTAGTTTAAAAGCTTTGTATTAAGTATGTAGATATTCTGTTACTTAAATATTTAAATACAGTAAGGATATTAAAAGTCCTCCAATCGCTAAACTTTTGTTTTTTGGGCTATTCGGCGGCGAAGTCATTACATTCTCAGAAGGAACGTATCAAAAGGTAAAAATCAATTCTTATATTATAACTTTGGTATGGAATGTAGTGTCGTAGTCAGAATTTTTCAAATATTCTGGTTTTGAAAATATTGACCAATGATTTTTGTAATGGAACACCCTGCATATTTGTCAAAAAATGTCTTTTACAAGCTTTTTAAAAATATAAAAACTGTTTTATTTTTATAAACAACGACAAAATTCCAAATATTCATAATTCACATCCAAAATTTTGCAGTAGGTCACAAATCAGTTAACAGTTTTTTTTACTGACTTAATTATTGTGGTGGTGCTTATGTAACGAATTTTAAAATTGGATTTTGCTATTTTGTTTAATTATGTTTTTCTTTTGTTACATGAATCCAGGTATGTAGCACTTACACGAGCAACAATAATTTGTAAATAGTTTTTATTAAATAATATTCTTGATGTATTGTTAGCATAATATATTTAGTTTCTTCTTAATTTAAAAAACATAAAACAAAAAAATGTGTTGCTTTGGGTTAGGAAGGTAGAAACCATATTTTTAACAAAAAAACATGTGTTGCATTGATTAAAAACGACAGGTAAATATAATAGATTAAATTTGTTTTCTGAATAAAAAAATAAACAAAATAGAATATGATTAGAATAAATTAATAAAATTATTTAACAAAAACATTTACTAATTAAATTTTTGAAGGTGCTACCTACCTTGATTTATATAACAAAAAAAACAACATTATTAAGTTTAAAAGTAAAATCCAATTTTAAAAGTCTGGTAAATGATTTGTTTTGCTTGGACGACTGCAAAATTTTAGATATGAAATATGAAAAGTTGGAGTTTTGTCGTTGATTATAAAAATAAACCTAAAGTACAAGGTGTTACATTAAAAACAAAAACATTAGTCAATATTTAAAAATAATAATGTTTGGAAAAAATCTGACTACGCCACTGCATTCTACAAAAAAATATAAGAATCAGTTTTTAACTTTTTGATACATTATCACCCGACCCAACAGAGATACAAGGGGTACCTGAAAATACATAATCACCCTGTAGCTCCGAAACTAACAGGGCTAGGAGGGCTTTGTTTATGACATCATTTTTGTTTCACAAAAAATAGCTCAAGTTCGCTGAAAACTGCAAGATTCTATCTTTAATAATACCTGAGATACCCCGCTGTTGCAAACCAAAAATGGGACACCCTGTACATAACTATTATGTAGTGTACAGTGGCGGCGCCAGCTTTTTTTTAGGGTTGGGCGATACTTGGCAGAAAAATTTGGAGGTTAAGCAGCAAAATGTGCAATTGCAATTTTGAAATTAAATAGATACAGTGCGTTATTAAATTCAGCACAATTATTATGGAAGCTTATTTTTATGGTAGCATAAACTAAAACAAAAACCGCCTACAAGCTAAGGACAATCAATTCGTTTATTTTAAACTGTTGCTACATTTTCACATCAAATCTCACGAAGATTTGCACATCCCTATTAGTTTAGAAGTTGTATTTATTGTTTATCTTGAAGAAAAAAAGTAAAAACCCAATTTTACACTGACAAGAAAACTATCCCAGGTGTCCGTTGGCGATTTTGATGAAAGTGTCATATATTGTAGTACATCAAAAAATAAGAGACACGTATCTTTTTATCGGCCATTAAACAATTTTATGCACCCCTGAAATCCATCCCAAAATTGTTTTTTAAATATCTGGAGAACGAATTTACGAAATCGTAACTCTAAATTTTATATATCCAAAATTCTATGGCCTCTATTCATTTGTTCTCAAGATATAAAAAATATATTTTAATGGTGGATTTCAGGTATTTATTTCACTCCTTAAAAGTGTTAAATGGCCGATAATAAAAATATCTCTTATTTTTTTATGTACTACAACATATTGCAGTTTCATTTAAATTGCAAGGGGGACCTGGGATAGTTTCCCTTGTAAGAAAGATCGATTTATTAAAGATTAAAGTTTTTTTACCAGAGGGGAGTATTAATGGGGGTAAAACCTGTTGACCAGGTGTACTGATTAATTTTTTAAAAGTTAGGCCTTGCCAGCATGATGGGTTTTTTGTATATTTGTGATAATAAATAAACGGTTTTCAAAAAAAAAATAACTTTTCTTACTTCCACCTTTTGTGATATATCCTTGTTTGTTTAATAAGTGCCATTTTTTTATAATTTTAATAATGTTTAATAATAATACCCATAAATTACGGGTGAAAATTCAGAAATTTAAAAAAATTTGATGGAATATTTTATTTTATATTTTTGCGTTTATTTGTTTCTTGCTCCATTTGCAGGTTGGGCGAGAAAAATTTAGGTTGGGCCCTCGCCCAACCGCGCCCACCCCTGGCGCCACCACTGATGTAGTATGATTTGTAGTTGAAATATATGATTTGATTTTTAATTTGTCGAATTACAAGGATGACTTATACAAAGAGAGTCCAGACCCTAGAAGGTTTTAGGCAGTACTCTAAAGTCCACCTGCAAAACGTTTGTCGAATTACCGTGGGTACACTTTGTAGAAGTATTCGTTATAAAATAATTTAAATACAAAATTTGTGAATGTTAATTTTATAAAATTCGTCCACATTTTGCCAACTGCATACAAGGGCCTAAACTGTGTATAAAATGTAAAAATAGAGTATTTTTAGCCCAATCTGCATAATAATACAATAGTTTAGCTAAGGCATTGTAATCATTGTCAAACGCAGTGTCGGACTGGGCCACCGAGAGGTATGTGGCCACCGAGCAACCGGTGGGTCAACTCTTGGGGGCCACTCACGGATGCACATTTCAAGCCTAATAAGTCAATTAGTTCTTTCTCTAAAAACTGGTTCTAGTGCTAATGAACCGGCTTCTTTTATTAGCGCAGATAAAACGACACCGCAATGGGAATCCTGTGATGGGTTACAGGAAAGATGCAACAGAGCTAATAATATTATTATACACAATGTTGAAGAAAGCAAATCAGATAATATCAAAGAACGAATCGATCATGATAAGGCTCTTGTCATTAGTGTTATAGAAAAGCTGGAAGTAAATATTGGTGCCGATTTTAGGGTTAGCAGAATAGGTAAACCTGGTACAGGGTAGCGACCCATGAAAATTATATTCAATGATAAGGCTATAGCTACCGAGTGTCTGAGGCGGAAGAAAAAACTTGCTGGCACCAAGATTAATATTAAAGCTGATCTCACTACTATTCAACGTGAGCACCATAAAAAACTATATGAGGAGCTGAACCGTAAAAAGGAGAATGGTGAATCGGATTGGTTTGTGTCCTATCGTAGGGAAAATCCTCGGATTGTTAAGGCAAATAATAGAAGCCAAGGCCCAAATCCTGGTCCAAAAACGACTAGGGCCCCTTACATGCTATTATCAGAATGTTGGTGGTTTACGTACTAGATTCAAAGAAATTGAAGAAGCAGTAAGTCTGAGTTATAATTTTAGTGGAAACTTGGCTCGCTCGGAGGCTACTAGTGATAAACAAAGAGGAGGTGGGGTCCTCATAGCTGTGTCTGATAAAATAAAGTCAAAAATGATAAAGGTGGCCCTAAATACTATAGAACAACTGTTTATTGAGGTAAAGCTTCCCAGAAGAACATTGGTAATAGGTGGTGTTTACCTGCCTCCTAATTCTCCTGTAGAAAAATACAATGAAAATTGTTAGACACTTTTGGAAGTGGCCAACCGTTATCCTTTTGCTGCAATGACTCTATGTGGTGACTATAATTTGCCAGAGGCTGTTTGGATAAATGAAGTGCTTGGAGTTGGTGTCACCTGCCTGGGGAACTTACCTGCCCGCTGTGTTGCGTAGGCCTGCGCATATCTGGGCCTGTTTCAAGTGAACTCTGTTTCTAACTGTAGAGACGTTTTCTTCGACTTGCTCTTTTCTAAAAGTAGAAGAGCTATGTGCGTACGAGAATAATAGGGGTAGTTTTTCCCATGTATTTCTTATGGGAGAAATTTAAGGTCCGAAAACACAATTTTATGACCATCTCAACCCCTAACGCAAAATTAGAATTTTTATGCCCTAAGTCACCACGTGCTAAATAGGGGTAACTAACCATCGATGACGTCATCACCTAAACTTAAAATTGAAACGACCTATAAATTAAAAAAGTCTCGCCGACGCTGGGAGTCGAACCCATGACACCCGGCCACCTGTGTGAGAATCCAACGCCATATACCACTAGACCATTGGGGATTTGATAATTAAAACGCCAAACGAGGTATAATTGGAACCAGACGTCATCACCTATAAATTAAAAAGTCTCGCCGGAGCTGGGAGTCGAACCCATGACACCTGACCACCTGTGTGAGAATCCAACGCCATATACCACTAGGCCATTGGGGATATGATAATTAAATCGCCAAACGGGGTATAATTGGGGCCAAGGCATTAGCATATAACAATGAATCAATGCACAGTTGCCAGACCTAACGCTAAATTTAGTTGAACACCTGCTGATAATCGGATAATTCAGACCGAAGCGGCAACGCTGCATACATAATTTCGCGGCCTTAACAGTTTTTAACGTATATTTCGGTTTCTAGTAGACCGATTTTAGTTGTTCTTTTTTAAACAATTATTTTAAATAAATATATTAACACTAATTTTTTAAATAAACATGTTATTTGAGAGTAAATAGGGCCTTAACAGTTTTTAACGTATATTTCGGTTTCTAGTAGACCGATTTTAGTTGTTCTTTTTGCTAATAATTTAATTTTTATAAATCTACAAACATTAATACTAAAATTTTAAATAATTATGTTATTTGAGAGTAAATAGGGCCTTAACAGTTTTTAACGTATATCTTAGCTTCTAGTGGTTTGATTTTATTCATTCTTTTTTAAACAATTATTTTTAATAAATATAACACTAATTTTTTAAATAAATATGTTATTTGAGAGTAAATAGGGCCTTAACAGTTTTTAACGTATATTTCGGTTTCTATTAGACCGATTTTAGTTGTTCTTTTTGCTAATAATTTAATTTTTATAAATCTACAAATATTAATACTAAAATTTTTAATAATTATGTTATTTGAGTGTAAATAGGGCCTTAACAGTTTTTAACGTATATCTTGGCTTGTAGTGGTTTGATTTTATTCATTCTTTTTTAAACAATTATTTTTAATAAATATAACACTAATTTTTTAAATAAATATGTTATTTGAGAGTAAATAGGGCCTTAACAGTTTTTAACGTATATTTCGGTTTCTATTAGACCGATTTTAGTTGTTCTTTTGCTAATAATTTAATTTTTATAAATCTACAAATATTAATACTAAAATTTTTAATAATTATGTTATTTGAGTGTAAATAGGGCCTTAACAGTTTTTAACGTATATCTTGGCTTCTAGTGGTTTGATTTTAGTCATTCTTTTTTTAAACAATTATTTTAAATAAATATATTAACACTAATTTTTTAAATAAATATGTTATTTGAGAGTAAATAGGGCCTTAACAGTTTTTAACGTATATCTTAGCTTCTAGTGGTTTGATTTTATTCATTCTTTTTTAAACAATTATTTTTAATAAATATAACACTATTTTTTTAAATAAATATGTTATTTGAGAGTAAATAGGGCCTTAACAGTTTTTAACGTATATTTCGGTTTCTATTAGACCGATTTTAGTTGTTCTTTTTGCTAATAATTTAATTTTTATAAATCTACAAATATTAATACTAAAATTTTTAATAATTATGTTATTTGAGTGTAAATAGGGCCTTAACAGTTTTTAACGTATATCTTGGCTTGTAGTGGTTTGATTTTATTCATTCTTTTTTAAACAATTATTTTTAATAAATATAACACTAATTTTTAAAATAAATATGTTATTTGAGAGTAAATAGAGCCTTAACAGTTTTTAACGTATATTTCGGTTTCTATTAGACCGATTTTAGTTGTTCTTTTTGCTAATAATTTAATTTTTATAAATCTACAAATATTAATACTAAAATTTTTAATAATTATGTTATTTGAGTGTAAATAGGGCCTTAACAGTTTTTAACGTATATCTTGGCTTCTAGTGGTTTGATTTTAGTCATTCTTTTTTTTAAACAATTATTTTAAATAAATATATTAACACTAATTTTTTAAATAAATATGTTATTTGAGAGTAAATAGGGCCTTAACAGTTTTTAACGTATATTAGAAATACAGGGCTGTTTTTGGAAATTCAGGGCTGTTTTTAGAAATTCAGGGCTGTTTTTGAAAATACAGGGCTGTTTTTTTAAATACAGGGCTGTTTTTAGAAATACAGGGCTGTTTTTTTAAATACAGGGCTGTTTTTAGAAATACAGGGCTGTTTTTGAAAATACAGGGCTGTTTTTAGAAATACAGGGCTGTTTTTGGAAATACAGGGCTGTTTTTGAAAATACAGGGCTGTTTTTTAACGCATGCGTAAGACCGTCAATAGGAGTGTAAACATGGCGGATTATGAAGATATGCGCCGAGCGCCACGTACAGAGGTTGCGCTCCACGCCTTATGACATAACCTTAAACTTATATAGTTCTTACGCATGCGCGAAAAAATGACGTCAACATAACCTAGAAATTCGGACACTGTTATGATTGAAACATAACCTAAAATTTAATCGGATAAGCCCTCGCCCCACGTCTAACAATTAGGGCTCCGGGTCCTGCGCCCCCCTGCCTAAGCCCTGGGGCCCCACACATAGAAAAACAGTGCCGTATTTTAGAAAAACAGTACCGTATTTAGAAAAACAGTGCCGTATTTTAAAAAAACAGTGCCGTATTTTGAAACTACAGGGCGGTTCAGCTGTTTATTTTGCTGTTCATATTTAATTACCTGTTCATGTTCAGACTATTGCGCAGGCGTCATAATTGTAAATACATATATTAGATAAGTTCAGAGAGACTTGGTCAGTCCCCAAGAGGTGTGGTGTGGTTGTGTGTTTTTAAATCACATCATACTTTGCCTCCTTGGTTCGTACTGTATCAATCAACCTGAAACCTGTCAAAACAAGAAACCTACTCTTGATGGGTTAATATACCATGCGGTTTTCGCTATTCGATAGGTATACTTGCTAATATTATTGTCGTTGACAGCCTCGTATATAATTTGCATATCTACTTGTGATAATATTAGCACCGCTGGCGGCCCTGTATAATTTACCTATATATCTCCTTGTATCACGGCAAATTACTGCTTTTTAAATAAAATCACTGTTATTTGCCGTCTTTTAAATTATATCGCTGTTATTTCATTAATAAACAGTGTATTACAGTATAATTATTTAAAAGACGGCAAAATTACTGCTTTTAAATAAAATCACTGTTATTTGCCATCTTTTAAATTATTTCGCTGTTATTTCATTAATAAACAGTGTATTACAGTATAATTATTTAAAAGACGGCAAAATTACTGCTTTTTAAATAAGAACACTGTTATTTGCCGTCTTTTAAATTATATCGCCGTTATTTCATTAATAAACAGTTTATTACAGTATAATTATTTAAAAGACGGCAAAATTACTGCTTTTTAAATAAGAACACTGTTATTTGCCGTCTTTTAAATTATATCGCTGTTATTTCATTAATAAACAGTTTATTACAGTATAATTATTTAAAAGACAGCAAAATTACTGCTTTTTAAATAAAATCACTGTTATTTGCCGTCTTTTAAATTATTTCGCTGTTATTTCATCAATAAACAGTTTATTACAGTATAATTATTTAAAAGACGGCAAAATTACTGCTTTTTAAATAAAATCACTGTTATTTGCCGTCTTTTAAATTATTTCGCTGTTATTTCATTAATAAACAGTGTATTACAGTATAATTATTTAAAAGACGGCAAAATTACTGCTTTTTAAATAAGAACACTGTTATTTGCCGTCTTTTAAATTATATCGCTGTTATTTCATTAATAAACAGTTTATTACAGTATAATTATTTAAAAGACAGCAAAATTACTGCTTTTTAAATAAGAACACTGTTATTTGCCGTCTTTTAAATTATATTGCTGTTATTTCATTAATAAACAGTTTATTACAGTATAATTATTTAAAAGACAGCAAAATTACTGCTTTTTAAATAAAATCACTGTTATTTGCCGTCTTTTAAATTATTTCGCTGTTATTTCATCAATAAACAGTTTATTACAGTATAATTATTTAAAAGACAGCAAAATTACTGCTTTTTAAATAAGAACACTGTTATTTGCCATCTTTTAAATAACTATACTGTAATACGAGTGGGGCCCCAGGGCTTGGGCGGGGGGCGCAGGACCCGGAGCCCTAATTGTTAGACGTGGGGCGAGGGCTTATCCGATTAAATTTTAGGTTATGTTTCAATCATAACAGTGTCCGAATTTCTAGGTTATGTTGACGTCATTTTTCGCGCATGCGTAAGAACTATATAAGTTTAAGGTTATGTCATAAGGCGTGGAGCGCAACCTCTGTACGTGGCGCTCTGCGCATATCTTCATAATCCGCCATGTTTACACTCCTATTGACGGTCTTACGCATGGTCTGGCAACTGTGCATTGATTCATTGTTATATGCTAATGCCTTGGCCCCAATTATACCCCGTTTGGCGTTTTAATTATCATATCCCCAATGGCCTAGTGGTATATGGCGTTGGATTCTCACACAGGTGGTCAGGTGTCATGGGTTCGACTCCCAGCTCCGGCGAGACTTTTTTAATTTATAGGTGATGACGTCTGGTTCCAATTATACCCCGTTTGGCGTTTTAATTATCATATCCCCAATGGCCTAGTGGTATATGGCGTTGGATTCTCACACAGGTGGCCGGGTGTCATGGGTTCGACTCCCAGCGTCGGCGAGACTTTTTTAATTTATAGGTCGTTTCAATTTTAAGTTTAGGTGATGACGTCATCGATGGTTAGTTACCCCTATTTAGCACGTGGTGACTTAGGGCATAAAAATTCTAATTTTGCGTTAGGGGTTGAGATGGTCATAAAATTGTGTTTTCGGACCTTAAATTTCTCCCATAAGAAATACATGGGAAAAACTACCCCTATTATGCTCGTACGCACATAGCTCTTCTACTTCTAAAATTTCTGATTTATATACTGTACCTGCTTGTGACATTTTATTGCCAAATAGTATACATCATGTAGCTTACTGTTTTAAGATCACAGAGTGTACCACTGAGGTTTTTCAGTATGATGAGTTTTATTATGATTTTAAAAGTGAAAATTTCATAGCCATTAATGATTTATGGGTTCTGTTAGTTGGAACAACATGTTTGAGGCGTTAAATGTTGGGGATGCAGTGGAGAGGTTTTATAATGTTATTCAACAATGTTTAGATGTTTTTGTGCCTTTAAGTCGAATAAAAAATTCTAATTTTCCCAAGTATTTTAGCCCTGAACTAAAAGATCTTATTATTAGGAAGAAGATTGCTCATAAAAAATGTATGTCCACTAGATACGAAGAGGATTATTTGGAGTTCTCAAAAATTACGTAAATTATGGAAAGATAATCACAAAGTGTGTCATGAAGAATTTATAAGAGTCAATGAGGAGAACTTGGCGAGTAATCACCGGCGTTTCTAGAGATACATTAACGATAAAAGGAAACAGACATCTCTTCCAAAATGCATGTATTATGAGGGGCAAAGCGGTGAGCCTGGAGAGGAGATAGTGAATTTATTTTCTTTCTTTTTTTCCAGCGTGTTTGATAAAACAATCTGCCAAATTTCAAATCTTAATATTATTAGACAAAAGATGTATCGCTTTATGAATTGACGCTTGCTGAGGTTTTTACCAAGATCAATAATCATCCTAACACTATATCTGTGGGTCCTGACAAAATTCTAAATGTATTTCTAAAGAACTGTGTATACACCCTATCCAGGCCTCTTCAACAGATTTTCAACATGTCATTGGAATCGGAGTTTTTTCCGCAGGTATGGAAACATAGCTACATAACACCGATTTTTAAGTCTGGTGACTTGGAAGATGTTGGAAACTACAGAGGGGTGCGCAACCAGTCAGCGATTCCAAAATTGTTTGACAGCTTGGTTTGTGACCAGTTGAGTTGGTCTTGCCGAGGATTAATAATCCATAACTAGTTTGGTACAATATGAAGTTGACTTGTTGGACGCTTTGGAGAACAAATTCCAAGCTGCACCATTCTAAGGTGTCTCTGGTGTGTCTAAGTCTTTTCGCGGATGATTTAAAAATATACAGAAGGATTGAGTGTCAGTGAAATGCAGTGATGCTTCAGAGAGACTTGGATGCTCTATGGGAATCGTCACTGAACAATAATCTTCTACTTAACATTGGGAAATGTAATTATATTAGTTTTTTAGGGGTACGAAGAAATGTAATACATCTTACGTCATAGATAATAAAAGTTTGGGCTATGTAAACAAAATTAAAGATCTAGGTGTTTGGTTTGCGGAAAATCTATGCTTTGCGGAGCACATTAATATGGTTAGTCTTAGGGGAATTTTTAGGTTTTTGTGGACGTAATATTTTGCAAACAATTATCATTAATACAAATTATACGACTTTAGAATATACCGGGTGTTCCTCACAGGTGGTTCCCCCTATCACTTTTTTATCTTTTAAGGTGTAAAATAAAATTTGGTATATCGATATTTCAAATAATTATGCATTGGTTAATCCATTTAGTTGTTTTTTATTACTTTCGGTTTAACAGGAAATAACTGCTACTTTTAAAATTTAAATGGCATCATCGGTAAATTTTATTATATTTCGATAGCATACAACATTTTGAATACAGTAACACCTGATATGTCATTTTTTGACACTTCCGCTTTTAAAAATTTTATTTTTTAAAATTTTTATGTGAGTTCCCTGATTAAACTACAGCAATTCATTTTGAGTCAAGTAGCTATAGAAAAATAGATTTTATCCTTTTTTGTTTTTTACCACAACCAAAAATCATATTTATGGTCACAAGTATTTTTTCCAATGGAACAAGGATATTAAAAAATCATTCTTCGGTAAAACCCACATTTTTGTATTTCTATTTTTGTTAAATCTTTGTTTTCTTTCGCGAGTAAGAACTTAATTTTGTGACAGTATCTAGTTGATAAAGGTAACAGGTTTTGCAAAATATTTAAATTGTTGTCATTAGTACGAAGTTGTAGAGGATCCATATAGATGGTAAATAAATTATCGTCAGTAAAATTTTATTGGATTTAAAGATTTACCTATATCTACTTTGATCAGATCCATCGCAGCCCATTTAATCATTATAGATTATAGAGAACATTTTAAAATCTTTATATAAACAGAATACAGTATAATCATTGGTGACTGAAGTTTTATTTAAGCAGAAGTTTTTGGAACAATGTCAGATGTATAACATAAGAGCTTGCAAAATAAACTTAATTATGAAGCTCACTATTTTATTTTTGAGTTTTGTAATCCATATGTCAAAAATATTATTTCGGCAGACATCCTGAAACTAATTAAAAATATTTCAAGTTTGCAAATTTTTGCAATACCTTTTACTGACATTAGATATGATAATATACAAGCTTTAAACCAAAATCTACGCTATTTTAAATATACGGTGATATATCAAACCAAAAATCCAATGGAAGTTAGAAAATATTAATAATCGAAGAAGAAAAGTATGCCTGTTAAATTGATTTTTTTCTCAAAACCTATTTGTCAAAATTATAAATAAAGTATTGCAATCTTACCACAAAAAAAGTATACTGGTATAAAATAAGAAATTAAAAAATTCTCCAGTCAGTTTTCGGAATATGCATTTTACTTACCTTTTATTAGTAACTCGCAATATTTTTGGAGCAAACAAATAGGTATTTTTTATTAAGTGTACGTACTATCTAGTTTTTATATTTACTGCATTTTTTCAAATTTTGTAAAATTCAAAAAATCAAGTAAAGTGCTCGCCAAAAAAATCGGGACAAGCAATTTTTAGCATCATATTTAACTTGTAGTAACTTTTGAAATAACAAATATTTTAGCTTTCGGTTTGCTAAAGCCCATTTCGTCTAGATGACATAGCGCAAAACGTTTTTTGAAAAATAATCAAATGTTCATGGTATACAGGGTGGTCAATGAACAGATGCAAAATTACAAAAAGTTTAGAGGTGTGTGATTCCGGTAATATTTTTTTCGCATTTAATTATAGGTTATTAGTAAAGTAATATTAATATCTCCAGACGTTTTTGCCAGTTTTTTGATTACAGCCCTTTAGCCCCAGATACACTACTAAACAAAAAATGTGTCAAAACTTTGCTACCAATATCTTTAAAACGCTGTAACTTAAAAACGGCTATACCGATTTCGACCAAGTTTTCATTCTGAAAGCTTATTTTTTGGTTCTTTTTTATTACCTAACCACTTTATTGGTAAATGGCCATTTCTATAAAATACAGGGGTCAAAAGAAAAAGTAAATATAAAATTGCACAAAATATGGCTATTGTTTGTTTTAAGCTATGACAATTGGGCTGTACTTTGTGGTTTGGTTTAAAATTTGGTCAATATGCAGCTTCAGTCAATACCTCTGAACGGTTTTTTTACTTTTTCGATTAGTGCCCTTTGGCCACAGATACGCTACCAGGCAGATCCATTGTCCTAAAATGTGTGTTTTGTGGATTTTTGTTGTGATCTGGAAATTTTAAATTAATTACTACTTAATGATATTTTTTGTACAGGGTAATCAAACAAAACTGAGCAAAATCACGTCAAGTGGACCCCCAATTCCCTCTTGATAATTAAATTCAGGTATGGGTATTTTTTCTTTAAGTATTCACTCTGAACAATTAATCCCTGAAACAGTTTTTGAAAATTTTTATTTTAACAACAATTTTTTTTTTATGAAAATTGTTCTGGCTTTTGTTAAAAAATTTTTAATTAAAAAGCTATAAGAGATATTTAAATGAAAATTTCAGGGTTTACAGCTTAATACGTGTACTTTAATAGAATGTATAAAAGTTAAAATTATTTTTTTAATTTCATATTGTTAATTAACTTTTAAGTTAACAAATGAAAATTTCAAAGACTTCTCCCTCAAAAAATGAAAATTTTTTTTCTCGGTATTATGCACTAAACATTAAAGTAACAGATTCCGCAAAAAAATTTGACTGCTCGCGATTAGATTAAACAAAAAAAAATATTGATGGCGGGTGGTGAGCGCTGTCCGTACGGCGCGCTGCCGCGCATCATTGACTTACCTTACTATCTACTCAATAATTATAAATAAGTAACAATACTTCCTTTTTAATTAAAATAATGTTTTTTATTTATTATTTTTTTATTTAAACAAATTACATAAATTATATAAATAAAATATCTTTTTATTATTAGAAAAATGGAAAAATTAGATGTTATTAAATCACAAATCTGTCTGGATTACTTATTGTTTTCTTAAAACTTTATTTATTTTAAAATTAACGTCTTTGGAAAATATCTTACATTTGAGTGATGAAGTATCTAAAGCTTTATAATAATGATACTGACGTGTATTTTTAATCGTGACAGATTGATCATATCGTGGTTTATATTTTTTTCATGAGAATCATGATCTGCTTGAGAGCAAAAACCAAAATAAACTTTTTTGAATGCGCTTTCAGCCCATTCAAACAATGAAAGCGCATTAATAATATGTTTATCATTGTCTCGCTGAAGACTTGCACGATATGCTTGTCTTTTGACGCTCCCTGCCAAACCATCACATGCTCCTTTCCCGTGAGATGTAGCATAGAAGTTCCACTCCGCGTCAACGTTGAAATCGTTTTTGTGGTTGATTAAATTTCCAAAATTATATTTATTTTTGTACTGAGAAGCAGCTCCGTCCGAAAAGTAGCAAATTTTTTTAATTTTGTCTGCCCCGAACTTATTTTTCAAGAACTCTATCAATTTAAAATTAAAAAGATGAACTGAACTCGCGTCGTGACGAACTTTTTCCGAAATTATAACATAGTTTTCATGTTTCATCTCTTCATTTTCTTTATAGTACACGACGTAAGGGTGAATTGTGGCCTGGGTGTTTGTCCAATGATGAGACTGGATTGCGTCTTGTACAAAAAAGTTTAATTTTCTGAAAAATCAAGACAGACAATAAATTCTCCATCCTCAGCAGATTCTTTCTTGTCAACAAAATATTGAGCTTGAGATCTTGCCAGAAAATCATGTGTTAATAATCCGGGCCATTTTTGATTCAAATCATTAAAAAAATCTTCTTTGCTTTTCTTTTCTTCAACTATTTCCGTCCTGTAAATTTTAAACATATTAATTACTTACAAAATCAAAATATTTATTAAACAACGAAAAAAACAAATACTTAAACTTGAACTTTTCCTTACCTATCGGTACTTTTTCATTGGCTGTATGTAATTTCACTAATTTCATTATTATCAAGCAGTAGTTTTAATTTGTTTATAACACTATCAGTTCCTGGGCATTTAGTACAATTCGAAAAATAGCATAATGACGTTGATTCTTGGCAAACAGAGCTTTTGATGAAATCATTCGAACTTTCTGATAAAATAATTCCCTTTTTCTTCAGGTTATTTTTTAAACCATTTAACTGTAATTTGACATTCTGATGAATTTTACACACGCATACATTATGAGTCCCACTCTTCCCAGCAGATATACATTCACGTGGACGAAGATTTTGAAATTTTGTCAGTCCAATCTTTTCATCAGGAAAAGCTTCAGTGAATTTCTTATGCAATTCATGAATATTATATAACAATAATCGTTTTTGTTTATGAACTTTATTCTGTTTTCTTCACCGATACATAATCTTTAATCCCAGGCATTACGCGACTGATATCATCAGACAAATAGAAAGCTTGTTGTGTCAGCTCTACAATTTTTGCTGTTGAAAGCAGATTTGAAATTATCAAGCAAGAGGTTATTTGGATTGATTTCACTATTTAAATTATTATCATTGTTATTATTATCATCAATATTGTTCATCACCTTTTTCATAACATTCTTTAGAGCTTTTTGGCATTTTGTTGCATTCGACAGTCGCCTGACTTTGATTGGAGGTTCACCAATCTCCAACAACACTTTATTAACTTTATCAATTTTTAATTTATTGTCAACAAGGTCACACTGAAAAGAAGGGTCTTTCTTTTCATCGTCTTCATCAACATAATTTGATGATTCAGGCTCATTAACATCAGAACAATTATCAATGGATAACTCACCAGGAACTTCAGGTTTTCGTCCCAAATAAATTGCCCGTTCACACGAATTACACATATAATTCCCAATAAAATCTTTAAAATGATTAGCACGGTTTTTTGTAATTAAAACTAGATTCTTGATTATTTTTTTATGATTTTTTTTATTAAACGGATTACAGCATTTATTCACGCGACCCATGATAAATCAAAAACAAAATTATGTACACCACAATAATTCAACTCAAATTTCAAACAGACAAATTAAATTTAGATCAATCAAAACTATTAAACACGAATTTATTAAACAAAAACTCCTAAATTTCAAATTTATTCAGTCATGTGTTTGTGAACTGATTTAACAAATGAACTAAAATGGCTTGTGATATTCGTTTGTTACTTACGCGTAAATGTATAACAAAAAACAAATGAAGAAAACAACTGAATGCATTTTTTTAAATTCAATAATAGACAAACGCGTCAGAACTAGTAAAGTTTACACATTTATGAATTAAAAATTGACAATATTAGTCAAGAACTAAAATAAATATAATTGGTACGATTTGTTTAAAACGATCACAAAAATTTAACAACAGAATTTTGCTAAATTTCTGTTATCTTCATTTTTCTAATAATAAAAAGATATTTTATTTATATAATTTATGTAATTTGTTTAAATAAAAAAATAATAAATAAAAAACATTATTTTAATTAAAAATATGAAGTATTGTTACTTATTTATAATTATTGAGTAGATAGTAAGGTAAGTCAATGACGCGCGGCAGCGCGCCGTACGGACAGCGCTCACCACCCGCCATAAATAAATTTTTTTGTTTAATCTAATCGCGAGCAGTCACATTTTTTGCGGAATCTGTTACTTTAATGTTTAGTGCATAATACCGAGAAAAAAAAATTTCATTTTTTGAGGGAGAAGTCTTTGAAATTTTCATTTGTTAACTTAAAAGTTAATTAACAATATGAAATTAAAAAAATAATTTAAACTTTTATACATTCTATTAAAGTACACGTATTAAGCTGTAAACCCTGAAATTTTCATTTAAATATCTCTTATAGCTTTTTAATTAAAAAT
Source organism: Listronotus bonariensis (assembly GCA_014170235.1). Classification (NCBI taxonomy): domain Eukaryota; kingdom Metazoa; phylum Arthropoda; class Insecta; order Coleoptera; family Curculionidae; genus Listronotus; species Listronotus bonariensis. The sequence continues at coordinate 290,007 of JACEGR010000138.1, forward strand.
TTTTTAACAAAAGTCAGAACAATTTTCATTAAAAAAAAATTGTTGTTAAAATAAAAATTTTCAAAAACTGTTTCAGGGATTAATTGTTCAGAGTGAATACTTAAAGAAAAATACCCATACCTGAATTTAATTATTAAGAGGGAATTGGAGGGGTCCACTTGACGTGATTTTGCTCATCTGACTCTTTCATTATACAGGTTGTTTCAGATTTTAATTGGGAAAATTTAATAGACAATAGAACATGAAAAAATTTAAAAAAGTCTATATAAACATGTTTGTTTTGAAGCTTCGTTCTCGAGATACAGGGTGTTAAAGTTTTGGAAAAAAATAGTTTTTATTCATAGCTCCCAAATCCCTTGGCCGATTTTCCTTAAACTTAACAGGCTTGTTTTTCATGATAAGAGGTATCATTTGATGTAATGAGATTTACCGTAATTATTGCAGTAGCGTCCCAGAGGGCAACCTAGTTAGTAAAGATGGAAAAATAATGGTACCCACTCCTTTTTTATAATTTTGTGAATTTTTTTAGATTAAGCATTTAAAAATACAAGTGTTGAACAGGTAGACAAAATTCACATAAAGAGAAAAAATAAATAAACTGTGTTTTTGGGAGAGTAGTAACAACTTAAGATTAAAATTATCACCTGCTAGTACTTAGTAGGGCCTCCCTGAGCACGCAAAACTCCTGCTACGCTCCGAGGCATGCTGTGCACCAAGTTTGCAATAAATTCCTGGGGGATAGTTTCCCATTCTTCCCTAATTGCATTTGCTAACTCAATTAAATTATGAAACTCATGATCACCTTGATTTAACCTTAATTTAATATTACTTAACACATGCTCTATTGGGTTCATATCAGGGGATCTTGCAGGCCAGTCCATTCGCTCAATGTTGTTCTCCATCAAAACTTCTCGCACAGACCTCGCTCGATGCGGAGTAGCGTTGTCATCCACAAAAATAAATCCGTTGCCGAAGTTTTGGGCAAGGGAAACAACAATTTCATTTACACACAAATCCCTGTGCCTATTTGCATTCATAGTCTCACCTATCAAAATAACCATTTCCGTTCTTCCATTACTCATAATACCACCCTATACAGTAACACCACCCCCACCAAACGCAACCCTTGCTTCCATATTCTCCTCACGGTACCTTTCATTCCTCTTTCTCCAAACTAAGATTCGTCCATCAGATGTATGCAAATTAAATTTACTTTCATCCACAAACATACATCTACTCCATTCTGCTATTTCCCAGTGAGCATGTTCCGGTGCCCATCTCATTCTTGCAGCTCGGTGCACAGGCAGCAATAAAGGGCAAACAGCACGCCTCCTAGCATGCAAGCCGCGTTCATGCAGTCGCCTTCGAACTGTGGTGTTGGAGATTCTAACACCCGTGGCTGCACGAAGGGCCCTATTGATTTGGGTAGCATTTAGGGTTCGACGTCGCTGGACGGACATCACCATTAAGTGGTCTTGCCGTTGGGTTGTAACACGACCCCGACCACTTCTCCCCTGGTTCCGATAAGTGGGTTCTCCATGAGCCATAGATCTTTTAACTACTCGGGCAACACCAGATTTTGAGAAGTTTAAAAGAAACGCAATATCTCGAAGTGTTCGTCCATTCTGCCACAATCTGTTTTTAAAATAAATTTTTAAAACAAAAATACCTACATTAAAAATTTCAAATTTTAATTACCTTACGATATTTCTTAACTCGTTTTCACTAAATCGCACCATTTTAAATAAAATAGGGCTTTCTATAACAGTGTCACTCTGATAAGGTATACGTTAGGAATACTTTATTATAACCTATTGGGCTATCTTTGGACCGAAATTCTTGAAAAAAAAGTGTAACATTCTTAATAAATACCATGCTTTCAGCCAACAAAAAATATTGTTAGTAAAATAAGAAAATATCCATACCCATTTGTATGTGTAAAGCAATAATTATTATTAAAAAAAACGAAAACATTAAATGTATGTTCTAGGAAGCCACTAAAGAACAGGAATTTTTTTATTTTATTTTTAAACAAAGCAAAATACGAAAAAACATTAAAAAACAAAAAGTTGTATTTTTCTTGATTTTTTCTATAGGGCCAAGCAATAAAGTATTAGTTTTTATTTTTTCTCGAAAACAAAGCAAGATACGAAAAATGAACAAAAGACAAAAAAGTTGTATTTTTAAATGCTTAATCTAAAAAAAAAAAAATACAAAATTATAGAAAGGCAGTGGTGTACCATAATTTTTCCATCTTACTAAATAGGTTGCCCTCTGGGACGCCACTGCAATAATTACGGTAAATTTCATTACATCAAATGATATCTCTTATCATGAGAAACAAACCTGTTAAGTTTAAGGAAAATCGGCCAAGGGATTTTTGAGCTACGAATAAAAAACTTTTTTTCCAAAACCTCGACTTCCAGACTTCGAACCGTTTAAAATTTGGCCTAAATACCGTACAAACAGTGCGGTTTTAATGAAATTGGCTTGTAAGTCTAAAACGGCTAAGCCGATTTTTAAAATCAATATGGCGTTAAGTAGAGAATTAAAGGGACTTTACAACGTGGTGCTACATGACCGCCCTTGCTATTAAAAAAAGTTGTATAAATTATCCGTCGGCGGCTAGAGTTAAAAAAAAATACCTTTTTCTTCAAAATGTACCAATTTTAACAATTTTAACCTTATTTTTGTAGAGACGCCATATTAAATGTTTTGGCACTTCCAAGTTAAACATACACTTAAAAAAAATCAATCGGAAAATATTAAATACTTCTTGTCTTTGATTTTTAGATACAAGAAATTTTTAAAAAAAAAATCAAACAGGTTTGTGAAAGAGATATTTATAAACATCAAAAGTATCAAGGCGCGTACTATAATTTCCTGTAATTAAATACATTCATGCGTTTTTCCGCACAAAATCAAACAAAAAATCTGCCAAAATCAGGGCCGGCCCGAGGAAAAGTGGGGCCTGAGGCGGCTACGATTTTGAAGCCCTAAGCTCAGAAATCAAGATTATCCTAATATAACCAGTTCTTTTAAAGTATAATATTTTACATAATGTAAATAAATGTTATACTTTTTTTAAATAGGTGGTTATGAGGGTCATTTTAAGTCAAAGACTTTATTTTAAAGTCAGCTATTTTTTTTTTTTTTTGACACAGGATGATGAAAATGGTTTTATTACTTTTAAAGAACTAAAAAATATTTTTTTCTCAAAAAGTGTGTTTTATACATACAGTGGGGACGCGTGTGTTAAAACAAATTCATTTTAGAGTAAGTGATTTTTTTGGGAAACACTTGAACACATTGATCTTAATTTTAAGCTGGGGTTTTTCCTAGTAAATTCATCTATGAAGGGTGGCCTAAGGGGTGGTCCAAAAATAAGCTAAATCTCTCACATTTTTTTAACTGAAATGCCTTTTTTTCTTACATTTTTTTATTATGCATAAAATGCCAACTATGTTTTATGTAGCATTATTTATAACTAAAATTAACTATGATCAAAGAAATTTGGAACACCCGCATTTAAAATCGGAAGATTCATTTTTGCAAAATGGTCAGACACGTCGATATTTATTTTTAATTGCAGTTTTTTTGGTAAATTCATATCTACAAAGTGACCCAAAAATAAGACAAAACCACGAAATTGAATTGAAACCTTACGATATTACTCAAGTCATGTGATATGCCTAAAGTCAAAAGTTATTATTAAATTTACTATACCTATGTAAAGACACATAAATTGGAACAAATTCCTTTAAAATTCAAAAGCTGTTTTTTTAAAAAAAAAAAGATCGTCATGGTCGTGGTGAGACACGTCGATATTAATGAATGACAGCAGTGTTTTTATGATTAAGTTGTATATCTAAGGGTGTCCAAAAATAAGCGAAAACCCTTAATTACATTTTTTTGCTCTTCATTTATCTTTATTAGTAAATTTCTCGAATAATGTTAATTTAAGGTAGAGGACATGATACATAAAAACTAGTTGAAATCATATGATAAAAAATAAGTGCCTTAATAAAAGGAAATAAAGCATAGTTGAGTGGCGATGCTTATTTTTGGGTAACCCTATAAACATGACTTTACCATGAAAAAAACGCAATCAAAAATAAAGATAGACATATTTAAGCATTTTTCAAAAAAAAAATTGTTCCCACTTACTTATCTTCACAATTTTTAAAGAAACCGATTGACTTTAGGTACAGGACATGATACATGAAACACAGTTATAATTTATTGCGAAATGCGGTATTTGGGGCACGATTGAAGTAATAAAACGTTTTTCCAAAAAACAAATAACTTAACTTTAAATAAATTTGTTTTGATTTACTTGCCTTCAAGGTATTGCTCAAACGGTATTTTAAATTTTAGAATAAAAATTTACATAAAAACATATGTCTTTTCTGATCTGACGATGTCGCCTTTATATAAGCTAAAGTGTAACGGTGCTGGTGCTTTTCAGTTTATTGTAATGTTAAAAAATATATACTGTACAAGCAACAGTTAAAGGTATATCGGCAAGTAAAGCAACAACAAAGTAAGTACGATTAGACCATAGATAACCTACATTTAGATCCGCAGTGGCAAGAGGCATTTTTCGGATTTTTACGACCTCGCGCAGTGGGTGGACGAACATGCGCACTTAAATGCCGTGGCAAAATACAAACACCGGCATTCCGTACCCTTCGTCCGCGGTCTGACCGTAACGCTCATTAGCTACCGTACTTCGAACAGAAAACTAGGACGCCGACAACAAATTCTTTTCGATAATGCGGATAGTTTGTTTGATGCCGGATGTGTTTACCCTCAACTGGCTTGCGCACAAACCGGTTTTTTCGCCCATGAAATGTTATTTTTGTTTCGCGCAGGTTATAACATTGACAATCCATCGAAATCAGTGGATTAGACATCCTATCCGAAATGTTTACATGCCGGCATTCGCGTTAGACCGTCTCCTTTTCACACATTGCCTATGAACGATCTCATACAACGATTATACGTTACATGCAGCACTTTCTAGGATACGACTGTATACATATTGACATACGAGGGAGGGCGCCCTGACAAATTTAGGAAATCCCTGATATAAAATTTTTTTACATTTTTATTTTAGTGTGAAAAAGTAAGTTTTTAAACAAAAGGAAAAACAAAATTTTATGTTAGAGTGAATCATTTTGCCGCCCCTAAAAACATGCCGCCTGAACCCCACGGGCCAGCCCTGCCAAAAATAGTATATAAACCAAAGGAAATCTGTTTATTAAAGCTAAAATTAGAGACTAAATAAAAAGCACCGGACCCTGTAATTTGATTGGTTTGAAGCACTACAGACGGTCATGCAAAACTGAACTGTCACATTGGGGAGGGGGGAGGGGAGGTCTTAGTTAGTTCCGATTAGTTATTTTCTTTTTAAATTCCTTAATAAAGCAAATTAAAAAAAAATAGCTAACCAGAATTAGGGATATATTGACAAGCCGTGTTTGCAAAATCGACGGACGGTCGTATACGACGAAACAGTTAATGGCAGTGTTCTTAAAATCAAAATTTTATACTTCTCGGATAACGTTTCGACCGACGACAGATGCATGAAAAAGGAGGATCAAGAGGAAATGAAACTTCCAAATACAGTTTGCAAATTTAAATCATGTTTTTAAAATTTCTAATAAACATCACATTGTTATCATCAAAATCAACACATAAGTTTAGAAGTAGCGTTGCCAAATTAATTAAAGAAAACCGAACACATTAAAAATAAACGACTGTAAAAGTTATTATTTTTATTAAAACAAACACAGATCAGAACAGAAAAATCATTACAAGCACAGGCACATAAAGTAGTACAAAATTAAACTATTTTTTATATACTCATTCTTGCCTGACATGTCATTTTTAAAATCAGTGGAAGAGCTATTTATATTAAATAAAAATTTCTTTTAACGCTGTGTTAGTGGCGGATTTACATATTTGCCGCCCATAGGCTATTAATTTTTGCTGCCCCTAATAAAAACATTTTGTTTTTAAAATTTCTGAGGACCAAAAAACAAAGGTCCACACTTTCATTTTTCTACTCCTACAATGTTTTTAAATGGAAATAAACAATTTATGAACTAAATCTGCCGCCTCTTCAAAATTTTCCGCTTCAGGCTCCAGCCTACTCAGCCTGCTGGTAAATCCAACACTGCTCTGTGTACAAAGAGACAATTCGTGTTTTGAAACATTTCCCATATACAGTGTGTCCACTAACAGACTTCTTGTGCAAGTAATCTTTGATATTTAAGCAAGTATTACATGGTAAGTCTTAAGCCCAATTAACAATTTCAGGATGACAACCCAAAGAAGGTAAATTTATACATGGTGTCCAAAAATATGTGTGCAATCTCTCGGATTTACATAAACACACGTAAAAATAATAATATAAGTTACTATTTTTTTTCCTAAAGCCCCTCTTTACAGAGTGTGCCCTTAAAGAACGCCGCTGGAAATCGGTTTTTCTTGAATAAGTTATATAGTACTTGGTATAATGAAATAATTTTTTAATATGATAAATACATGTAAGGATTCTTTAAAATGGTATCCTTGTAAAACATTTGCCTTCATTAGTTCGCCAGGGGCGGATTTACCCTTACACAATATTGGGAATTATTTTTACACCCTGTATAATAAAGAACTAAAATAAGTATTTTTGGTTAGCTTAAATCCTTAGCTAAAAAAAGGTACTCCTGTTAGTTTATAAATTAAAGCATTTTCGCAAAAGAAGTTTTTGTTTAGTAGGGACACCTAAAAACAATAGGTTATTCTGTTGAAAATAGTACTAAAAACTTACAAAAAGATTTTTTTCACGAAACTAAAAAATAATGTTGCAGTATTGTAAAGGGTCCCATAATCTTCAAAAATTGAAGCTGGGAAATGCATAAAATAAGAGTGAGCCTATGTAGAACCGACAAACAAAATTATTAAATACGACCTTATTTAATCAAAAACGTTGTTTTTCTAAAAAACGCTTCACACCTTTTTTTAGCTAAGAGTTTAGGCTATTTAAAAATTATATTTTTATTCCTTTATTATACAGAGTGTAAAAATTATTACTACTATTGTGTAACGGTTAGTCCGCCCCTGGCGAAATAAGGAAGGCAAATGTACAAGGATACCATTTTAAAGCTAGTTCCTACAGACGAGAAAAACGAATTGCGAAAGCGAATATTTGGCCAAAAAATTCGCGTTTTTTTGTCATGTTCATACAGCTGCGAAATTTTATATTGTTTTTATTTCGGTGGTGAAGCTACGCTTGGGTTCTTTTGAGACTTTCTTTGTTTTCCTTTTTAATAATATAACATTTATCTGATGTGATGAATAAAGCACAAGAATAAATATATTAACCAGAAGGATATCTCGAAGGCGGCTTGTTTGATGTCTCCTAGCGCGTCTCATGACCTCGAACTGCATATTTTGCAAGCGTTTCATGAGCGTACCTAAGAAATTAACATGTTTAGGCGCCTATCTCTTAAAAATATATTTTAATATTATTATAATGCATTTTATAACATCTATGCAATCAAATAAAACAGATGCTTTAATAATATGTCGTATTGAGATATATTAATAATTATTATGAAATGTGTCTATTTATTTTCGCATATGACAATTTTTTATTTTTCATATTTTTAAAGTTTCTATTTATCCATTTGAGGGCATGGAATAGTCTAACTGTAACAAACCATTTAATTAAATAACTAATTGGAAATTGTTCACAAGGATGTAAAAAAACTATTTTTAAACGGTTTTACTTGACCTGTTTGTTATTTATTTGGAATTATTTTTTGGGTCAAATCTAGTAATTGAAATTTGACCCCCTTCCTGACGACCGATCGATCTGAAATTTGGTACACTTCCTTAGTCTTGATGACAATACAATATAACATATTCTTTATGATTGTAAATCCAACATGGCCGCCGATACAAAATGGCGGATTACATATTACTTTACTACAACCTCAATATGGGTATCAAATGAAAGGGTTTGGTTGGTAGAATAGAGCTCACTATAAAAAAATCAAGATGGCCGCCGCCACAAAATGGCGGATTACATTTTTTTTCACAAATACCTCAACATGGGTATCAAATGGAAGGGCTTGATTGGTAGAATAGAACCCACTATAAAAAAATTAAAATCCAAAATGGCGGATTACATATTTTTTCTCACAACTACCTCAATATGGGTATCAAATGAAAGGGCTTGGTTGGTAGAATAGAGCTCACTATAAAAAAATAAAATTTAAGATGGACGCTGCTGCAAAATGGCGAATTACATATTTTCCACAACTACTTCAATATAGAATCGTTGGTTAGTTCTGGTTAGTTATAGTAAGGCGAACTCAATAGAATGAGAAGTATCAACTAACAACAAAACTAAAAACTTGAAAATAAATTATGTAAAAAAACTTTTTATGTTAAAAGGTTTTATTGTACTAAAAGCTAAAAAATAATTCAATAAGTCCTAGGTACCAGATCGCACCAATCTTCTCATCAATCTGGGGTATTGATCAGACAAATAATAAAATCGTTGGGCAATTGACATTTCTATCATAATATTTACTCTGGATACGCTTCAGTTTTTTAAAATATGTATTGTTTAATTTACACAAGTGTCTATTTATTTTTCCATATGACAATTTTTCTATTTTTAACATTTTTGAAATTCTTGTTTATACATTTGAGTGTATGGAATAATCTAACTCTACCAAATAATTTAATTAAATAATTAATTGGAAAATTTTCACAAGGATGTAAAAACTAGTATTTTTGCAGATATTTTTAAACTTTTGAATTAATTTTTTTGTATTACAATACTTCAACGTCTTGAGGAAATCTGTAAAATTTGTTCGCACCATCATCGTAGGATTTGTTTTTACAATTTTTAAAACTGCAAACAAGGCCTACTTTTTTCTTTCTTCTTCCATGATAGGTAATTAATTACACAATTCACAGAAAAATCACTAAACAGAATATTATAGTCCAGAAAAATAAAACGTATCGCAATAAACTATATAAAATACATTGACCGTTACCGAGTCGTTGCTTCGCCTTTCACTACTGCACTGGCAATTTCGGTTTAGAATTTTGGTTTAGTAGCCCTCGAAGGTCACAGCCTGCACCGCTCAAGGTAAAAGAGATATCCTTCTGGTTAATATATTTATTCTTGTGAATAAAGCATATATAGCACATTTATTTGGCAGCTAAGACGTAAAAACGCTGAAAATTTGTTATAAATGAAAAGGGCTAAAAAAGTTAATATAAATTCAAATTAAAAAACACAAAATATTTAAGAAAATGAACACAAAAATAACGTTCCAAACAGCTAATGGAATGACATAAAAATAACAATAACAAAATTGTTTTTGAAATGTCATATGACAAATAACCTCTTGTTTCTACGCATGTGCGCACGCGAATAATCGCCAGAAATTAAAATGATCTCAAATTTCCCGCCCACTAGATTTTAAATTTTGCGAATTCGCAACATCTTTAAACTATCTTTATTTTGAATTAACCGCCTTTAATTTTATGTGAAATTGACTAATGAGAATGAAATTCGCGTTTCGTAATTCGCTTTTCGCGTCTGTATGAACTAGCTTTTAAGAAGCCCTAACTGGTATTTATCATATTAAAAAATACTTCACTATATCAAGTGATATAAAAGTTATTCAAGAAAAACCGATTTTTAGTAAAGTAGTAAAAAGGGACTTTGGGAAAATATATTATATGAACTTGTAACATTATTTTTGTGTGTTCTATATGAATCCGAGAGATTGCCCATATATTCTTGGACACCCTGTACACAGGGTGTCATTTAATTGATGGCTAAAAGAAGGAATATGATTCCTATGCCCATTTTACGAAGAAAAGTTCAAATTAACATATTTCTTAAACCTCTTAATTATTCAGCTACATGGTGTTAAAATTTTAGGACAAAAATCGTTTTCGTATCATAACTTTAAAATTGTTCTAGGTATCTTCATAAAATTTGACATGCACCTACTAAGCACGAATTGACATTTTTTTATATAGTAGATTTTGAAATATTTTGACCAGTGGCGCCCGTACGGGATAAATACTGGAGATTTTTCCAAAAAATATGGTTTTCCATCGCTTCTTTCTAAAATATATTTTTTTAAATCCTTATTTGTTTTGCAGCAAATTTGACCTCTTGACTTTTTTCGACCGATGCACCGTTTTCGTACAAAATTCTAAAATCAGCCTACTCATATAAAATAATTTCGCTATACCAAAAATGCATCAAAAACGGTTTTTATTTTTTTACGCGAAAAGGGTGCATCAGACAAAGAGAAGTCAAGAGGTCAAATTTATTTCAAAATAAATGGGAATTTAAAAAATATTTTCTATTTTTAGAACAAGCAATGGCGTACTATTTTTTTTTTTTTTTAAGAAATCTTCAGTATACATCCGGTTTGGACGCCACTGGTAGAAATAATTAAAAATCATTAACATCAAAAATACCTAATGGTGGCCTGTTAAAGTTTTTTTATATTATTATTTTTAAAATTATGATAACAAAACGATTTTTTTCTTAAAATTTTAGCAACCTGTATTTTCTTACTAAAATTAGCTAAGCAATCATATCCTGTATTTTAGGACAGGTCTTTCCTTCTCCCCTAAATCTTCAAGTTTGTAAGTCCCTTGTCAACAAACTACCTCTTACCTTGCTTAAGACACCCACGGTACGTCAGTATTTAGGCCTTCGGCCTTCATGGATTGTCCAAAGATAAAAAAAGCCGTCAATTAAATTACATATACCATATACAGGGTCATCCCAATTAAGGGTACGTCATTGGTATATAAAAACGAAATAGTTTAAATTACCAATAGTAGCATTTTTAACGCTCTTTAAGACTAAAGATTAGAAAAAACAATTGACAATCAGGTTTTTAAGTTATATGCCAAAATAATATTTTTTAAATGGAACACCCTGTATATTTTATCACTATTAGAAAGATCTTTCAAAATTATTTAAAAAAAGTCTACATGTGATACATATATCCAATTTTTCATAGTTTCAGAAATATAGCCATCCTCAGGAGTTTAATAATAAAGTAGATTTTTTTTATAGAAAACACCCTGTATATGCTATCATCAAAAAACAGGTATTTTAAAGAGCTTTAGCAATTACCACATTTGATGTGTATATTTTATAGTTTTGAAAATATAGGCATCCAAATCTAAAAAATAGTAGATATTTTCCCCATTACTAGGTTGCTAATTTAAACTAGTTCCTATTTCAAATAATAACAAAGTTACCAATGAAGGACACTTAATTTGGAGTACTCTGTATACTTCAAAACCTTGACTTTAGGAGTTTTGAGGTCGGAGATGCGAAGAAGGGCATGGAACTGGGAAAAGTTGGAAATACTGGGAAAGGTCACTATATTTTGACAGCCGATGATCAATCCAGTGGCGTCTAGAATTTGTGCATTTTATTTTGCATTGTTTTGAAAGTGATTTTATAAAAAGATGTGATCCCAAATGTTGTTTATTTAAAGATGAGGAAGTTGTAACTTAATAATAATTATAAAGTATTGTAATAACAATTGTTCTAATAATACTATAAACTGTATTTCTCTGGCACTGATATTAACTTTATCTTATTTAATAACAAGGCCGAAAAATGTCTATGTGACGCAGTGGCGTAGCTACAGTGCCCTGGGGCCCCCAAGCTTAGGGGGCCCCTTGGAGTTTTGGATTTGACAAGGGCCCTTGGGCTAAGTACAGAAATACTGAAACGAAATCCAATGAAAAATAAAGGGGAGGACCTTTTTTTCATTTTTTCCCTTCAAATTTTTTTGGGGACTTGGTTAGTATGAATAAAGATAGATAAAGAAAGTGGAAAGTGAAAAACTCTTAAAAAGTATTGAGGATCTTTTTTGTGCTCTTCAAAGTTTTAGGGGCCCTACTTTACTCTTTTTTGCCCCAGGGCCATTCTGCCCTAGCTACGCTACTGATGTAACTTCAACGCAACCATTACCAATATGGCGAAATGTCGCGACCCTCTAAAGACCAAACCTGAACCTAACAATCTTTATTCCACAGTCTGTAGATTAGGTACAGTTACCTCGTAAGCCTTGCAACGTGGCGGACCATAATATGTCATCAGATGCTGAACTCATAAAGTTTTTAATGGCGTCTACTTAGTATTTTGCTTTGTAATTTATTTATGTCATTTTTAGAAATTTAGTGCTTATTTATGTTTTGACTTAAAATTAGCTGCTTGTAACAGAAAGTTGTAATCTTGTGATGCAACAGACTGCCAAGAATGCTAAGCACTGATTGGCTGGGAATTTTGAGCCAACCGTATCTATCAAATGACCGTGTGTATATTCTACCTATTTTTGGGTTATAATCCATAGCTTTTAATTTTTCATTCTGAAAACTGTTAGGTATACAATAAGTTGGGATAAAGAGTTTTCGTTTAAAACCTACTTTGGTAATTTTCTAGAAAATGGGAGCAACTCCGATTTTGACGAAATTTGGGATACGGGGTTTTTGGGGCGCTGATCACGAATCTGAAAGAATTATTTGGCGGAAACGTTTCGTTCTCGAGATATCCATCATCAAAGTTCAAATTTGAACTAAGCTTATTTTCACTATATTCCCCCTTCTTTATGCACACAATTCTTGATTTAAAGCTAAACTGTCACACAATATTTGATTTTCACCTTTTAAAACCCCGTTTTTCTACGTTTTTACATTATTTTTGCATTAAACTGCATAGCTATACTTTGAATTATTTTAATCCCAGTTTGCCATGAAGCCCTATGTGTATGTATGGTTGCCGGATTATCAAAGAAAAGCCACGCAATTTAATTCAAAAATAATGTAAAAACGTAGAAAACGGGGTTTTAAAAGGTGATAATCAAATATTGTGTGACAATTTGGCTTTAAATCAAGAATTGTGTGCAAAAGAAGGGGGAATATAGTGAAAATAAGGTTAGTTCAAATATCAACTTTGATGATGGATATCTCGAGAACGAAACGTTTCCGCCAAATAATTCTTTCAGATTCGTGATCAGCGCCCCAAAACCCCTGTATACCAAATTTCGTCAAAATCGGAGTTGCTCCCATTTTCTGGAAAATTACCCCTAAGTACTTTAGATATTGAAGAATTTAGCAATGATAATTGTGACCATCTATCCATAGCCAAATATATTTTTTAACTACCAACCAAAAGCTATTGACTAAGTATCAATATTTAACATACTCTTATGCTCGCTTTTATATCCAAGTAAAAGAAAGCACCTAAGACTAAAATAAAGGGCTTTTCTTAAAAAGTATATAGTACTTAGAGTTACCTAACAGTAATATATGTTTTTAAGGTTTAAAAATACCTACCAAATGTCACATCTACCCTGAGGTTTGTACAAATCTAAAATAACTACCAGCCTCACTACCAGCATAAATATAACCTGGTTATATTTTTGTGCTACCAGCTTCACATTTAAACAAGTAACATTGACACTTACCACGAATTTAGATTTTCTTTTGTAATGTGCACAACCAATAATTTTAATTGCTTCTTCTGGAGGGCCTTCAGCCCCTGGAGTTGCTGCTAATTCCATTTATCTGAGTTAATAAGATCAAAAGCTTAATAAAAACGTATACCTATTATAATTAAATTAAATATACCATACACAATTTGCAATTATTAACACTTTCTTATTAAATTAATTGGAATTGGTTTTAATGAAAATTTAGTAGAATTTGTTAAAATATTGAAATATTTTGTCACTGTCACACATTTGACAAGACAAGCAGCTGTGTTTTGACGTTAAAACACGAAACAAAAAGGGGTGATTAATGGACCACATTCCGTGTTCATAAAGAACACAAACACATTCCAATTATTGCCAATTTTTAATAGGAATGATTTCTTTTGTTTGTGTTGGCACGTTTTCAAATAGATTACGCATAATATATATTATGGCGATTAAAAAAAGGTAATTGTTTACGCATCGGACACCACGGCGATTTTGATGATTTTTGGCCCATGGGGATTTTTTGGGGCGCTGATTACGAATCTGAATTTTTAGTCGGCAGCGTTTCGTTCTCGAGATATTCATTATTAGTCTTGACTAGAAAACTAACTTAAATTCACAATATTCCCCCTTCTTTTTGAACGCAATTTTTGAGCTTTCTGCTAAATTGGCACTCAATATTTCATTCCCACCTCTTAAAAACTTATTTTTCTATTTATTTTACCCTTTTTTCTCATAAAATCGCAAAGATTTACTTTCAGTCATTTGAATCACAGTAACCATCGCTCCGCCATGTCTACTGTAATAGGAAGCTTTACAATCTTATGAAAAAAAAAAAAAAAACGGATCAAATCAGTGGAAAATGGGTTTTTAGAGGTCAAAACGAAATATTGAGTTTCAGCTTTTGAGTCAATTCAGGTTTAAATCAAGATTTATTTGCAAAAAGAAGGGGAAATAAAGTGAAAATAAGGTAAATTTGCCTTTCAAGTTTAATGATGGATATGTCAAAAATGAAACGTTGCCGACTTAAAATTATTTCAGATTCATAATCAGCGCCCCAAAACCCACGTATGTGGTGATTGGTTACTAATCGAACACCACACCGATTTTGATCATTTTTCGGCATGCGGAGTTTTTGACGCGCTGATTTTTTATGAAGCTAATGAAAGAATGTTAAGTCGGCAACTTAACAAATATACTAACTCAAATTCATCATATTTTCCCTTCTTTTTGCACGCAATTATTGAGTTTTCTGCTAAATTGGTACTTAATATTTCGTTCATCCGCAAGAAAAGTGACTTAAAAAACTTTTTCAGGAGTTACTATAAAATATTTTTAGATCATAATTTACATAGCTGTTAGTTTAAAACGGTAAGTTTATTTTTTAAAAATTATATAAGTAGCAAATAAGGATTTTTGGAGCCAATTTAAGAACATAACTTAAATTTTGCATTTTTTGAGTTTGTCACTTTTGTTCCGGATGAGCGATTTGATTTCCACCTCTTAAAACCCCATTTTTTAAATTTATTTAACCCTTTTTTAATCACAAAACTTCATTTTCAATCATTTTAATCACAGTAGCCATATTAACTTATTCCCAATGGTCTTTTTGTTAGTTCATGCCAAAAGCCTATCTAGAAAGAATGGGACCGCTTCGGTCCTGGTCCCGGAGTATAGCAAGCAGATCCTGTTCACTACTAGCCCTATATTTACCCCTATGAACTGGCTGGTGGCCTGTAACAAAATAAAGAAAAAGCCCTCAAAAACCCAAAAATTCTAATTAAAAACGACGTTTCGGTGATTTGGTGGCAAGTCTGCCACCGTATCTAGTTAAAAATTAAAATAAAAAAATGAATAATATTTAAATACAAAATGATTAAAATTTTAAGCTTTTACTTTTGCAAACTCTGAAAATAGTTTAACATTTGTGTCATGAGTGACACAAATAACTGCTGTATTTATTATTTGCAAATTGGCACTATTTTATTTGAATTGTCATATTTTCAAAATTATAAGAGATAAACCTATGAAATGTAATATTTTCTTAAAATTATTTTAAATCTTTTTGCAATAAGTTGAAAACCCGATGTTCCATTGGTTTTCTGTTGCCAGCACGCTAATCAGCAAAGTTATTGTCTACGAAGTATCCGCAACTCCGATTTTGACCAAATTTGGTATACGATTTTTTTTTTGGAGCGCTGATCACGAATCTGACAAAAATTTTAGTCGAAAACGTTTTGTTTCCGAAATCAAAGTTGGCATTTGAACTAACCTCATTTTCACTATATTTTCTCTTCTTTGCACACAATTCTTGATTTAAAGCTAAAGTGGCCCCCAAAATTTGATTTTCACCTTTTAAAACCCCGTTTTTTTCTATGTATTTTACACCTTTATATTAAATAAATTGGAAATGGTCCCTTTCAAAAACGCTGCCGCCGTGCATACACTGCTCCTCGTACCGCCTCTACGATAATATCCACGTTGGAAAATGATTGAAAGCGAAGCTATGCAATTTAATTTTTAAAAATGTAAAATACGTAAAAAAATGCGGTTTTAAAAGGTGAAAATCAAATTTTGGAGGCCACTTTAGCTTTAAATCAAGAATTGTGTGCAAAGAAGGGGAAATATAGTGAAAATAAGGTGTGCCATTTTAACTAAAAATCAAGAATTGTGTGCAAAAGAAGGGAATTTTGTGAGAATGAGGTTAGTTCAAATGCCCAATTTGATGATGGATATCTCGGAAACGGTAATTGTCTATAAATTTGCGGCAACTTTAATTTTGACAAAATTTGACATACAGGGTTTTTTTGGGAGCTGTTTACGGATCTCAAAAAAAATTTTTCGGTAAGTTTTTGTCCTCGAGATATTCATCATCAAAGTTGAAATTTAAACTATCCTTAATTGCACTATATTCCGACTTCTGTTTGCACACAATTCTTGATATAATACTAAATTGGCAAACAATATTTTTGAACATCTTTCAAATACCTGTTTTTCAGTTATTTTACACGATTTTGTCATTAAATTCCAAGTATTTTACTCCTAAAACACTGCAACCATACATACACCTATGTAATAATAAATGTTTACAGACCTGGCGACTTGATTTAAAGTAAACCTTTTACATTAATAAAGAAAAGCAGAAATTCAATTAAAAAAAAACCTGTTTTAAAAAGGTTCTTTAATGTTAAATGAAATATTGTGGGTCAATTTAGTGTTATATCAGGAATTTTGTGCAAAAAGATCAGGGAATATAGTAAAAATAAGGATAGTTTCAATTTTAACCTTGATGACTAATATCTTCAAAAACAAAACGTTTTCGAAAAAAATCTTTCAGATTCGTGATCAGCGCCCCAAAAACCCCCGCATAGCAAATTTCGTCAAACTCGGAGTTGCCGCAACTTTCTAAACAATTACTTTAGAAACGAAACGTTTCCTCTTCTTTCATAATTTCATCTCTCAGATTCGTGATCAGCCCTCAAAAAACAGGAGCGGCTACAGACCGTAATGAATTCCTCGACCTGTCCTCAACTTGGCAACGTTGCGATCTAAAGTGAGGTTAATAACAGTTAAATAATTTGTTTTGTTGTGGTCAAAAGGCCTATTCATTCGAGACTTGATCAGTGATCAAACTGATAATTAATATTCTTTTGAAACTTATGTGGCTAACTTCATGCTGAATGTTTATTAATATTTCAAATGGCATCAGTCACGTGATCAGATCATTAGGATTACTGACTGATAGAAACTGATCTTGTTTCGAAATATGGATGGTGGAGGGGAGGATAACCATCTTTTATAGTGGACAAGTTGAGAAAGTGTCCATTGGAATGTAGCAAATTGGGATGGCGCCACAGTAGCTAGTGGAGGGATTTTGGTATTTCTTTCCTTTTTTATTTTGTATCTATCTGTCCTTTTTTATTTTTTATCTCACTCTAATAATTCATGCTCATTGAGTAAAAAAATCTCCTCTGGCTACTGTGGCGCCACCTTAAGTTGCTTTCGACGGACACTTTTTAAAACATTCAGATGGTTATCCTCTCCTCCACCATCCATATTTCGATAGAATAATATCAATTTTAGGCGTTCAACCAATTATAACCGCGGTATTAAATGGTGACAACTTTGACGTATAATACATTGTTTAAACGTCAACATAACCGATTGGTAAATACCGTTTTAGAATTGGTTCCTCGCCTAAAATTGATGTATGTCTAAAGTTGGTTGTGGTTTTTAGCGCCAATTTGATAAAACAAGTTCCCAAGCAGCAAGCTGTCGTCATTTTTTGGTCATTTTTCGTCATAGGACGTCATCAGACCAAAATTTTGACGTCATTTTATGGACGTGTTTCTGACGTCGTTAAAGTGACGTCTTTTTGACGTCATTTTTTTGTTATCCTAGCTCATAAAAATTTAAGACGTAATATTTAGAAAACCTGCCAGAAAAGTTTTGTGACATTATATGATTCGTGTCAAACTCCCAGAGTTCCTTTATGAGAAGGGGTTTAGATATAAGCAAGACCGGTGATAGCTTTTGTCAGGGACGTGAGGGTGTGAGAATTACGATTTCGGTTGGCAGTTCTGGGCCCGGATTCTTAACTTCTCGATAGGTGACGACTCGGTCGGTATCGAGTTCTCGATATTCCTTTCGAAACCTATCGGCCCTATTTTCTCATCTGTTTTCACGTAAATAATTATTAGGATAAAGACTTATTTAAAAAGGATAGTGCCTAGTTATGAAACTCGGGAGATATCAAGACAAAAATCGAGTTTCAAAAAACTTAAGAATCACCATTCGGTAGCGACTCGATACGTTACGACTCGAGACGGCGGTTGAGAATCGGCCTGCTGTTCAAAGTTGGCAGCATTATCAGCTGATGACAGAGTCGTGCGTTGTCGAAGCTTTGTTTGGTAAAAACTGTGGAAGTTTGCCATTTTCGTTTTGGTTGTATATTTTGCAAGGATTTCCAGTTGTGAATGTTTTTGGTTAGTTTATAGAGACTTCACATATTATTTGTTCGGACTCGTTTTATTTTAGAGATTTTAATAGCACTTAGTCGTATAGTTTTCAGTTTTTATTTTTTTCCATATACATATGATACAGATGAGTGTCCGCTAATTAATGGTACACAGAAAAGCTACAGATTTCCTATGCGAAAATACCTGTAGGATTTAAAAAAAATAAATATCTGTGTAACCAAGTAACCACAACATACTTGTGGTTACCTGGGATCATGACGTCATAGTATGCTTTGACAGCTCAATACTAAGGAAATCAACTTGGTTTTGTTTAACTTGGTCGCATACAAATTCTATTAGAGTTGTATCATATAAAAAATAAAATACAGGGATAATTTGGGGCCACTATAATGTCGAAAAATATTTGAGGACATATCTTTAGACATTATTAGGCATAAGTTTAGACTTACCTGTTTTTAAGGGATTTACAAATTCTATTTTAGCCTGGAGGCAGACCTTAATACTGTTTAATAAAACGGTCACTTTATCCATGATTCAATGAAAAAATACAAAAACGGGAAAAAAATACTTCTTCAAACTTAACCTGAAAATCTTTTTGATTTGCAGTTTGGACGACTTTTCACATATAAATAAGATAAAAAGAGATAGTTGAACTGAAACTATCCACCTGGGGATAGTTACCAGATATATAACTAAAACATACAATGTTACATGGTTACCTCGCAGAAATTTGCTTAAACATACCTATATCCAAAAATTAATGATAAGGAAGATACGGGGTGTTAAAGGGAAATAAATATTTTTATTCATTTCAATAATTTCTGATACGTTTTAAATATTTTAATTAAACTCGGTATCCAGGAGTTTTTAGATATCAGCTATTTATATCTAAGCAGTTGTAATTATGGCTAATACGATGTTATTGAAGGCACTTTTGGGTGGACTGAACAAGTAAAACGTGAATATCTTGAAAACGGTTGCCAAGACCGATTCTTACTAAGTATACCTTTTTGTGCAGAAAGCATTACTAGTTTATTTAGATGGTACATACAGAGTAGCACAAAAAAATTGGGACGTTTTAGAGAATTTTAAATAGTGTACCTATCACCCTCTAGTCTACACATAAAAATTAATATTCGATCTGAAAAGCTTACCCAGCAAACACTATTTGCCGGCAATGTACATTTTTCATATTGGCATTGATGGTAAAGCATTGGCAATTAGTGGCAATATTATGCCAACATCTTATACGCATTAAAAAGTCAACCCTAAATAAACACTTAATTGCCAATAAATTTTACATGCAGGCGAATTGCCGGCAAGCATACAAAAATGGCGGCATACCAATCCTGATTAAATAAAGCACGCGTTTTTGTTGCAGGCAAATAAATATTGGATTTTTGACGGCAAACCTTCAACGCATATTCATACTTTTTAAACCATATTATTAACATTGGTATTTAACTAACATTAAAGCAATTTTTTTATCTCTTTTATTTATAATGGCAGCTAAACAACATTATTTTATGTTTTTTTTTACATAATTTAAAGGAAATGGCCTTTTCATAACATTTTATTGTTAAAAATCATGCAAATAAAAATTAGGTCAAACAAAATGTTTATTATATATTTTGGAGCGAATAAAAATAAAATGATGGTAAAATTAGCTACGTTAATTTCGACCGAATGTGACCGCTTTGCGCATTTGTTTTCTACGTGGTTTTCTAGCTTTTTAGTTTCTATTTTAAAGAAAAGAGTTTTTTAATAGACATAATTAAATGTATTCATTACCTAATAAGTGTGTGTTGTGTGATTAATTGGTGATGGCCAGTCGAGAAGGCAAGATATTCAAGTAGACTGTTAGGAGCTGTAAACATTTTGTTTAAAACTTTTTTAAAAGTTTTAAAGACGTGTTAATAAAAAATATTATATATATTTAATAGTTTTTTGACATACCGATAGCCAAAAATAATTCCAGAGCGGTCTGCGGTAGGTGATCTCACTTAGCTTTGAAAGAAATATCTTCGGCTAGTGTAAAAATCTGCATCTCCAAATTGGACAGTGTTCCGAGAGATGTTACTTTGCATTGCAAGGAAATTGCATGCAGTAAGGAGTTTTTTCCTATTTTAATTTTCAAATAAAATATCGCATCATTTTAGCTTTAAAAAAAAGTATATGCGACAATTTCCGTCAATAAGACGTCAGCTTGCTGCTTGGGAGTATCTGCATTTGCCCACTTTCGTGTCTTTTTGTTATCTTTTTGCCAATAACTTATTAATGATGGATGCCATCATCTTAAACGCAATTTTTGCTAATAACTTATTAATGACGGATGCCATCACATTATCTGCAACACGTGGCCTAATAACGGCCAATTGCCCACTTTCGCGTCTTTTGATACTTTTTTGCCAATGCCTTGCCATTAAAGAGTGTTGGCAATGCCAGTAAATTAAATGTACAACGCCGGCAAAAATGTTATATGGGTATGTTTAAAAACCCCTAGATACCGAGCTTTATTAAAATATTTAAAAAGAGGAAAAATTATCGAAATAAATTTAAATTGTCTATTTACTTCGACACCCTGTATCTTTCTTATTATCAACTTTTGGATAAAGGTATGTTTTGATAAATCTTAATATTTTGACATAAGAAATCTGTGGTTTTTCTGTGTACCATTCATTAGCGGACACCCTGTTTACAAAGTTTTTAAAATAGTTTTTGACTGACGGAACCATCAAAAATTGTTTTGCTCTGCCAAGTACCTCATCGTCCTGTCGTCGCTTTGATAATTTTTTATCTTTAATAATTAAACTACATTTATGGTTTTATTCTAAGTTATGCCCAAGGTTATGCCTATTAATATAATCAGAGTTGGGTCGTATTCGAATACTTAGCATTCTGAATAGTATTTAGAATACATTTTACCGGTATTCGAATAGTATTCGAATACATTTATGTGTTTGGTATTTGGTATTTGGCAGAATTCTTTTTGGTTAGTAGTCGGGATTCCGTATTCGAATACTTTTTTGTGTATTCGAATACCGGAATGTGTAAACAGTATTCGAATCCAAATTATCACGAGTACAATACTAAAAGGGAACAAAAAGTAGTAGTATTCGAATACCGATTTTCAGTATTCGACCCAACAAAGTTTGTTCACAACATTCTTTTTGGTTTTCTTCTTAATTCTACGCCACTGATCTGCCTTAAATCAAACATGGCCGAAAATGGCCCGACGTGACGTCACAGCCGCGCTAGCCAATAAGGTGAATGTCGTAACCTTATCTCATCAATTAACTTTGCAAAATCCAACCGAAATATCATATGACAGAAAAATGGGACTAATAATTTTACAAAATTAAAATAGGAAAAAACTCTACCGATAGATGGCGTAATGGACTATAAACTACTTCGTTTATTCAACATTTTCGCTTCTTATAGGAATTTAGGAATTATAGGTTAAAAGAAAAACCTTCGGCTAGTGTCGAAATCTGCATCTCCAGGTTAGACAGTGTCCCGAGAGATGCGACCTTGCAGTGCAAGGAAATTGCAAGCATGTTTACTCCATAATTAGAAATATAATTTCACTAAATAAAATATCGTATCATTTTAGCTTTTGAAAAAAAAGTATATGCGTCATCTTAAAGACGTCATTAACGGGACGTATTTTGTCTGTGTCTTAGGAAGATCATTTCAACGTCATTTTGTCCTCATTTTATGACGTCTTTGCTGACTAAAAAGAGACGTTAATAAGACGTCAGTCTGCTGCTTGGGGTAAGGGCCGTATTCACCAAGCTCCAACTAATATTTATCAGACTGATAACCTGCCAATGCTAACAAGCAGGCTATCAGTCTGATAAATATTAGTTGGAGCGGTTGAAGCTTGGTGAATACGGCTAAAAGTCATTTTCTTTAGTGTTTTTTAAATAAAAGATGCCGGTTTTTGCTTTGAATGTGAAAAATTATTTTCGATCTAATCAAATTTACAATTACCGTTATTTCTTTGAGTTTTTATCTTCCCATATGAATGTTGGCTTATAAGTTCCTTTCCCTGCTTACTAACAAAATGTTAATTATAGGTACTAAGAAAAAAGTATTGATTTTCTCTTATTTATTGTTTTATTTAGAGTATCATCACAAATTTAAAATATTCTAGTATGTAAAAAAATTATTTGAACCACCCGACAAAAATTCTTGACAACGTCGCGGATTTAATTGCGGTCTGCATCCGCTCCTCAAAAAACCCCACATACCAAATTTGGTCAAAATCCTTTATTTCTAATTTAACTCCGTGATTTAAGCGACTTTCAGCAATTTTAGGCGTTCAACCAATTATAACCGCGGTAATCATTGGTGACAACTTTGACGTATAATACATTGTTTAAACGTCAACATAACCGATTGGTAAATAACTACCGTTTTAGAATTGGTTCTTCGCCTAAAATTGATGTTTGTATCTTAAATAACAAAGAAGTTAGCAAAAGCAATAGTGCCGACTTATGTTTGATCACCCTGTATATTCAGTTTTGACACGAGCATTGGGCACTTTGGGGCTTACTTAAATCTTTGTTTTACGAGACATTACCCACTTCCTGCACTCGTAATTTTTGAAGAAAAATGAGAGGCTGACGTGTGTTAAATGTTTAATTGTAATTATAAATTTAAAGCAAGCTACAAATAAAAATGAATTACAACGCAAACACTGGACCTGGACCTCGGCCAGGTATTAAATTTAGCCCAACGGTTTTTATTTTTATTATTTTTCTAACCTAATATATTTTTAGCTACTTTTGGTAAAAAAGTAAAAAGAGTAAGCGATGTTAATGCTATGGGATACAGTCCATACAATAATCCAAATTCACAGCAAAACCTATATTCTAATTTAGGTACTGATCCACAAAGTACTTTTCAACAAGGTATGAACAACTAGTAACAACCATATTATGATAATAGGAGACTATTTTCAAAGTGTAAAATTTCCAATATTAGATTGTTAAATTATATTTTATAAAAAATAAATAAAGAACCTGTACCTACATTGAATGTAGTGCATTCTGTTTTATGTTTAAGATATATAAGTAAGTTTAAACCCTTTGCTATGGATGTCTGCCTTCCTACAGAAAACACTTTAGGCGTTTTCGGCTCATTTTGGTACCTTTTTGGTTGACAGATAAACAATGGGTTAAACTTCATTTTAAACCAATTGGTATGTTTTTGGTTGAAAGTGAAGTTTAACCTATTGTTTATCTGTCAACCAAAATGACCCGAAATTGCCCCTATTATAAGCCTATTAACATAACGGTGTTTTTCCGTTGGGCGGCAGTGTAATCCTGTCTTATAAAGTGATTTATGTAAATTCAGCACTGAAAAATATACTATAGGGATATTTATCTTGTTGTATTAAATAAGATAAATGGAGACTGTACACTTTCAAACTAGACCCCTCAAATTTTTTATATAATTTCTTTTAACAAGCTTTTAAGCCTAAAGAATGATAATCTATAAAATAAAAAGTGTTATTTAATACTAATACCAAGTAGGTATTCTACCTAACATTAGTGTCCAGTCCTGTTTTTTCCACAAGGTATTATCATCTATTAACTTAATACTATAACAGATTTTCCTGACGAACAACCTCTGAACCTCCGTACTGCAAAACTACTCAACAATTCTTCTCAGTTGCCCAGGAAAGTGGTTAAATAATTTGTTGCTGTTGAAAAATAAAAAGTTCTTGGTCAGGGTCTAAAAAATTCCTATGATAAATTTTATACATGATTCTGGGAGTCATCATAAAGACTGATTTAAAAAGGGGATTAAAGCATGAACCCCAAAAACAAAAACCATAACACAAATATAAGTCTATAAGTGTAAAATACATGTTTTTGTAATACTTATATCTGACTCATTAGCAACTACCCCTTGAACTATCCTCAAGACATAACAACCAGTTGAGAGTGTTCTGTTTGGACTTGATATGTAATTTTTAAATATAAACCTTTCATCTATTTAAAGTCCTAAAAACTTGTTAACCTGTGAGTTGGCAATATTCACTATATGTAATATTCTTCCATTAAGTTGACACTTAAAAGTTAAAATTTTGGTTTTGGAAATGTGAATAGAGGTTAACATCAAAATTGTAAAAGTTAATGTTTTGATAGAGAACATATTTTTGAATCTAACTAAATGTGCTTTAAGGCTAAAAATGTTTTATTCTTAACATGATTTGCCATTACAAATACAACATAGATTTGCAAAGTAAGGTTATATCAAGTTTTTATTTTTATTAGTAGTTTCTTGCGGCACTACTTCCCATTATCCAATCAAAATAAAATTTTAGTGGGGATGGTTCTCGGGATGGTTTTTCATCAACTGGAACCATTGTAAGGGGTGGCAGCACAAATTTTCAAGGGTTTTCTAGGATGTGTCACCCTAGTGTACAGAATGTACAAATTGTAAAATATAGTTACATGATAATAAAAATAAATTTTTGTTAGCTGGATATAATAAGAACAAATATTTAAAAAAAAGATAATCATATGGACCTATAGATATTTAATTACTTACATCTAGGATAGTTTTTGCTTTTATACTATTATAAAAAAGTTAAAATTTAATTTTTGATGATTTTTTAGGGTATTACTCGGGGTATTACATTTAAATTGTGTTTTATACAGCTTGTATCACTGTCGATAGTAACTTAGACGTTTACCGAAAACGTGACATTGGATTTTTTTTAAATTTAGCTACATAGATAGTTGCTTTTGATTTAACAATCCAAAATATTTGATACATTGTCGCCGCTTATACCAAAAAGCAGAATCATCTTTGATATTTCAAATGGAACCCATTATATTTTAGTATTTTTGGATCTGCCATTACTTTCTAAATCTTTTGGTCTGATATTATCCTATACCTATCTCTAACAATTTTCGAGTTTAGTTATCCTGTATAATTTAAAAGAAATTTTAGCATACAAAACCAATCCAGAGGACCTTGAGATGCTACACCCTGAATTTCAAGATTCCACAAATGTAGATAGAGTAATAAAAGCCATTTAATTAGAGATATCTTTTGAACAAAAATGTGGAAAATAATTAATAACTCGAAAACCCTTAGAGTTAGGGATAGGATAATGTCAGGCAAAAGAATCAGAAAGTAAAGGTGGATCCAAGAATACTAAAATATACAGAGTGTTTCATTTAAAATATCAAAGAGGATGCTACTTTTCGGTATAAGCGGCAACGCTGCATCATTAAAAATATTTTAGATCGCTAGATCAAAACCAACTACCTAGGTTGCTAAATTTTCAAAAAATTCAATGTCCCGTTTTCCGTAAACGTCTAAGGACCATTGACTGTGATACACCCTGTATAAAAATAACTTCTTTAAGGTCAAAACTGTACAAAATTCAAGATAAACATCCGTTAATTTTCATTTGAGAATCGGTTTCTTCATTTTTATCTACATATGAATATAGTTTTTATTAAACAATTATTCTTACAGAAATCAAATAACAAATTTATTAAAATTAAATATATTTGTGCACTTGTTTTCTTAACATATGTTTGTTTACCTGCATATTTTATATTTAAGGTCATTGTTTTTTATTCAATAGAGAATTATTGCATAGCGAAAAAGGGCCAGGCACTAATAATACAGGCCTTTTTAGACATCTGAGCTTCCGCAGATGCATGGTGGGGTAAGGACTTCCTTAATAAAAATAGTGCCTTTATTTATGCTGGTTTTAGGTCGTGCCTTATTTTGATCTTATTTCAACTTCGGAAATGTTTGTATAACCAAACAGCTGTTGAAACAAAATCAAAAAGTTTTTAAAAGTAAAAATACTTAAAGCCTTGCTTTATATAAATGTATATCTGTAATTGTGTAAAACAAAACCCTACAACACAAAACAATAAAGAAAAACTACTTGATCTTTTTTAGGTTAATGACAACATGATATGCAATAACTCAAAATTATGGGTACAGACACTATTTAAATAAGGCCTGTATAAATAATACCAGAGTCTAAGAAGGCAACTTGCAATAATTCTCTAATATTAAAGTTAAATTATTCTTAAGCCTTGGGCACGATATCCAGCGCCAGCGTCGAGTGACTGATTTAAATAAACAAGATCTTTTATTCTCGCATAAAGTGTGTACTTCAACTTCAACTTCAAAAAGCTTTATTGTTCCAAGCATAATACAATTCTCATGAACAAAGCATCTTAAAACTAAAAAAACTTAAAACTAAAAATATTTTTCATTGTCAGGTCGCGCTAGTGAAAATAACAAATATGTCAAAATAGGGGCCATTCTTCTCCCCTTTCACACCACTTCCAAAAAGATTTATACATTGACAAATCGTTAAAACAACAAAACAAAACATATAACAAATTTAGAGGAAAAACAGAGAAGAGACAGACCAAGTTACAAATTAAACTAAACTAAAATAATATAAAATGTTCAATATCAACAATGAGAAAAAAAAATTAAAAATTAAAATAAAAAACAGAAATGAATTAAAATAAGCAAGCCTCACACAAACCTATCATTTAAAAATTCATTTTGCGAATAGTAGGCTCCAGCAATGAGCAGACGCTTTACCTCCCTCCTAAATCTTTTTCACAAGTAATTTGGCGAACACGTGATGGAAGGTGGTTAAACAATTTTTTGCCATTATAAACGATAGATCTTTTTACCAATGTTGAGGAGGGTATGGGAAGAGAAGCCACTCGACTATTACGAGTGGGATAAGCAGATTCCGCAGAAATTTCATCCCTATATTTCTTTTGGACCAAACACACTGTTTCTAGAATGAGAATACATGGTAAAGTTAAGATTTTTTGGCCAAAAAAGAGGTCTACAAGATTCCCGACGCCCAGTCTTACACATAAATCTCAATGCTCTCTTCTGCAACATAAAAAGACCATTAAACTGGTAATCCGCGCATGCGCCCCAGAAACATATACCATACCGAAGATGTGACTCAACTAGGGCATAATACACATTGTACTTACTTAGGCTTAAAACCAAATAACTAGTGTGGAAAATCACTGGCGCTACCAGTGATTTACTTTTGCAAATACGGTGATCAGTGATCGAAGCGAATACTGCAATCGGAATCGTCACGACACGCATTGGATGTCATATCAATAACCGCGATATTTCACCGGTGAATGGAAAATCACTGGCGCTACCAGTGATTTACTTTTGCAAATACGGTGATCGATGGATATCGCTGATCGCGCCGATCGAAATATGATATACCTATGAATTATTATTTAAAATAAAAAATAATATGTAAAGGAAAACAGTGATTTAAGCTGATATGATATTTATATTGTTTAGACGTGGCGGGTAGCGGGTGGCGGGCACCGCCAAGTCAAAGAGAACATAAACAAACTTGCTCAACCAATACCCACAAAACTTGATATTATTTTTACATAATATTATGTTGTTGTCAAACCTTATATAATAATGATTATTTGAGTTACGAGCCCAAAAATTTAGATTTTGTACTATTGCTGTTAATTTAATTTGCAGCAAAATATTTATTTTTATAAAATAAATTTAATATTATGCTGCATGTCAATGAAAACCAATAGGAGCTGCATAAATAATATATTCGTATACGTTGCCAGACACCGAGCTGATTTTAATATTTTCATCTTTAGTTAAATATTTATGTATATTCAAGTCACTGCAGTGATAGAAATATACATATTGATTGAATTATCGGAAAGTTGGTTATTTTTACGGTTTTGTAATTTTGGGAAATTTAATGTGTTAATTATTACCACTACCAAAAATCAATTAACTTTCCGATAATCTTTGAATCATTTTAAGAAACTTTTCTATGTACAACTTTTTCTCAAAACAAATATTTAAAAACGGCAGGTAATCGCGTTATAGCTAATTTAACGTGCTACGGCATCCTCTTAATGCATTTTTGGTTTAGCAAAATTATTTTTAGTTAGTAGGCTGGTGCCCTGTTTTTAGTTTTTTATGCGAAAACGATGCATAGTACGAAAAAAGTGAATAGGTCAAATTTGTTGCAAATTAAATAAGGATTAAAAAAATACTTTTATTTTTGGGAAAAGCAATGGCGTACCATTTTTTTAAATTTTCAGTATTCATCCCGTTCGAACGCCACTGGTTAAAATATATAAAAAGCTCTATATTAAAAAAATCTCATTGGTGCTTAGTAGGTTTTTGCCAAATTTTATGAATAAATTCAAAACAGTTTTAAAGTTATGATTAGAAAACGATTTTTTCTTAGCTTAAAAGTTAAGAGTTTTAGGACATGTTTACATGAAATTTTCTTCCTAAAATAAGCTAAACCCTGTATTTTTAGCGATCAATTAAATTACACCCTGTATTAAGGGTTTTCTAATTACTTAAACATTTAAAGAAGATTATAAAGGGTTGAAATTTATTGAAATTAAAATTTGGCACCCCTACTAGGTACCTATTTTATTTTAATATTTAACGTTGAAATTTTAAACATAGTTTTTGGATATTTATTTACTATTTTTATATGGGTACAAACAGAATACCTACCTAAAAAAATAAACAGGAAGTTAGTTTAATATATTTGTCCTTAGGATTTGCAAATCAGCCACCATATGATTCACAAACATTTACAAATATACCAACTGGACCATCTGGTCCACAACCCAACTATAGTTCTGGACCTAGCTATGATGCACCCAATCAACAACCATTTCCAAGTTCATTTGCTGTGGCTCCTAATCTGTCAGTTTTGGGACAACCAGTTGTTCAAGATATGGCGATGCAATATGGGCAGCAGGTTAGTTTACATTGTACCTACTAATATCCGTCGCTTCTTTTTTTTGGGTTTAGTTTCATTTATCAGGGTGAAACAAATTTGATACCATTATTACATCGCTTTTTGTAAATATGCGCTGCAACGTTATGACCAACATTTTTCTTTTTTTATCTTTGGACAAACCACGAAGGCTAAAAGCCTAAATACTAACGTACATTAGTGGGTGTCTTAAGCGAGGTAAGAGGGAGTTTGTTGACACGGGACTTAAATACTTGAAGATTTGGGGAGAAGAAAAGACCTCCATGGGGAGCAGGTTCCACAATCTAGAAACTCTAGGTATAAAAGAAGGAACAAAGTGGGAAGTTCGGGGCCTGTCCAGCTGGACCGTATGCGGATGCATACGCGCGGAACCACGAGTTTCTCTGTTGGGAACCATGAGTGGAGGAACTATACTGGACAATTCTTCGGAGCAGAAGCCATGGAAGTATCTATAAAAAGCGATAAATCCCCCACAGCCCGACGATGGGCAAGGGAGCCTTTCTGTAAGTGAAGGATCATTAATGAAACGAATAGCTCTTCTTTGAATAGAATCAAGAATGCTTAGGGTTGTGGGGGACGCCATGCCCCAGATATGAGAACAATATTCCATTTTTTTTTGTCATAGTTAATAGATACATTAATGACAATCTTACTTAAATATGAATAATACAAATATGATTCCTGAAGAGAAAATGTTGATTTTGTATACAGGGTACTCAAAAACTTGTAAAACCTATTTTTTCTTCAGGACTAAACTACCTGTATTTTTCATTTTTAAGCAAAATATCATATAGAGAAAATCACCCTGTAGCTTCGAGATGGATCGCAATAGCCATGAACTGTTTTCACTATAGTTGTTTTCTCAGAAAAAGAGATTGGGAGTCCCATATTAGATTTTTGATATTCCTTACGGTTTTTGAAATACCCCATAAGACCATTGAAAATGAAACACCCTGTATACAAAATCATCATTTTCTCTTTATATACTGGTCGCATGGTCTAAAACTAGTAAATACAAAATTTTACTTCGATTGGTAATATATAGCGTGAGTTATAGCAAAAATATGAAAACTGACCAAGAGTAAAGTACCTTTATTTTTAAAAATAGAACAAAACTGTATAAGTAAATGTTGTAGAGAATTAAATTTTTGTCAACGTTTATAGTTAAACAATTAAAGTAAAAAAATATATTTTTGTCAATTTTTTACATTGTGCATTAACAGTTTTTAAAATACACTACTCAAAAGAATTGATTAATTAATTTTTAATCGCCCTGTATGATGTGCTGTTAAAAGGGAGTAGTCAAATTCTTGATTATAAATTATCAGAAATGGGTAAGGGTATAAATTATTCACAAATGAGATTTCTCCCTTTTAAGAGCACATATATATAGGGCGATTAAAAATTATTCATTTTTCAAAATTATCACCCCGTAGGATGTATTGCTAACAGTAAATAACAACGGTTAATATAAAGTTATAGCTTTACGTTTTTAGATTTTCTTTTTTTAATTGTCTTAATAACTTAATTAATAAAAGAGATATGGCCATTTAAATCAAAGCATTTTTGTATTGAAACTTATGGATAAAATCAAGCATATGCGATAATTTTTTTGAGTAGTGTAGTTGGCATAAAGTAGCAAATTAAAAAATATATATTTGAAATAATAAATTTTCTTTTACATTCTGTTCCTTCTTGCCCATTATTTAAGTTCTAAAGCATAATGTCAAAAATTGACAATTATTTTTTTTGTAACTATCATGCATTAACTTTAAATTTTGACATGAAATTCAATTATCTACAACATTTCTATTTTAAAATTAAAAGTAGTTACCTTCTGGGCATTTTTCATATTTTAGTTATAACTCGCCCTGTATAATCCCAATTAAAGTAAAATTTTGTATTTATTAGTTTTGTCATGCAACCAGTTTTTTCAAAATTTTGTTTTAAAATTCAAACATTTTTGGTCCATTTGTCCTCTTGTAACACCTATCTTGGGACACACTGTATATAAATAACATCTATTCTCTCTCTAAATCATTAATAAAAATGAGCCAATTTGCCCTTAAAATAGCTATATTAAACGGTTTTAATTTTCCTGTGTAAAATTTGAACAAACGCAGAAAGGTGGTCCCTACCTATGGTAGATTCGCGGTTTTGAATTATTCCCGGCGATATGACAAGTTCCTATAATTTTTTCTACATTACCCCTTACAAAGATTTTGTTAAAAATGCTTTAACTTATCAATATCGAATAAGTGTGCGTTTTTTTAGCTTAGGGTTTAAGCTATTAAAAATACTATATTCATTTCTTCTTTGTACAGGGTGTAAAAAAATTAGCTCTATAGTGTTTTGGTTAGTCCGCCTCCGGCAAACTAAGAAAATCAAATGTTTTTAAGGGCTCCGTTTTAAGCAGTCCATACTAGTATTTATCATATTTAAAAAGTACTACATTATACTGAGTACTGTAAAAGTTATATAAGAAAACACTATTTTTAGCGAAGTCTTTAGGGATACATATAATTGTAAAGG
The DNA here is from genome assembly GCA_014170235.1 of Listronotus bonariensis. NCBI lineage: Eukaryota > Metazoa > Arthropoda > Insecta > Coleoptera > Curculionidae > Listronotus > Listronotus bonariensis. Next base: position 321,893 of record JACEGR010000138.1, read on the forward strand.
CCGGTGTAAAAAAATTATAGGAACCTTTGTGATATTACTTTCATGTGTTTTGTATTAATTCGGGAAATTGCCCACATAATCTTTATACGCTGCATAATACATAACAGCGTAATTAAAGATAATATTAACACTTATTTTCTCTTGATTTTTCTTTTATTCCTTAGCATATGTTTATTCAGAAGTTTTGCTTTTATTCCAAAAATAGGTTTTGGATATATGATAAAAGATATTTTGGTGAATAAAAATGATAATTCTGGATAATCCTTCTGTTTTATCATCTTTTCATTTAAATAATGGCTATTTAGCCTACAATCTTGTTATATGTATAGGGAAAGTTTATCATATAAATAGTTATTTTAAATCATCCAAACTATATTTTTAATTTTTTAGCTCGCAGGTGCTGGAAAGACAATTATTAAACAAGAAATGGAAAAATATGTTCCGGTCAATAAATTGAAATACTATTTTGCTGTAGATACTAAATATGTAATATCAAAATTAGTACTACTTTTCTTTCCGTTTACACATTCAGTAAGTACAGATTGAAATGATACAGATAATTCAGTAATAAATCTTAAATATTATATTTATAAGTAATTTGTGTGATTAAGTAAATAAATCAACATAAACATACCTTTGGCCCGACATCGAATATTTGACTCATCTTATTTTTTTAAATAAAATTTATCTTATTATACTATTTTAAAAATTTGCCCTAACCCTTGTGATATTGAATTGCTGGAATAAATGCACAATTTTTCAATATTCCGACGTATTCTCCTTCATGAGGTATCCATATATTATTTTATAATTTGTATTTAATTTTAAACACATTTTTTTATTAAAATACTTTTTTAGTATTTATTTTAAAATAGAACTACATGTAATAAAGATTTTATATTCCTTCATATTTTTATTTTATGCTTTAATTTAATTTATTTTGGTAAAAAGACAGATGTTCTGACCTTTTTTTGAGCTAGAGAAAGTGGTATATAAAAATATATCAGGTGTAAATTCTTTTCCGAAATTTGTATTCAAAGTGCTTGTATAATGCAAGATGGTGCCGCAATGGAAGAAGCAAATTTCGCTTTAGATCGTGTGTTTCTATACATTGGCCAAACTGGCCCAAAATGTAGAGTATATCTTAAAGATTATTCAAAAGTGTTGATGTAACTATATTTTAAATCTGCTAATAACTTTTGTAGCAATTACATATAGAGGTAATTTTATAATTAAACCGGATATTGACTACCACCAGAACATGAAATTACAGTGTACATTTCTGTATGTAATACTTTTTTTTTTTTTTGTAAAAATTAGTATGCAAGGCCTTAAAACATCCACTCTATATTACACGTTGTCCACTTTTTAATGGGACAAAGAAACTACCTATTCCTTATACCAAAATATAAATATTTAACCAAACACACCTATACTCAACAGTTAATAATAAGGAAGATACAGGAGGTCAAAGTAAAATTATTTCGATAGTTCGTAATATCTACGTTTTGAATATTGCAATGAAACGCAGTATCTAGGGTTTTTTTAGGATGACCTATTTAGATTCATGATTAATTTTTATATGTAAACTAGAGAGCGCTAGCTACAACACTTTAAATGTTTATGCAACTTTTTGTGCTAGTCTGTATGTACCATCTATGTAAACCAGTGAAACGGCATAAAAATAAAAGTCTATTTGGGATTGAAGTATTGCATATTTATAATACAAGAGTAGAAAATGTAAATTATTCATTGCACCGACTTCAAATAACTAAAAAATGTCCCCAGTATATGTGTATTAAATTGTTTAATAAATAACCCACTTGAATTAAAAGACTAGAAAGTGAAAGACTATTTAAAAAGAAGTTAAAAAATTGTTAGTACAGCATGATTATTTAAACATGTAACTGTTAGTCTTGTATGTGTATTTCTTAGAAATTTATTAGGTATTCTTTTTGTTTTTAATTAACGTTATTTTGCTTTGTTATCTTGTAACAATTTTGAAATAAAGAGTATTATTATTATTATTACACAAAAAGTTGTGAGAATCGCTTTGAGCAGCCGTTTTCGAGATATTTGCGTTTAAGGGGGAAGTCCATGTAGACGCCTCAAAATCGGTCATTTTTAAACATATTTTTAGAGGTGATAAAATAATTATATTGTTTTAAAGCTTTAGCACAACTTTATTTAACCTTTTAAGAGTACAAGGTTTTTTTGTTTTTTTTCCAAAATAACCCAGGATCATTTCTTGTCGGCTGCCTACGGCGCGAGGGTCCCAAACTGCTCTATTTATCACTCTTGATCTAATGATCTAAAACCTAAAAACAGAAGTGGTTTCTTTTTATAACATATTAACGGAAAGGATAATATAAAAAAAAACCTATAAAATAAAAAAAAGGTATAAAATTTATTATAAAATAAGCCTTTGGAAAAAAAAAACAGAATTTAGGGCTACTTTATTGACATTTTTAACCCCCAAAAAGTAATTTATCAACGCGAAACATCTAAAATTTAGGGTTTATCCTTCCGATAGTAATGTAGAAAAAGGCCATACCAAACTTTAAACAAATCGGTTGATAACTTTTTGAGTTACAACACGAGCAGTTTTTAAAAATACAGTTTCGAGATAATCGCGTTTAAAGTGTTAATACAGGAAAATTATTATTAGTATTAGTTACTTACCGATTAATCAGCAATGCACGTCCATTCAATAGTCATTTCTTTTCTTTAAAAAACTGATTTTCTTTAAATAGTTCTTGTTTGCGAGCTGTAGATATTCATATTTTGCAGTGGTATACAAGGTATCTCAAAAATATTAATTTTGTTCAAGAGGAACGTACCCTTATTTTTAAAAATATTAAAAATTATTATAAAGGAAAAATGTTTAGAAATAAAAATAATTATCAAAAAAGTAAAATCGTTCAATTACAAGAAAAAAGTTTTTCTTTAATTTTTTATGCGATAACAAGCGTTTCTGTGACTTCGCTGTTTTGACAGTTCTTAATCTTTACTCAGATATTACATTACGAAAAAAAATTTTCAGTTATATTATTAAAAATAAAAAAAACTTTTTTCTTGTAAGTGAAAGAGTTTGCACACTTAAGAGTTATTTTTTATTTCTTAACATTTTTCCTTAATAAGAATTTTCGGTATTTTTAAAAATGAGGGGACCCTTGAGAGTTATTTTTTTTCTAAACATTTTTCCTTAATAAGAATTTTCGATATTTTTAAAAATGAGGGTACTTTCCTCTTAAACAAATTTTATATTTTTAAGATACCTCGTATACCTACCACTGAAAAAAATAAATATCTAACGATTGCATTTTAGGTTTTACACCATGCAGAACTTTTTATAACGAATAACTTTTTTCGTAAAATTAATAATAAAAAAGTTTTTCATATGTAGCGAACGTAGGCGGAAACGCTGTATATACCTAAATATAACTTCGTGAATATTCGAGATTTTATTTTGGCCCTTTGTCAGTACACTCTCAACATACTATATTTTCAGATTATCAAAAAAAATCGATTTTCTGAAAATTTTACATGGACTTCCCCCTTTAAGTTGTTTTGTACGACCAAAATATACCGTTAATTTTAGCATATTAGTCATAACTACAACTGCCACATCATATATAAATGATTTTATGTATTCTCACATTTACTTTTTGGTTCCACTACACCACTTAAACGCAAATATTTCAAAACCAGTTGCCCAGAGAGATTCTCGGAAAGTATTCCTTTTTTTGTGTAGAAATATATAAAAGTTTATTGGTTTATTTAGATGGAACATACAGGGTAGAACAGAAAAGTTGCGATGTTTTAGAGAAATTTAAAGTAGTGTAGATAGAGCTCTCTAGTTAACAAAGAAAAATTAATGTAGGATTTACAAAATTCTTGTAAAAATCCACTAAATACCGAGTTTCATTAATATTGCCAAAACATATTACAAATTATCAAAATAAATTAAAATCTTCTTTTACTTTGACAGGCTGTATTTTATTTAGTGCTGAATTTACCAGGAGGCTAAGTAGGCTGGAGCCTAGAGCGGCAAATTGAGTTCATAATTTTTTTACTTTAATTTACAAATTGCAACATGCTTTATTATTAATAAGGTCAGGTGCATCGAGCCTGGATTCATGGTAATAGAGGAAAGTGGGGCAAATTAATTTGAAAAAATTCAAAAGCACTTTTCATGTCCTTAAAAATATAAAAAGCATTTTTGTCAAGCTAAGTCTATTATTTTATATATGTATATCTTTTTGTTTAAATAAAACAGATTTTCCTACTTATCTCTGATTTTTTTATCACATTTATCACATACCCGCACCGATGTCCCACAAGACCCGCATCGTAGTACGACCGAGTCTTGTACGGTCTGAAACATGACCAACCAATGAAATCATACGTGGATCGGATAGCGCCGCGATGTTCCCCGAACCAATCTTTGAGTTTACGGCCGTCACCTTTTATTTCAGTTCATTACGTATAAAAATTAAAAGTTAGTAGTTAATGGTTAATTGTTGGAAACAATACAAGAAAACGTGATGTAATAAGTATTAAAAAAACGCAACATTAATTTTATTGTAAGATCTTGTGAATAATATGTGAAAACTTACGAATACATTGTTATTTTTTGTTTTAATAAGTTGTTTTTTTTTTCATTAATATTTCGAGAAATCAAATAAACTATTAACATCACAAGTTGGATGAAAACCGACTAATTAAAAATATTTCGCAGCCGACGCGGCGTGACGTGGAACCGTTGGTCGGTGATGTTTGTTTACTTGTTAATATGCGGTGCGGGGTATGTGGTCAAGCGGTAAAATTAAGCCTAAGGCATTTGATTACAACGGTACATTCTAAAACCGAGACACGCTCGTGCTACGGTGCAGGCCTCTGTGTGGTTACATGTGGCCAAACCTTAAAACTGCGTTACCTTATTTGTAATGGTTTATTTTACGATCTGATGTAATTTACAGCGTAATGTAATTGACTCATATTACTGCAGTTTTATTAAATACAAAACTTTTGCACCGCATCCCCTAATTTCACCAGGGAAACGCACGCCCACGGACTCGTTGCGGTTATGTGTGGCCAGATCTTTAACGATTTTAGTAAAAGTCAAGGCCATGAAGCAAAAAAGTTCGGAGTTTTTAGGACAGGACGGTTCGAATTTTTTGGTCCAAAAATTATATTATTTGTAATATTTGTACTCATTTTCTACTTTATACGAACCGTAAATTGTATTGCTGTAGCTCAAAATGCAATTAAAAATTGTATTTTTTAAGACGCCCGTTTGAAAATTTAATAACTTTGTAAACAAGAGTCAGAACTGACCCAAGTCGTGTATCCACGGATTTTTTTAAAATTGCTGATCACTATTATAATGTTTAAATTGACCCACTAAATACCTATAGCTCGGGTACGCCGACCAACGTTATCTCCGTGAGACTCATCCAAAATTCATGCGGAGAAGGCGAAAAACTCGGTGCCCGGCTTTTTTGGGTCGGTGAATTTAAATATCGCCTTGGCGAACACTCCACAGACACCTGTGGCACCCTAATCTGGACGTGGCCGTCATCTCCGACAATTTTCCTGACAAGAGTGCCAAAAACAACCTGAAAACCATTGTGGGGGCGTTTTGTAGGGCGCTGAATCCAAGTTTCCTGTCGAAAACAACCCCTCGAACAACTGGTGCACCGAAATCTAGGTTTTTGGGGCACTAAATCAGAATTTAACTTTAAAAACGATCCCTTGAGCATCTGCTGCACCAGAACCTGGCTCTGAACGTCGTCTTCGAGGTTTTTCCAGACACACTCGAAAAGACGAACCAAAAATCGTTTTGGGGGTTTTTGGGGCGCTTCATATCCAAATTTTACGTCAAAAACCACCCTCCCTACACTTTCAGAGCTAAGTTTCGGTGCAGCAGATGTTCGGAGAGTTGTCTTCGACATGAAATTTGGATTTAGCACCCCACAAAACGCGACGACAATGATTTTCGGGTCTAAGTTACGGCGCAACAGGTGTTCGTGAGTTGTTTGCAGATGCCATATTTAAATTAAGTGACCCCCGGGAGCCGAGTTTCTTACCTTCTTCGCATTTTTGCGAGACTCCCACAGACATGACATTTATCGGCATTCCTAAGCTTCAGGTATTTGGAGGGTCAAGTTAAACAGCCTTTAAATAATCGTGATTAGCGACCTCAAAAATTCTCCGGCCATCTCCTATTTACAAAGTTAATAAATTTTGCAAAGCAATACTATTTATGGTTTGTGGTAAAAATTAGGTAGGATTCTAATAAATAGTTTTTGAAAGCTAAGTAAAAACCGCATCCAATCCGTCTTGTCCTAAAAAAATTCGAACTTTTGGCCTTTTTTAGTACTTCATCGCCTAGACTATAAGTATGTTTTTTGTTGGCTCGTTGATATGATCGTAGACTCAGTTATCAAAATTAAGGGGCGGCAAAAATGAATAGCCTACGGGCGGCAAATATGTAAATCCGCCACTGATCTTATTATCAACTTTTAAATATAGGTATGTTTTTGTTAAATCTTAGAACATAGTGTGTGAGTTCTCTGTGTAACAATAATTAGTGGCCACCCGGTATAGAAAGGGCCCCAATATTTTGTTTGCTTTAGAGCTTCAAGGGCTCTGTACATTACTAATGCATTCTTAAATTTGCCTATTTAACACCTTTCATATAAAAATTAATTTCGTCCTCCAGTGAAAAAAAAATGTGAAAATGTAATTTATTTTTTAGGATTGGTCGGTAAAATATGAACAAGACGGTCCTGTACAGCCAAGGTATGAAATAAATGCTCCAGACCTGTATATTCCATCAATGGCGTATATAACTTATGTACTTCTAGCTGGCTTAGTCCTTGGTATGCAAGACAGATTTAACCCTGAACAGATTGGTATAACAGCATCATCTGCATTGGCATGGTGTATGATTGAGTTAGCTGTGTATAGTTGTACATTGTATATTATTCAAATTGAAACGAGTCTCAAAACGTTAGATCTATTAGCTTACGCAGGATATAAGTTTGTTGGTACCATTACAAGCATTTTAATTAGTCTTATTGCTGGAAGGACAGGATTTTACGCTGCGCTTATTTATACCAATTTAGCATTAGCATTCTTTTTGGTGCGAAGTTTAAAAGTGCAAGTTTTAGCTGAAAATGGTACCAAAGATCAGTCCTATTATGGATCAGCAAGTACTGCAGGACATAAAAGACGACTTTATTTTCTTTTATTTGTAGCAGGAACTCAACCGTTATTATCCTGGTGGTTATCATTTCATTTGATTCCTTCTACAAGTGTAACTCCGGTAGTCTCAACATAAGTCGTAATTAAAAGATATTGACGATTTTTTTTTTCTATAAATCTTCCAAATATTTTCTGCGGCTGTTACTAGTGTTAATTATTTGATTTTATGAGTTCTTTAAATTTAACTATACATAACCAGTTTTATTTGTGAAGGTTTAAATAATATAAATGTAGATATCAGATAATAACCATGTCTAAACAATTATATAAGATATTATATATGCAAGGAATTATGTGGTATCTGCCCTGTCAAGTATCACGAATTATATTAAAAAAAAAAAATTAAGTTTATGTATGTTTCCTCCGCTTTAGTTATTTACTTAATATTAGAAAAATGAGGTAACAATGTATTTATATTTTTTATATAAGATTTTTTGATAATCCAATAAAAAAAAGACATACATATGGTGATTTTATTGAAAATATGTAAATATGTTCTATATTAATTTGGCGGATTCATTTATTTGATGGTACTGTATTGGCTACACGCCAAAATGCTAAAACTGGGACCGTGTTGGTCCTGATCCCGGGGTATAGCAACCTGACCCTGTTCAGACTTATTGATCCCTATGAACTGGTCAGAGCCGTACGCAGGGGAGGGGGCTATGCCCAAAAACTCTTGGTGGCGCTCTAAGCCGCTTTGTTTACTTACCTAAACCTCTTTTTTTTTGTTGTCGCCGTATTGTCCCCCCCTCGCTCCCAAAATCACTTTCTGGGTACGGCCCTGGAACTAGTAGGCCGCCCGAAACAAAAAAAATCGTCGTGTCGGTGGCAGGTCTGCCAGTGTTATTCAGGTAAAATGAAAATAAAAATTAAAAAAATAACTAATATTTAAATCTAAAATCTTAAAAATTTATGTTTAGGAGATTCGGACAATTTTTTTACTTTTGTGTCATAATTAATTTTCTTTATTATTTCAAGTTTGTCTTTAGTAACATTTTTTTACAAATATCATAAGCTGGTTTTCACAGTTTGAAAGATTTCTTGTATGAAAGTTTTCTTGCAATTTTTCGATCTGCACACGCGCACTTTGCAACAATTTTTTTAAAAGCGAAAATGCGCAACTGTAAAAACAACTTAAAGTTGATTACAGTGGCACATACAGTGTGTTTCCAGTCTTCTAGTGATTGGTACCTTAGGTATAGCTTAGGTAAAAAGAAAAAATGTTTCCTGTTTTAAAATTACTTTGGGATACATAGTTAAGATATACTATATCTTAACTATGTATCCCAATAATATTGATCAAATTCTTTTGGCATAAAGTTTGTAGAGCCATTACTTAATTGAATTGAAAGTCTTATATCTTAATATTAAACATTATCCATAGAGCAAAAGGCCTATATGGTAGGGGAGCCCAAGAGGGGATTTCTGGAATTTACTACAGCGCGGCAGATTAATATACCGGGGAAACCTTGTACCCGGTTAAGTATCTACATTAAATATGAGCCCCGTATACAGGGCCGATCATAAAAAACAAAAATATACCCATCAGAAATTGTCGCGAAATAATAATAGTATTTTTTGACATATTTAAAAGTCTATAGCTACCGATGAAAAGGTAGGTATATATTATATAACATTTTTTTCTTCTTATCTAAGCTTTGCAACTCAATAGGCCTCTATGATGCTCGAGTAAATACCCATTTAGCATGGTGGGCTCCCCTACTATTAGGATAGTCACAATGTTACATTTTTACCAGGTTCCTTACAAACACAATATTTTAGGACAGGGAGAACTTTTTTTTCTTTGGTGGCCACCCCTGAAGGTTTCTATAAAGTCTTACTGGGTTAAAGTGACCACACGTCCCGATTTCGGCGGGACAGTCCCACTTTTTGGAGGTTTGTTCCTCGTCCCGCCGATTTTGGAAAATGACCCGATTTTTTTGAACAAGTCCCGGCTCGTGGTGGGATACAGGTTTTTCGCTGAGGTGAGGACCTTGAGGGATAAATGATAATTTTCCAATGAAAGAAAGGACTTTTTTGCTCTTTAAAACATTGTTTGAAAAAAAAACATAAAATCTATCTTATTTTACTTGTCCCGATTTCCGCCATTGAAAATGTGGTCAATTTATTTTAGGTACTGTAAGTGCCGGGTTTTTACATACAGTGCTTGTCTAAAGTCAGGACCCCTTTCCTAGCTTTTGGAATTGTTTAGTAATTTTTCATAAAAATTTAAGGACAAACATAAACCAAATTCTAGACAAGAAATGACAAATATAAATGTCTGACAGCTGGGCGCCTTTTTGAAAATAAAATCAAATGGAAAGGGAGGTCTTGTGGCACATTATTTTAAAGCTCCTGACAAGTACTTTATAACCCCAGAATATAAAGCGAATACCTTTACTTTCCCAAAAATGGCAGTACTTAAAAAATTACCTGAATACCTGATTTGGATGGCCATATCTCTAAAACTAATAAAGGTAGATATACCTTATGTGTATTTTCTTAAACGTCTTTTGAATATCTTTTAAATGGGGATATAATATACAGGGTGCCTCATTAAAAGAATCTATACTTTTGTCCTAGCCTGTAGATATAGGATATAGGCACCAATATTACCATTACATAAATCCTTAAGAAACTTTAAGAAAATACAACATTAAGTGTATCTAACTTTATTAGATTTGAAAAATACGGCCATCTAAATGAGGTACTCAGGTAATTTTCAAAGTACCGCCATTTTGTAGTAGGTAAAGGTATTGACTTTATATTCTGGGGTACTCGTCAGAAGCTTTAAAATAATGTACCACAAGACCCCCTTTCCATTTAATTTTTCTTTTTTTCCAGTCTTGAAATTTTCATAAAAAAAAACCAAACAGTTTAAAAGTTAGGGGGGTCCTGAATTTAGACAAGCACTGTATTTACAAGTACCGACTCACATAAGGCAGTTGTGGCACTACTTACAGACATTATACAAAAACTATTACCTATGAATACTATGAACTATCCCATATTATCGTATATGTATGTTGTACCCATGATCTGGGTAATGTTATTTAGACAGGACCTACAGTTTAACCTGGATTCCAAACCACCTACAATTTATTTCTATTCACACTGCCGATTCAAGAAAGTACTAACTTTAATAAATCAACAATACATACTAATTTAATTAAGTATCAGCTTTAATAGTTATTATTTATGTTTTTATGCAGCAGATGATGAGTAGCCTTCCTTATATGAGACAGCAACGCCTCCCCTTCGGGCATCATATGCGCTTAAGATTCTCTGAACCTTCAAAAATTTCTTACTAGCTAACAGAAAGTGATATTCTTATCAGGCTAATTGCGCCTGGCGACTCTTCTCAGTATTGGTTTTTTTGTTCGGTTTTTCTAGAGAAAGGATTCCTCATAATACACTGCCTAGGGTCATATTTAAAGAAACTCTATACACATCACGCTACTTTAAAACTAGAGAAATTTTTGCCAATGCATGGAAAGACAAAGCGACACTGACGTGTCAATGTATCAGGCAAGGTGTGGAAAAGGTTTCCATACAGAGGTTATCCGTTTAATTTCTACCTGCTAGTGTTCAATACCGAGAAACTCGATTCAAAGCATCAAGCTGGCAGGACGTATATAGGAGATAAGTCGATGCGTTTCTAACAACTTCTAATATATCATTATTCTCTATGACCTTTGATATTTTAATTTTCATGGTATTAATTAAGTAGGCCACATCACAAAACAAGGAAATTTTTTATTTTCGTAAAACGTTATGTTTTTTATAAATTAATACCTATTATTAGCATGTAACACCATGAATTCTTGCTTACTTTTAATTCTCATAAATTATTCAGTTTAACAAGAAGTCCGACGAATAGATCAGGTTAAATGAATTACTTCTAATCTAATCTTAAAGTGTGCATTAAAGTTGATGGTGATTAAAAGTTTGATTTCTTAAGTTTTAACAATATGATTGAGCTCAGAGTAATCTATTAACAGGAATGGGTTTACACCGCCGTAGCTACTATGGGGCTAGGCGGGGCAGTGCCCCGGGGCCCTCAAGCTCAGGGGACCTCTCGGACATACAAACAATAAATAGAGTAGTGAAAAATTTTCCCATATTTGGAATATAGGTAAACTAAAACTTTAAAGAGATGTTTTTTTAGCATGTCGAATTGGTATAAATTATTTAAAATAGTGTAGTTGGGGGCTCTTCTTTATTGTTTGTCCCAGGGCCTTTGCTTACCTAGCTACGCCACTGGTTAAATTAATCAGATGCCAGGGATATAATCATAGTCCAACCAATTGAGTGTTAAGTTAATCTGAATTTAAATGATAAATGATGATTACTAACCCCAAACTTTTATCGTACTTGTTTATTAAAACAAAAATCAGATGTCAAATGAGAGTAGAATCATCTTTCACCTAGACAGTCTTCACGGGACACTTCGAATGCGAGTCCAGCCGCTGCACCTTGGGTAGTCAATGTCCTTACCTGTCCAGCCCTTTTGCCCAAAACTTATTATTTAAAATAACAAATAAAAGTATTTGGATAATATTAATTTTATTAAAAATATTAGGTACAATTAAGTAACATCAACCACATTTAAGCAGATTGTGGAAGTCATAATTAACAATATTAAATATCAATAAAAACTATAATGAGAAACACAGATTAAACAGCCAAGTAGCTGCCGGTTAGTAAAAATGCAATTAATATTTTTTGTAAATAAATGGATGGATGATTACTTTTATGTTTCATGAGTTTTTATCATATTGTTTTGAGTTAAATTTTTCGTATTATTCAAAAGGGACGGGAGAATTTCCGTGGTCCAAAGGCTCGGACAGGATAAATTAACAATGGACTTAGAACCAACGGAAAATACATATTTTGGCCTTTGAATATATATATACTGATTCTGATACAAAATGACCAAAAATTGCTTGAGTAGTCACAATAACTTGTAAAAAGCAATAAAATACCCTAACATTACTTTAACATAATGTCATAGTATATCCATTATTATAATCTTAAATGTTTTGCTAAATACTTTTTGTACCAGGCAGTATAGAATTTTCAAAATAAACCATTGACCAATACATTTTAATCGAGCTTTACGAAAAAGTCTAACCGATTTTTCTTAAATTTCTAGTCTAGTCAGACACTCATCTACATGAGTAATATTCTTGATGCCTTAGGCAACAAAGATTTAATTTAGTTTTCGACAAGAATTTTGTCTATTATAATTACCTCAAAAGTGATGCTTAAAAGCATCAAGTTTCACATTTACCACTAGAAAGAGTTAATTTAAATTATTTAAAGTATTAAGTATGTTTTACAAAATATTTAACACTTTAATAATTTATAGGTTTACATTTGATCAAACATTGCACTTTTTAAAATTATTATTATTATCTCTAGATTTAACGACAATCTGTTTATGTAAACACTAGTTCGCTAGATACTTTATCCCTTGCAATTACTAACCTCACAATATACAGGGTGGCTACCATATTCGACACGGTCTGTAGCTGGATAACCATGGGGTTTTTAAAAAAGTAAATACTGAAACATATACAGGTCGGATAAGGCCACAGTATAAAATTATTTTACTCTATACAGGATGTCTCAAGTTTGTTTATAGTACTAATTGTCTAATTTTATTCGTTTTTGTGATATTTGATTTTTTTTTAATGCAGGGGTGTAATTAAATTAATTTTATTTTAACAATATAAACTCCTTAAACTTTAAAATTTGTTACAAGATTAGGAAAAGTCTGCCTTATCATACGTAGGTCATATCGAGATCATAGATTATACAGGGTGATCAAGAAATAATTTCAATTTTTAGAAAGTCAAATTGCAATATCTCTCTTATTTTAAATGGAACACCCTGTATTTTTTACACCACATGATGACAAACCAAATGCTCTTTCAAATGGTTTATAGGTTGCCTATACCTATCTTTTATACTTTTTAAGTAAATTCCGTTTTAACATATTTTTATTCCAAATGTCTATTTAAATGTAAGTAGGCTGTGATATAGCCATGTCTATTTACTAAGCCGTTATTGCAAAATGTAAATTTGTTGGAAAAAAACACAAAATTAAAAGATTTTGTATTATCTGCCACTATTTTTAAAATTCACAGAAAAAAATTCATTAGTTGCTTATAATGCTACTTCCAATAACACTTATTTCAGCTGAATGTAGTATTGATAAAACTTGTGTTTTTAAACAATCCTAATAACGCCTCTTGTCAGTTATGACGACATTCTGTGACCTGTAACTCATTTCTTTCATTATCCATATTCACTGTGTCAAATTTTTTAAAGCAACTATTAAGGTTATCAGATGGTTTCTTCTGGAATATTTTTCAGGAATAACTCTAGACTAAAGTAAACCATTTTTTCACATCCTACCAGTATTATATCATCTTGTTGTTGTAGAAGAAGGGTTGTTATTTAAAATCATTGAAATTTCTTTTAAACTGACTAAAACACTAGTAATCAATAAATGGTCGTTGTTATTTTCTTAAGAAAAATATTAATGGCTGCTATGTCACAGCCAACTTTAATTTAAATAATCATTTGGACTAAAAATTTGTAAAAACAGATTTTACTAAAAAAGCACAAAAGATAGGTATAGGCAACCTATACACCATTTGAAAGAGTATTTTATTTGTCATCATGTGACGTAAAAAAATACAGGGTGTTCCATTTAAAATAAGAGAGATATGGCTATTTGATTTTCTGAAAAATTGAAATTATTTTTTGATCACCCTGTACAATATTTGATCTTAATTTGACCTACGTATGATATGGCAGACTTTTTCTAATCTTGTTACACATTTTAAAGTTTAAAGTGTTAAGGTAAAATCAATTTAATTTTACCTCTGCATTTTTAAAAAAAAATCAAATATTACAAAAACGAATAAAATTAGACACTTAGTACTATAAACAAACTTCAGTTATTTTTTAAAGTAGAATCTAAAACCATCATAAAATATAGGGTGTTCCATTTAAAAAATATAACTTTGATATGTCACAGTTTTAAAAAGACTAAAATAATTTTATACTATGGTCTTATCCGACCGGTATATGTTCCAGTATTTACTTTTTTAAAAACCCCATGGTTATCCAGCTACAGACCGTGTCGAATATGGTGGGCCACCCTGTATATTAAACACAAATTTCTGTGAATTTCATAAACAAAATAAATAAATCTAACAAAAACAATAATTACCATATGTATCATTATTAATTGTAAGGGATAAAGAAATAAAAATAAATTATTCTTAAATAGTAAAATATTCACTATAACAACCAATATAATAAATATAAAAAGAAATAATAATAAAAATAGGACTACTAAAAACATAAAAATACATTGCAACACTCCTAAATAAAACTAGGTACTAATGTATAGATTAGTAATTAAAAATACATAGTAAATACTTGTTCCTCTACATAAAGTATAAATAAAAAGTTATTTTGAGACATTATGTCTGTTAAATAAAAAAATTGAAGGTGAAGATTTTAAATACAGTTTACAAAGTTTGGCCGAACTAAGTCGTGAAAGTTAAATATCACATCACATTTATTCAATTTTAATTGTATCATATCCCCTTCCAAAATATGATACAAAATATAGATACAATATTTTGGTCTGTTTTAATTTTTTTAAGCTATTTTGTTTAATAATTGATTTACGGTTTTTAAAATCTATAGGGTTTTTATTCTTTTATAAGATATTAAAATAAATTAAAAAACTACGAAAAAAAAACATTTAGACATACTAAATTTTGCAAATTTAATGAGAATTTCTAGTTTGAACGAAGTTTATATTAAAAACAACCCATAACTTATACCTAAACTGAACAGATTAAATCTTAACAATTTAAGTTATTAAAATATATCTCAAATTGTTTTTAATGTTGCACATTTCATAACAATACGTTTTAGAAACAAAACAGTATAAAAATAAAATAGAAAACCTCAAAGTCTTGGATACGATAATTAATAGGAAGAGTAACAATAAAACACTACAATCAACAAATTCTAACCTAAATATTATGCCACAACACAGACACTTCTGAACGTTTAATAAAAATATATAGCATATAAATATCGGAAATAGTAAATAAAGGTGTCTTAAGTGTTATGTCATACATAATAATGATATAAGTCGGTAAATAATATAACCCACCCACCTCTACGTAATTACCTAAACCTCAGACCTACCTATTTTATACCTTTAACTACTAATAAAAATATTAAACTTTAAAGAAAGAAGTGATAAATGCAATGGCATAAAGGACAGGTCTAGGTCGCGACCTTGGCTAGAACATATTATCCCGGTTTGATCTACCTGGTCTTTGGAAGTTACGATTATTTGGTCTTCGGGCATTTCTCATTTCTCTATCGACTTCGAGTTCCTCTAGACGTTGTGTTAGTGACAACTTTTGCTGCACAGCCAGTCTAAGAAGTTGGTTTAAGGTCTTTTTTCATCTTCAGCTGCATTAAGCTGCTGCTGAAGCTCGTCAACCTGTGTAACATATTCTTCGCATCTGGCAGCAAACATCGCTCGTAAACCTAAAAATAAAGTCGTGTGATTAACAGCGTATTAAATATAATACAAATCAAATTCTTATTTTTAGTCCCAGATATTTAAAACCTTAAATACTTGGATACAATAAAAAATGTATGTAGGGTAGTAAATTATTATTAGCATGCTCTGCCGGGGTCGCCGAGCAGAAAGAACATAAGAAATCCAATGTAAATTTTAAGGGGTTAATTATTGGCTCCCCTGTACATTTCACAGAAAAATGTAAGATAACTCTTTGAAGAAACCAATATGACAAACTCTCGTGTCAGGTTTCAAAACATTTCAATAAGCAAATCTTGAATTATTCAATTTAATGTAGGTAATTGCAAAATATAAAATTTTTGGTTTAAGTAAAACCAAACAGACAGGAGCCACCAACCAATGAACTAAATGAATAACACTGGAAAAAGCACGCCAATTTGGAACTTGTCAAAAAAGTGAGGCCAAATTTCGCAGCTGTGTTGAGGGAATGCTATCACTTTTTCACTCATTCTTACCTATGACGGTAAGAGAAAGAGACAAGAAAATTCGAAATTACTGGCCTTCTTTACACTCACTTATGACACTTCAATGAGCTAAAAGAGATATCATTCCTCTCCACACAACAGCGAAATTTGGCGTCACTTTCTGCTCATACGGTCCGCTTTCCAGTGTTTACATTCATTTCATTGCTTCCAACAAACAATTTGTTATATGGCATTGTCAAATCTTACGTACAGCCGAATACAAGGAATGTTTTTTTTCGTATGATCAATCTTATAACCATTATATTCAAAGAAATGGCACAAAATTTGGTAATTACGTTTAATTGAATAATTCAAGACATTAACATATTTTGAAACTTGCCACGGAAGTTTGCCATATTAGTATTTTCAAAAATGCATCTTACATTTTTTCTGTAAAATATACAGGGGAGCCAATAATTAACCCTCCTAAAATTTACATGGGATTTTCTATGTTTCGCTCGGCGACGTACCACCCGGTATATCAGTTATTAATAGCAAATCTCAATTTTTAACAGTATTTTATTTTAGTGCCGTTATACTCTAATATATTATCTTCAAAAGGTGCGGAAAAATACTTGTTAAAGCTTTAAAAAAACTTTTTTAAAGTTTACCACCCTGTACGTTAAAGGTCAGGCCATTTAGGGACCTAGGTATTTGAACTTTTCTTCTTAAAATAACCTAAGGATTTAAACTCTTAAAGATTAGCATGTAATTCTGAAAAACCCCGTATAACTTAGACCTGGACACACTGGAAGTGATTTTTTAAAATCCAGATATCTCAAAAACGGCTGGTTAAATCAACCTTTACCAGGTATACCTTTGTTATGTAAAATCTGTTGAGCAATAAAATACAAAGTGGCTCAAAAAAGTTATTTCATTTTAAATTTTATTCAAGATACGGCAGGTGGCGCCCTCTATAGTTAACAGTAAAATGCATAGCATATTCTTATTTTTCACCTTTCGGCACTCCCTTCAGCCAAGTATTGTGACAATAAACGCATTATTAACAAAATTATTTATCAAAAAACCAAAACCCGAATGAATTCTTGAACCTGTATCATACACTTTCAGACTAAGGTAACTTGGGTTTGATCATCATATTTTAGCCTCAGAAATTTGTGGTAGCTTTTTCTCCGCTCCTTTTAGATACATTTTGTAAATTACAATGGAAAAAACTGTAGCTTGGTGACATGCTAGCAAAGCAAATATTATTTTATAACCACAAGAAATGAAAAAGTTTAATGTTCTTCTTAAACTTTATTCTTTATAAAAGTTGGTGCATGGGCCTAAAGTACCTTAGTATTAATTAGTTTTATTTTAAGGTTCAATGATATACAGAGTAAGTATATAAAAATACTTAAAAGTAATATAAAAAAAAAAAAAAAAAACTCGAAAATAAAAGTTATTTAATTAAAACTTATACTGTATAAGAAATATTTAAGATGTATCGGTCAGTAAAGAAACAACAAAAGAAGAACGATTAGTCATCCTATCCAAAATGTTTACATGCTGGCATTCGCGTTAGACCGTCTCCTTTTCACACATTGCCTATGAACTACTTCATTTAGCTGATTCTGTATATTAAGTCGTCATTATAGAAATTTTGTTTTTTTACGTCTGTTAAAAAATGTATTCATTATTAATGTGATTTTAAACAGGTAATATGGCTCATTACCCAGTGCCATTACCCACAGCAATCAGCAAGGTGCTTTAAATGTGCATAAATATCATAATTCGTTGTTGAGGAATACCTCGTTTTCTAAATATGACTCTTCAGCCAAGATCACTATTTTTTAGTTTCATATGAGTATTAAAATATCTAATACGTACCTAAAATCAATTATATTCGATAAAAAATTTGCATTAGGTTTTAATGTCGCGTATGTCATGGCTGACAAATATTCTGTCACAAATCAAAAATATTTAATTTATTGTTTGTATTAATATAAATCCACAAGAAAGCTGTTTTAAAATGTTTTTCATTAATATACCAATAGTCGTAGAAAAAGTATAGTATGCAACTCGCACGGAATACTCTTTTCATATGATTTACAGCATTTCTAAAAATTCAGACTCGTAGGAAATGAGTGAAATTCCGTGCTTTGTATTCGTTAACTTTACCTGATTTATATTTTTTTAAACTAACCTTTAACTTAATTTAAAAAGAAGCGGGAGGTACCCTTTAAATAAAGGTTGGCCCACCATATTCGACACAGTATATAGCTAGATAATTTGTAATAAGGTTTTGAAAAAAGGTAAAATGGGGAACATATAAGTAGAAGCTGAAAAAGGCCACATTACAAAATTATTTAAGTCTATAGGTACAGGGTGTCTCAAAAAAGTGTGACGTATCAAAGTTATAGGATTTTAAATGGAACACTTTATATTTTATGACGGTTTTTGATTCTACATGAAAAATAACTAAAGTTTTCTAGGTATCCAAGTTTTAAGTACTAAGTATCTAATTTAATTAATTTAGGAGGTATTATAATATTTTTAAAATGCAGCGGTGCAATTAAGTTAATTTTGTTTTAAGACTTTCAACTCCTCCAACTTTAAAATTTGTTAAACCATTAGGAATGGTCTGCCATATTATATGTGGGTCATATTGAGATTTAATGTTGTACAGGGTGTTTAAAAATAAACTTTTTCAGAAAATCAAAGGGCAATAACTTTGTTATTTTAAATGAAAAATGAATTTTTTTACACCACATAATAACAAATAAAATACCCTGTTTAAATGGTTTATAGGTTACATGCCTATTTCTTGTACAATCATTTGCAGTTACCACATAACAGCAGACACATCAGAAATCTGCATTTTATCCAGCATTACATTCCATTAAAATTTCAAAATCAAACACTTTTCAAGAAAATGATCAGCTGTTTGTAATTTGTGGGTACCCTGTATATAGTTTCAATTCTATTTTTAAATGTAAATTATGTGTATCAAGTTAAGTTTCAAAAAGTAAACAAAGCCACTAACGAGAACTTGCCAGTTATCTCATATTTTTTGCCTAAACAACAAAAGCACTCAACTATTTTATATCTTCAGAAGTTTTTACGCATATTCCTTTTCTCCCACACTAAATGAGAGACTGGGACATTTTAAAAATTTTCGTTTTAACATAATTATTATAGATGTGTACTTCTGCAAAACATAAAAATATTGTGTGTAACTGTACTAAAAAGTAAACACGAAAACAAAAGAGTTCAAATCTTATAACAAAACTATTATAAGCTGGTTTTATAGATTAATGTTTCCGTTACCGATCGCCGTTTGACGTTTCAGTTTCTGATATGGTGAATTTATAGTTTGTTGTTAAGCACTATCGATGCATACGTGAAATTTTACCAACTGTTAAACGGTGAGCAGAAACGGTTAACAGAATGTATAAAATGGGACGTCGTTTCATCTGTGAATTGTAAACGTCAAGTAGCAAACGGTAACAGAAACGTCAATCTATAAATCCGGCTTTAATGTGTCTTTTAGACTATTTTTAAAATGGTAAAATAACTTACTTGAAAATGTTGCTGCATCTTCCTTTAATAACCTGAGTTCATTCCTAAGCTTCATCATGGTCTCAGAGACAATAGTCTTTTCATTTTCATACTTGCTCTTAAGGTTGGTCAATGCAACCTCAGCAGTGTTTTTATTGGACTTAAGGACGGTTCTGAGTGTTGCAATTTGTTCCCTTTTAGTTGATAATAAGCTTTTTAGTCTAATAACCTGTTCTTGCAATTCTTGAACTTCCTCACTATTTTCATCTTTAGCTAAAATAAGCCATACATATTTTAATAGCTCAATTTAATTTGGATTATGGAATAAGTGACTTTTTATAAACAGATGTGTTCATAAAAATGGAAACGGTAAAAGATTTCATCATATGATCCATACTTTGGGCACTTTATACTACTAATGAATACCTAGAAACTCCGGTTACTGACTTTTTAAATCAATAAAATACATTTTGTATTATGGTAACTAAAGTTACTGACATTTTAAACCAATGACATACATTTTTTGTTCAGGTGTATTTATCAATTTAAAGTGCGCAAAGTAAAGAGCATGTTTAACTTAGAAATTAAATACTTGTTTTCTCATAATTATGGAAATAAAAAAAACACTTTTCGGTAAGAAAAAAATTGTTGAGTAATTTCTTTAAAAAAATGTTTTTATAATTAGTTTTCTAGCTGCTTATACAATATGCCGTTAACTTTGTGATGAAATATGTAATAAATAATTTTAACCTGTACTCTGTTAAAAATAAAAAGTAAAATCGTAAATATATACAAAGATAAATCAAAATACTTACATTCATATGAACCATTGGTCTTGTCTCTCTTGGATTTAGATAATTCAATCGTGTTTTCAATTGCTGTTCTGAGATGTTTAATTTGGTCCACAATAGTGCAGACGTTTCGAGCTAAAGTGGCAGTGTCATTTAGACTCTCCAGATCGTGTAATGGAATATCACTTTTCAGGCGACTTCTTAAAAGCTCCAGTTTGCTCATTTCTCCAATTAAACAAGGCGCCGTTTCAGTCACTAAAATACAAAAAAGTTAAAATAGAAAAGATTACTGTTTATCAGGGTCTTAGATGCTTGTATCATTTCCCATCGATAAGGCCTACTTACTTGGAGTCATGCCTTCCTTTTCATGGTCCAAAACTACTCTGGTTGGAGTCTGGCCGTTAACTGTGCAAACATGATGATATAGTTGGGCAAGTTCCTCAGTTACGATCTGTAAATTATTTTGCGTTTCATCTAAAGATGCTCCAGCTTCAGTTGAAAATTCTCTAAGAAGTTTGAAATCACCTTCAATGTCCAATTGTTTCTGTTCAGTGTCAAAAAGTTTGTTCTTTAGATTTGTTATTTCATTTCTTAATGACAGAGTAGCATCGGAAACATTGGTAAGTTTCTCTAATTCTTTGATATCTTCTTTTAACTGATCGACTTCTTTAGATGACATTTTAAACCATTGTTGATATTGCCCAATTATCTTATTAGCTGCCTCAGTAGGCTTTTGAAGTATCTTATCATAATTGTGTGACAAATGTTGTAAGGAATCAACATGAGCTGCCAACTGAGTTAACCTAGCAACAAATACTTGGAGTTCTCCTTGACTTTTTTCAACAAGCATTTGATTATCTCTTAGAGTCTGTGTAAGGCCAAGTTTTTCTTTTTCTAAAATCTCTAACTGCTTTTCCAATTTCTTTAGTTCATTAAGATGAACTTCTGAGAAAAGGTCAACATGCTTATCATCTGGAGAAGTAAGCTCTGATCCAGTACCACTTGATAAACTAGCTTCTATGTGTTTTAAGCCTGAAAAATAATAAAACAATAAAAAACTAGTAAAGAACACCTAAGTATTCTTTTTATTACAAGATAAAATAATATCTATAGAGTAATATTTTAAAGATAAGGATATTTTACCTTCTTCCTCACCATCGCTACCTAACACTGTTTCTTCCGTTATTCCTCTTATACTATAGGCCAAGTTATTGATATTATAAAAGGATTCCCTGTTGATTTGCTGATCTAATTCCTTTTAAGAGCATATTTAGCTTCTCTTTCACTCTGTAATGACTCTAAGGCCTCTTCCATGTGTTTCTCTGCAATCTTTTTAAGGTTAGTAAGTTCTTCCACTTGCAAATTAAGAAGGTCCATTTCCTCATGCAATCTTCTAATTTCATGTTTTAGGCTTTCAAATTCGACTTGAGAACTCTTAAGAGATGATACT
The DNA here is from genome assembly GCA_014170235.1 of Listronotus bonariensis. Classification (NCBI taxonomy): domain Eukaryota; kingdom Metazoa; phylum Arthropoda; class Insecta; order Coleoptera; family Curculionidae; genus Listronotus; species Listronotus bonariensis. The sequence continues at coordinate 344,024 of JACEGR010000138.1, forward strand.
TGCTTTTGGAGAGCAATATTTTCTTCTTCCAACTCTGAGTAATCGGAAATTAAACGGTTTTCTCTAAATTTAACTTCTCTTAATTCCGTTCGTAATCTTTTGCATTCCATACTTCTATCTTCTTTGTCCTTCCCCATATCATTATTTTCTTGTAACATGCGGTCCCTTTCTGCAGTAACTCTATCGAGTTCATGACGTAGTTGCTTGTTTTCATTTTCTAAATCAACAATTTGGGAATAAAGTGAAGTTTCCCTAGCTGCTGATTCGTTAAGAAGAGATTCCTCTGATTCGATGCCTGTTTTTGTAGTCACTTTATGACTAGACTGGAACTTAGCAAGAGCCTAAAATACGATTATACTTTTTGGATTACTTAACATAATTTAAAACCAACTTAAGCTATAAATGGATACATAATTATAATTTAATAGTTCTAAATAAGCATTTGAATTATGAATATTATAAACATTCAAAAATTCTGCATAGTTAAACATATGTAAAAAAGTCATCTTCACAACTTTTTAAAACTTCCAATTTTTATTGCTCTATATCAAGCTCTGATTCAAGAGCTAATTTTATATATTTCATACTAGCTTTTGCCGCGCGTTAAATTTGCAGTAAAGCAATTGCCCTCTTCTATACCGTAAAGATTTTGAATATTATGAATACATTTTAGTTATAGTTTATCCAAGATAGCCGACCCGTGCCCACTTCGTTGGGCGTTAATGTCTGAACTTTTGTTTAATCCTAGTAAAATATAGCCTATAACACTCCTGAATAGTGTAACTTTCTGATTGTGAAAGAATTTTTATGATAGGTTCAGTACTTCCGAAGATTAGCGGCTACAAACTCACAAAGTTACAAACTTTACCTTTTTAAATAAATATTAGTATAGATAATAAAAACTATTTTCATAATACCCATCATTTCTTGGCTTTGGTCAATTAATTAGAAAAAAAAACTTAATTATTTCATAAACATATGTAAATTTGTTATAATGTTGTAATGTTACCATTACATTATAAAAACTCTAATTCTAGAAGTCTAGCAGTACTTTAATATTAAACAGTTTAAAATTTCATAAAGGGTCTTCCAATTTTTTCCTTAAGATTTTAACACCCTGTAGTTCAAAACTTAAGGGGTTTAGGAAATAGCTTAATTTGAACTTTTCTTCTTAAAATCACCTCAGGATTAACACCCTTAAGGATCAGCATCTTATTCTGTAACACCTTGTATATACTTTTTCATAGAATTAGCTCAGAAATCAGCCTTTAAATCTTTTTACTAAAATTAGTAAACACCCTATATATTTCAAGAATTACTAGTGTTTTTAGTTGACTTTATACTTAATACAAGTAAATTTATGTTTTTAAACATTAAAAATTGCTTTTACAGCGTTTACTCTCCTGGTTTACTATAAAACTAATTTTTATAATATGTGGATTACTTGACAGCTCGAAACGAGGAATATGTAATATACAGGTGTAGAAACTAACTGGCCGACCATAGGGAATTCAAAGCATAGTAAATATTTGATGACCCTGACCCTGAGGTGGATGTGAAGTGTTTGCGTCCCTGTCCAACGAAAGGCGGAAGCGTTTAGCCGGGAGCCCCTGGTCTCGTTCTGCTGGCGCTTGTTGCAGCGGTGAATTTGTAGGGGAGTAAAGGGTGTCCGGATTTCGTTGCAATTGCAGGGTATCTCGGTTATTATTGGAGATAGAGACTTGCGGTTTTCGCGAACTGTTGCTACTTTTTGATAATTATTATCTCTTTCGCAGGATCTTAATTTACTATTGGATTGGGGCGCCAAAAATGTCGTCCATTTTAATGCATCCAAAACACAATCATGTTCCTTGTCGCAAAAAGAGTCATCAAATACTCATCCTCTACTTATGAGCGGCCAAGTTTTACAGAGCAAAGACACCTTCAATCTTGTAGGCGTCACATTTGAAAGTAACCCTAACTGGCATAAACACATTGTATCTATAGCCACGGCAGCTTCAAAAAAGCTTGGATTTCTCTTTCGAGCCAAAAAGTATTTCTCCCCTGCTAATTTATACACTTTATGTGTCCCAAATCCGACCTCCCTTGGAATATTGTTCTCATATCTGGGGCATGGCGTCCACCACAACCCTAAACATTCTTGATTCTATTCGTCTCATTAATGACTCTTCACTTACAGAAAGGCTTCCCTCTTTTGCCCATCGTCAGGCTGTGGGGGATTTATCGCTTTTTATAGGTACTTCCATGGCTTCTGCTCTGAAGAATTGTCCAGTATTGTTCCTCTACTTACGGTTCCCAACAGAGAAACTCGTGGTTCCGCGCGTATGCATCCCTATACGGTCCAACTGAACAGGCCCTGAATTTCCCACTTTGTTCGTTCTTTTATCCCTAGAGTTTCTAGATTGTGGAACCTGCTGCCCGCGGAGGTCTTTCCTTCCCCCAAATCTTCAAGTGTTTAAGTCCTGTGTCAACAAACTCTCTCTTACCTCGCTTAAGACACCCACGGTACGTTAGTATTTAGGCTTTTAGCCTTCGTGGTTTGTCCAAAGATAAAAAAAAAAACAAAAGATAACACTAGAAGATTTTTCATGGTCCTCTTAGTTTTTGATATACAGGGCAAAATTATTTTTTTCCATTTTTGAACCCCCTGTATGTCAGTTTCCTTATAACTTACAACAAAATTAAAAACTGATATTGGTAGAATCCAGTGGTGTAGTCAAATTTAAAAAAAAACGATATTTTTTGCACCAAACATATGATATTTTTATGAAACACCCTGTATATTTAATCAAAATATTATTTGGCTTTTCTCCAGAATAAAATTAAAAGTTTAATTAACATTTTATGAGAATTAAAACTTTTATACATTATGTATAACTATTCTGCTCTGACACAATATAATAAAAGTTATTATTACTTTAAAAGAAATAAAATAATGAAATATTTAATATTAGTTACTTACAATACAAAGGTTTCAATCTATAAACATGATATAGACTTTATAACCTTTGTATTGTAAGTAACTTAATATTAAATATTTTATTATTTTATTTCCTTTAAAGTAATAATAACTTTTATTATATTGTCAGAGCAGAATAGTTCTACATAATGTATAAAAGTTTTAATTCCCATAAAATGTTAAATAAACTTTTAATTTTATTCTGGAGAAAAGCCAATTTGCTTAAATTTTGATCTCCCAGAAAACAAATAAAGCATAAAATACCCTGCATATTTCTCATTTATTAAACTCAAGAGGATGAGTGCTTTTCAAAAATATATAACAACTTATAGTTGTTTTTTAATTTTAGACCCTAAATTGATGTTTTAAATTTTAAAGTAGAATTTCGCATAGTGGGCCATGATATAGACTTTATAACCAAAGAATGAAGTTAGCCCTACGTTTATAATTTGTTTACATTTTACAGCAAAATCTAGTTTTACTTTTTATTTTATATTTTGGCCCCGCTCAGCACCCCTTGTTCCCCTCAGTTCTGCAAGCTTATTTACTTATTAATTAATTTTAACTGGAAATTTTGGATCAGCGCCACTGTGTTTATACTCAAAACAGTGTCAAAAATTTTGTAATATGTATTCATATTTTTTTGAAATACATTTGTTTTAAAACAAAATACTAGAAAACCACGTATGAAACTGAGACCTTCAAAATTTAAATTTCAATAATAATTTTTGGTAACAGTTTTAAACCAGGTTTTCGACTGTATTATCTAAAATTAAATGTTTTTTTTTCAAGAATATATACTGATTTTGCACTAGATATAAAAGGAATATGGCAACTGAATATATTTAGATTGTAATTAATTAACCGAGGGGTGAATAGGGATCCTGGGTGAGATAAACTAGTTAAAACTTAGGGTTTGCTGTGAAATGGAAATGAATTGTAAACTTAGGGTTAAGTTTATTCTTTGGTTATAAAGTCTATAATCTATATCATGGCCCACTATGCGAAATTTAATTTTAAAATTAAAAACATCAATTTAGGGTCTGAAATTTAAAAATTATTATAGGGTGTTATATATTTTTGAAAAGCTTTTATCCCCTGCAATTTAATGAATAAGAAATATACAGGGAGTTCCATAAGAAAAATCATATGATTGGTTCATATCTCGAATAATATAAAAGTTTTGAAAAATCCAACTACACCACTGGATTCTACGTAAAAATATCTACCAATATCAGTTTTTACTTTTATTGTAAGTTATAAGACAACTGAAATACGAGGTGTGTCTAAAAATTGAAAAAATAAATTTTGCACTGTATGTCAAAAACTAACCGGGTCATGAAAAATATTTTAGTGTCATCTTTCGTTTTATCAAAAAGTAGCAACAGTTCTCGAAAACCGCAAGTCTCCATCTCTAATAATAACCAAGATACCCTGCAATTTCAACGAAATCCGGACACCCTGTACTCCCCTACAAATTCACCGCTGCAACAAGCGCCAGCAGAACAAGATCAGGGGCTCCCAGCTAAACGCTTCCGCCTTTCGTTGGAAGCGACGCAAACACTTCACATCCCACCTCAAATATTTATCGTCTGTGGCCGGTGGATTGGTTTCCATACAGGTAGAAAATTATTCAAGTAGCAAGTCAAATATTTAAACGCTCGACGCTAGTTATCGTGCCCGAGGCCTAAGTCCTAAGGCACAGAAAAAACATAAAACCAAACAGTGTCAAGTAAAATATTTCTACATACTAATTACAAATTCCATTTTTTTTAAATTATAAGGCTCAATGTCCAAAAGTAAACTGAAACTCTTGAAACAAAGTTATTAAGATGAGGTTTTTTTCAAAAAGTCTCAGTTATTTCAATTTTTTTAATTATATCTTCGCCATTTGCTTGTGAAATTTAGTTAACACAAAACAAAAATTGCCGATTTTCCGATATAGGGCAATTTGTTATTTTAAATTCAAATTCAAATTCAAAACATGCTTTATTGTCCAAGATGAAATCTTGTTGACAAAGCTAATATAAAGTATTGGTTATCCTATATAAATAAAATATGTTTAATAATAAATTACAATAAGTTACAAGTCCATACAGAAAATAATTATACTAAACTACAATGCACTTTTTTTTAAAACAGACCATTATTAAAATAAAAACAAAAATAAAGTAAAAAAGCTATAAACAAAATTCAACATGGCGGTACAACAAGTCAAATGAATTAATAAAATATAAAACAAACATTAGCAATGACGAACAATTTAAAATAAATACAGATGTAAAACATTAAATAGCAACCAAGAACATAAAATCCAGCTTCTGTCAAGAAAAGTTTAAAATAAGTCATAATAGATACAATTAAAAAAAAATACAAAAAAATCTAAAAAAAATTGCTAAATTGAACTTAATATAAGACTAATACTTTTTGATACCTACAGACGGTCGCTAAAATACTCAGCCAAAGAATAATATACCCTGTTCAGTAATATCGACTTAACCTCCCTTTTAAATTTATTTATTGGCTATAATATTCTTATAGCAATTGGCAGATGATTAAATATTTTTTTTTATCATAAAAGAGGGATGATTTGATTAAACTCGAGCGCGGGATTGGTAAAGGCAATACTCCCACCTGACGAGTATTATAAGAATGAACTGCATCTGTTGAGGCTCCAAATTTTTATACATTAATGAAACCGTCTCTAATATAAATAATGAAGTTGAAGTTAATATTCGATGCTTTACAAATATGAATGGAACACCATGTATATTGACAGGCAATAATGTAAAGGAGGTGGGTAAAGTTCATTTTTCGCCCATCATAATCATGCAAATTAAAAGTTCTTATCAAAATTAATTTATTATATATGTATACAGGGTGTTATGAAAATACTTAAGTATATTTAAACCCTAAAATCCTTGTGTTAAAATAAATTGAATAAAAGTTGTTAAAAATGGCGGACCACCATTAATTGCTAAGCTAATGGACCCCAAAATTTTATGGTTAAAATGTAAACCCGTCATTTATTTTTTTGTCATCTCTTAACAGCTGTAAGCGGCTTTGACATATGATGAGGTCAACGAACTTGTAAAAAGGTTGTCAAATTTATATTGCTCTTAACAATTTTATTTATGGACGTACTGTTTTAATAAAAAAATATCAGTGATATTAAATAAGGCTTGATGTACCCTTTAATTGGGCATATGCTGTATAAGTTTAGGTATTGGTCTTTACATTTTTTTAGAAGTAGTTTAAGTGTTTCGAACACAACAGTGAATAGGCTTCTAAGCAGCATTTATTTGTTTTGGTGTTGTTTGTCTCAACAATCCAAGCAATGTTAAAATTTACAGGGTGATCCATTTAAAATTTAAAATCGGAGCATTTTTCGGTTAAACCGGAAGTAACAGAAAAGTAAACAATTGCGAAAACTCTAGTCTCCCCATTCACCTATACCTATATGTATAGTCTTATTTTGATATGTATAATACTGTAGGAGTTATAAGAAGATAGATTTATTGACACCCTGTATAAGATCCGTCCGCAGTATTGCTTGAAAATAACACAATTTAGTATTAAAAATTAAAAGGTAAAAACAACAACGAATATTCAAAAACGCCACTCAGTTGTAAAATTTATCAATTGAGTTTGTAGCTGCTTTCACTTTATTTCAATAAATTAAATAAAAAAATAATTTATAAATACTCTGCCAGGCACGACCACTTTTTGCATGCCACCAATAAACATATCACTGAATTTGCTTCAATAAGGAGAAAACCGACCAGGGAGACAAATTATACAAATTTAAAAATGATTTAGGAAAATCGAAAAAGCGTTTGAGTAATGGTTCACACTGGTACCCATTCTTATGACTAGAACATTTTAGTTGTTCTGTGTGACCTTATTTATTTAATCTAAATTTTTAAGTACAAGACAGTTCTTGAAGTGTTGTATGTCACACAGGGTGTTTCCTAATTGCGGTAAAAACATTTAAGAGTTTATTTATGATTTAGTTTCATAAAAAAGTTAATATAATCGTTACTTAACTGGGGTAGGGGGAGGGGTTTGTTAATTCATGCTAATACAGCTACATTTTTATAATATTTTTTTTGTGGTCATAGTCAACATTTATTTATGGACCTCAATGGTACATTAACGTTTTTCATAAGAAGAATATTCTGTAAAATACGAAATGACAGCAATGATTCAAAAGCATCTTGAAAAAATGGTGATTTGCAGTGACCATCATATCCCGGTGCTGGATCATGTAAAATCAAAACAATTAAGTTCATTCGTCAGATAAACGTTTTTCCCAGAGGTAACGCTGTGAGGGTTTTTTAAAATTTTAATTTTGGAAGCACTTTGAAGTAAAAACGCGATTTTAAAGAAAAAAACGGCTTATTTGTTTTTATAAAAATTGTGTGACCTCGAAAATTATGTAAAGAATTTGTAAAAATTGTAAAAGGATCAGTGCGGTAGTTTTAAAGTTATGATGGTCACCGACTTTGATAACATGAGTTGTGGAAAAATCTCTTTAAAGTTCGCTTTGTTTATAAGAATCATGGATAAGGTATAAGGTAGTTACTGAAACAGCTGTATCTTCTTTAATTTTGCTGTTTTCCATTTAGAAAATGTATTTAAAGAATAAAGAGTTGTGGGTTCGAATCCTGCCGGTGGCCAAGGTCAGAAATTTAGTGATTATCAACGCTAATAGCCAGCAAGGACCAAGGCGCCGGAACACACTTTACTGTGTCCTGCGCAACCGTACACAAGCGGACCCCACTCAGTTGGTAGGTCTGTTAGTCCGCCTGCATGGGGCCGAGGTCTTAAGTTGTCGCGCATAGGACCGTGGTTCGGAACCCACGTTAAGCTGTAGGTCCCGTCTGGCTGACATCACCCAGACGTAAAAGACAGGGCGCACAATAAGCCGAGCGGCTTCAGTGCATGGGTTATCCCGGCCCTATTTTAAAGTCTGAAAAAGTCTACATAATTGCTAATAAAAAGTTATAAATCTAATTTTTATAAGAAAAAATCCTTAATATGAATTTAGGGGATTTTATTTTATTTTTTCTTAAAAAATAGGCATTTTATTTATATATAAATAATATTATTTATTGGTCTCCCAATAGGCCATTGGCCAGGGCCCTTAAGCCTATATAATTTACAATGTTATTGGTAAATTACAATATTATTTTAAATAAATACAAAAAGAAAATACTTATTTAATACTACAAAAAAAAAACAAACGTACAGTGTAATAAATATTTATATATTAAGACATTTATTGACACAATACAATACAATATACTATACTATACTATGCCAAAGAGCTATTGACCTAGGTCCTGCTGCCCAGTATTTTTATATAAACAGTAATAATATTAAATCAGTCTTGTGGTAATGGTATGGAGTTTCAAGTCGGAAGATAGAAGAAAAAAAGCAAGTATGTATGTAAAAGAGAAGTTATTCAATGCTCATTTCCTGTAAATGTTCTATAATTGTTCTGGTTGGAAACTTAAATACTGGGTTCTGTTGCTGGTGGTCAGTTCTCTGTGTGCATAGTTGGAAAATGGCAATATTGTGCTGCTTCAAGGCAAATTAAATGACTGTTTTAGCCTGTCAGAAATTGGTTGGATGTGGGTGGTGTCATATAGTAGCTAATTTGACGGATTCGGTTTTTTTTTATTTTTTTTTTGGACAATCCACGAAGGCTGAAATCCTAAATACTAACGTACCGTGGGTGTCTTAAGCAGGGTAAGAGGAAGTTTGTTAAGGGACTTAAAAACTTGAAGATTTGGGGGAAGGAAAGACCTCCGCTGGCAGCAGGTTCCACAGTCTAGAAACTCTAGGGAGAACGAACGAAATGGGAAGTTCGGGGCCTGTCCAATTGAACTGTATGGGGATGCATACGCGCGGCACCACGAGTTTCTCTGTTGGGAACTGCAAGAGGAGGGACTATACTGGACAATTCGTCGGAGCAGAAGCCGTAAAAGTATCTATAGAAGAGCGATAGATCTCCCACAGCTCGATGATGAGCAAGAGAAGGAAGTCTTTGAGTAAGTAAAGGATCAGTAATAAGACGAACAGCCCTTCTTTGAATGGCATCAAGAATGCTGAGGGTTGTAGGGGATGCCATTGCCCAGACATGAGAACAATATTCCAGAGAGGGTCGAATTTGGGACACATACAAAGTGTATAAATTGGAAGGAGAAAAATACTTTTTGGCTCGGAAAAGAAATCTAAGCTTTTTTGAAGCCGCGGTGGCTATAGATACAATGTGTTTATGCCAGTTAAGGTTATTCTCAAATGTGATGCCCACAAGGTTAAATGTGTCCCCGCTCTGCAAAACGTGGCCACTCATAAGCAAAGGATAAGTGTTTGATGATTTTTTCGCGACAAGGAACACGATTGTGTTTTGGATGCATTAAATTGAACGAGATTTTTGGCGCCCCAATCCAATATCAAATTGAGATCCTGTGAAAGAGATATCTGCATCACTCTGCGTTTGCTTTCCAAGTCGGGTTGAGAGATTGGTTTGGGAACCTGAAAAGTGGAGTGAAGGGTACTATCGTCAGCATAACTATGAATGGGATTGGTTGTGGAAGAAAGAAGGTCGTTGATGTGAAGAAGAAACAAAGTTGGTGCTAGTACTGAACCCTGAGGCACTCCAGCATTAATTTCGTAAAAGCTTGAAGAGTGGCCATCAACAATGACTGATATACGTCGATTAGAAAGATAACTGGAAAGCCAAAAGCAGAGTTTAGTTGGAAGACCGTAGGAGGGAAGTTTATTAAGAAGTGCGTCATGCCAGACTTGGTCGAAAGCTTTAGATATATCAAGAGCAACGATCTGGGACTCACCTAGAAACTCAAGAGACTTGTTCCAGTTGTGTGAAACGAAGGAAAGAAGATCTGCTGTAGATCTCTTGTGACGAAATCCGTATTGCCTGTCATGTAAAATTTTATGTTTTTCTAAGTACCTGTAATTTGTTGACGATGCTAAAACGTCAGTGCAAGTATATGTATATGTCACCATATGTATATATCTATGTACTATAAGTTATTGAGCAAATAAAGAATATCTATCTATCTATCTATCTATCTATCTCCAGCTGTCTGGAAATATACCCGTGTCATAAGAAATTCGAAAGAGCCTGGTTAAAATAGGTGCAAGTTCAAAAGCACATTTTTTAAAACGATTGCTGGTATTCCATCTAGCCCAGACGATTTCTTGGTGTTAAGAGAAAAAAGGAAGGAACAGTTGGAATTGGATGATTGACAGGTGGATGAAGGGTTGAATTGGCAGCAAATTGTTTAGCAAATAGTTCGGCCTTTCCTTTAGATGTAGAAATAATTTCATCTTCCAAAGTTAATTGTGGAAAAGAACTGGTACAGAAATTTCTACTGATGTTTTTGGCAAAGGACCAGGAGGATTTGCTGCCATTTGAGCAAGAAATTACTTTGTTTTTTATACGGTTTTCAAAGGAGTCCTTGGCGTCTGAGATTGTTTGGTGGACTAGGATCCTGTAGAAACTTCATGTGAGCCCGAACTTTTAAAATTCTAGCTTTTTCACATGTTTTAGTGAACCAAGGTTTGTGATTAGAGGGTTTGATGGTTTTCTTGGTGTAAGGTACATAGGTTTCAACGCCCAATAGAATTGACTCGGTCAGTTGGTTACAGATTTCGGAAGGATCCTGGGAAGAAAAGCAGATAGTGTCGTGGCGAAAAAGTCCCTAAGGCCATCCCAGTCGGCTGAGTTGTAGTGCCATACGGTGCGTATAGGTAGGGGATTCCTGGAATGTCGTGTTTTTGTTATTATGCAAAGAGATGTAGTTTCAGCAACTTTTTTAAATTCTATTGTAATAAATAATAAATAATTAATAAAATTAATTGCACTATGACTAGAATCGCTTTATTCAGCATTTGCCATTTGGAGAATCCATCCCCAATATGGTCACTTCGGGGTATTTATGTTTGGGGGTGACTCCTTGGGTTCTGTTCCTCACCACTCCTTGGGTTTAGCATTGTTAGGTTGCTGGGCTTCTTGGCAATTTTTTTCCCAAATACTCTATTTTTTCGTGAAGTTTGGTTCTTGAGTAGAGGTAATTGTTAGATGGGTTGAACAGTGGCTTATTTGGGTGCCTGATTTTGGTAAGGCGTCTCAGGGGTGTTGTTTCTCCAGTTTAAGGTAGTTCCAAGCCGGTCCTCTTGCATTCATTATTATTATGGCACCAAATTCAATGATTGGCCAGCATATTGTTGAATATATTTGTGCAGCTTTGAGCATAGATATTTCTTGATTTTTGTATGTGACTGAATGGAAGTGTTTACCTCTTGTAATTATTTTTCTTTGCCATGGCTGAGTGCTGGTTGAAATTTAGTTTGGAGTCTATGATTACTCACAACCATAACTTTTTCCTTTGTCTGTATTTTACAAAGTGTAATATATATTAAAAAACGAGAACATCTATTTAAGTATATCACATAATAACACACACACACACATATAAAATAAGACATTGTAGTAATTTCGTATTGCCATACTGTCATGTAGGTAAGAGCCAAAGAAGGCCAGAATTTGCTGCAGTAAAACTGTTCAATAAGGTCCCATTGGAAATGAGAAAATTGGCAGTTAAATAATTTAAGGAAAACATTAAATTGGTGCTATGTAAATGTGTATTTTAGTGTTAAGGATTTTTTAAAAATTGTATTAGCAACATATTTGATTTTTAAGACTTATTTTATAGTGTTAAAGAAATTTTAAACTGTAAAAGTAACATATTTGTGTTTTTATGTAATTTTTAGCTTCAATAATAGATGGTTTATAAGTGTAAGTAGCCATAATTTTAAGAGTTTTGATGTTTAAATTTATTAGATTTTAAAATTCGCCATATGACCTGTGCAAATACAACTGTACAGTGTGTCTATGTAAGTTGGCGGAATATAGGAAACTTTTTATTATTAATTTTACAAAAAAGTTATTCTTTATAAAAAGTTCTGCATGGTCCAAAACCTAAAATGCAATCATCAGATATCAAATTGTGTCAGTCATATATAGAGGTATATAATCCTTTGTAGGCTTTTACAAAGATAATGGGGCCCACCACTTCAATTTTATTATCAGCTTCAGTTAGAACTCTTCATAATATTCAATGTTATAATTCAAAGCTAAATAGGGAAATTTTCTAGAAACCTGCGGCAACTCCGATTTTAACGAAATTTGGTATACGGGGGTTTTGGGGTGCTGATCACGAATCTGAAAGATTTTTTGACGAAAACGTTTCATTCTTGAGATATTCACCATCAGTTTAAATGTGGAGTCTGACGATGAATATCTCAAGAACGAAACGTTTCCGCCAAAAATTTTGATTCGTGATCAGCGCCTCAAAACCCCCGTATACCAAATTTCGTCAAAATCGGAGTTGCCGCAGGTTTCTAGAAAATTACCCAAAATAGATTTATTAATATTATTGCTGTTTTAAATGAAAAGGGGTACTTGCGTCTTTACTCACTTTATGTGTTAAAAAAATGGATCTATATAGTAATAGAGTACTGCTTAAATTCCTAGAGTAGTTACTTTTCATAAAACAAAAATGCAATTATAAAATCTTACCTCCTGTGTTATATGTAACTCGTGCTTTGTATTTTCATATAAGGTTTCAAATTCTTCATACTTTTGTTGCAATTCTTTCTTCTCTTCCAAAAGAACTAAACCGTATTGAGCAGACTGAACTTTTTCACTACTTGCTTGATCGAGCTCCCTGGTCAATCGTTCTATTTCGCTTTTTAAAAGTTCTATTTCATCTTGTGATGTCATGCTGGAGTATATTTTTTAGCTTAAATTTAGTAAATTTTAAGATATAAATTATTTTCTTAAAATTTGGTCAAAACAGTCAAACGTCATTGTACTTGTGCTTTTGCTTTTGACAACTTGACAAAATGACAGATAGGTTTTGTCAGAGTTACGGAGAACTAGAGGGGAGGAGGGCAATGGGCAATGGCGTAATTTCAAAATTCTGGCCATACTTTTAAAGCGTTTCACTGGTTGGCCGTTCGTGGCGCTCGGGTAGTTTGCGATACTATTTTGTTAAGTGTTTAATGGAAAGTATCCAAAAACTGTTAGTTTTTACCCATATTTAGGTGAAAAAGGATATACACAAAAAGATTTTGCTTTGTGCCGGGTTGTAAAACTGGATATCCTTCAGATATAAAGGCAAGGAAAGAAGCAGGTTTACCTAACCCTAGTCTTTTCAAAGCACCAAATATAAGTAGAATTTAGCCTTTATTTTATGATGATTCTTTATAACCACGTTTTTAGTAAAGTATTTTTTTCTGCAGTGTGTTACGTTAAACTGGACATTATTTTTAGTTTATAAGTTTTCGTAGATTACTTACATAACCTAAAATTTTGAACAGACCAGATCACTAAGATTTTTTTTTAATTTATTCGGTTTTTAATTGTATCTTTTTTAAATTATTCTTATATTTTTGAGACATAATGGTTTAAACCAAAATATTGGGACTCGGACTATGATAGAAACAGTTATTAATAATTATAGTAAACATAGTTCTTAAAGACTTTAAAACTGTTTTCGGTAATTGTCTAGAAACTCTCCGCAACTCCGATTTTGACCAAATTTGGTTTACAGGGGTTTTCTGGGGCGCTATTCACGAATCTGAAAGAATTTTTAGTCGGAAAGGTTTCGTTTCGAGATATCCGTCATCAAAGTTGCTATTTGAACTAACCTTATTTTCACTATATTCCCCTTCTTTTTGCATACAATTCTTGATTTTCAGTTAAAGTGGTTCACAATATTTGATTTTCACCTTTTAAAACCTCATTTTTCTACGTATTTTACACTTTTTTTTAATTAAATTGTGTAGTTTCATTTTAATCGTTTTAATTTATGGCGAATGCGCCGGGGCCAATTAATGCATAGCTTGCTGCGTTTTTAAAAGAACCCTTCTCAACTTATTTGATAAAAGGTGTAAAATAAATAGAAAAACGGGGTTTCAAAAGGTGAAAATCAAATATTGTGTACCACTTTACCTTTAAATCAAGAATTGTGTGCAAAAAGAAGGGGGAATATTGTGAAAATAATGTTAGTTCAAATGCCAACTTTGAAGACGGATATCTCGGAAACGAAACATTTCCTTTCAGATTCATGATCACCGCCCCAAAAACCCCCGTATACCAAATTTCGTCAAAATCGGAGTTGCGGACAGTTTCTAGACAATTACCCTGTTTTCTAATGGCCTAATTATTTATTATTGTTTTTGTTAGGATCCTTCAATTTTAGAAAAGTGGAATAGAGCTATTCCTAGAGCGGATAAAATATTTGGCCCCAGTGATGTTGTTTGTGCCTTGCACTTTGTTGAAGGAGAAATTATAAATTCCTATGACACCACCCTAGGTGATGGTGTAGTTTACAGCTTGGAAAGAGGAAGGCCAAAGTTGAGAGATGAAAGAATTTTTATTGTTAGCAGAAGTCAGACATGGGTATGCAATCTCAGAATAATAATTATATTTATTATGTGGATATACATTTTTAATTAGAGTTACGAATTGGAAATATTAACTAATCTTAGATCTCTTATATTTTATAGACTCCTGATGGCATTGTTAAGGTAAAACATTGGAACACAGTTGTTAAAGTGGACAATCCTAATAGTTTAGCCTTGAAGATTTGCTGTAAGTTCTAAATTATCCGTAAATGATGTTGACCCCAAACACTATCAGGAAAATAAATATTGGTAAAGCTTATAGAGTGTGTCAAAAATAAATCTGAAGAACAAAATACCTTTATATACAGAGTGTTCATTTAAAAAGTACCACTCAGTTATCTGCGAAAAAAGACAGATTTAAGAAAATCGCCAAAATACGCTTTTCGAGGGGGAACATTTTTTCCAAAAATTTGGACAGCGCCCCTTTAACCCCTTAACCATCAGGGCGACTAGCCGAAATTCTTAAATGAAAAGGGGGTCGAGTGATACATCATTTTAAAGCTCATACATATGTTGACGTGTTTCGGCGATTTTCTTAAATCTTTCTCTTTTGGAGGTAATTTGAGTGGTAAGTTTTTAAGTGAACACTCTTTATATTTATAGTTTTTTAGTAAACGAACAGCTGCAGCAATGAAAATCTATAAATAAAATACACGTTAATCTAATTGACTTTCAGGAAATTTCTTTTCTATCGAGTTACAGAATACAGGTGCTGATTTCTTTTTTAGAGATTTTTAAGGTTGATAAGAAGTGCATGTGGGTCTAATGATCATCCAGACTCCAGACTCTTTGTACAAATGTTCGATTAATGTGTACTTATTCACTTGTTAAACCACCCAAGGGAAGTAATGTGGAAGGATCAGAAATACTCAAAACGCTGATGAATGTTGAAGATATTCTTGACCCTGAAAATGACACTGCAGCATTACAAAATAAATTAGATAATATTTTGAAGAATAGTTTAAACTTCCCAAGTAGTTATAATGAGGCCTATCTCGATATTTACAACTTTTCAGGAGAGTGTTTTAAAGTAAACTGGTATCATTGTTTTACCTATACCGCTGACCTTATCTTAATTTAATTACATTTTGGTATAGTATTAGGATATGCAAGTTTGTACTAACATAAATATGGTCTTTCCTTGTGTAACAATGGGTACCTATAACTCATTTTCGCCAAATATCGAGATAGGCCCCTTCGTAATAACAGCGACGATATGACCCATGTCAAGAACCGCAGTGAATTTAGGGCACTTTTGCCACAATATTGTTGAAATTAGAAGAGATATATATGTTTCCCGTGTTGGTTGTAGTGAGCAAGCGGAATTGACATCTGCGATAATATGCTTCTATTTAGTTAGTAGAATACATTTTATTTGGAACAACAGGATTTACGAAGGTAGAAAGAAGAAAAGCAGACAGTTAAGAAAGTTATAAAAACTGTGATTTGTTAATAAAAATATTAAAAAAAAAACTTTTTGTTTCATTCCATTTTTACTTCAATAACTAGAAACAACTTATTATAGGCCAAACAACATTTTTTGATTAATAAAAGATAGATTTAATTGCCTTACAATATAAAGGGTTTTAGGGTTGATAAAAAAAATACATTTTTTAAGATATACGGGCAAAAGTTAATTAACAAGATTTCTTATTTTTGACAAAAACTTAAATTTTTAATTGGTTTATCAGGGCAAGTATTAAAGCTAAATCGTTTAATAAACCAGATTTAATAAACCAGATTTAATAATAATAAAAAAACAACTTATTATATGTCAAACAACATTTTTTCATTAATAAAAAATATATTTAATTGCCTTACAATATAAAGTGGTTTAGGGTTGATCAAAACAATACATTTTTTAAGATATACGGGCAAAAGTTAATTAACAAAATTTCTTATTTTTGACAAAAACTAAAATTTCCAATTTGTTTAATAAGTATTAAAGCTAAATCGTTTAATAAATCAGATTTAATAATAAAAAATAAACAACTTATTAGACATGTCAAACAACATTTTTTCATTAATAAAAATATATATTTAATTGCCTTACAATATAAAGGGGTTTAGGGTTGATAGATTTTTTTTTTTAAAAGATATACGGGCAAAAGTTAATTAACAAGATTTCTTATTTTTGACAAAAACTAAAATTTTCAATTGGTTTATTAGGGCAAGTATTAAAGCTAAATCGTTATATAAATCAGATTTAATAATAAAATGAAATAATTTTAGTTAGTGGATCAACTTGTACTAGCGGCACTATTGGAGAAATAATATATCATTGATGACCGCCAATTGCGAATTTTTTGCGGCACAAAGCAATAATGAATTTTAAGTATACTGTATATTATCTATGTATATAATTATTTAAATTCTATATCGGCTATAATCAACTTAAAATAAATAAAAACCAGGAAACGCTCATAAGAAAACATGTATTTTTAGTAGCGCTTCGACAGCGTGCGCCTCTATCGGTAATATTCTGAAGCTCAATTATCAACAACTTTTTAGTGTCATTTTTGATACATTGGGTACGTTCATCCGACATCAGCAGCTTTTTGTAAGCACAAAGCGATTCAGCGGAAAAACGACCCAGCAGTTGGCAAGTCTCTGAACGCTTTGCTTATTAGTTCGACATTTCAGTTAAAAATATAACCAAAATTGACAGATGACTAACAGAACTTCCCAAAGGTCGACATTTGCGCAAGCCCAAATAAATGCTGAGTTTGGTTAGCATAAATAAAGACCGCTTTGTAAAATGGGCATCTGCTGAGTTCAAGCAGCTTGTCATCCGGTTGGGTGAACGCGACCGCTTACCAAGCAACTCAGCCGCTTAAGTCGGCTGAACGTACCCATTGCCATTAGCCTCCTCCCCTCTAGTTCTCCGTAGTCAGAGTTTCTGGTTTTGTATTATTTTGTAGCGTATTTCATTCATACAACCAGTGTTGTTTAGTGCGTTCCATTATCCACCCAGTGGCACGTGACGTAACATTTCTTCTTTATTTCTGGAAATAATTATAGATAAAAAGATGGAATTTTAAGAATATTGACAAATATACTGGGTCTTCCATTTAAAATACTATAATGCCCCATTATATCAAAAATGCTTTTTTGTCATGAATTCTCCAAAAACCTATCTAAAAATTGGACCAAAATACAGGGTGTTTCATTAAAAAAATCGAGATTCATGCTATAAGAAATACCCTGTATGAGATCTAGTGAATTTTTTTTTTTTAATCAAATCTTTATTCAGATAATCCACATTTCAAATTTACAATAAGTACCTACTATAAACTATATCTAAACAAAGAAAAATTCTCAAAACAATGCTTTAAGCATTGGTACCGAGAATACAGTTAACAAAATAATAACAAAAAAAAACTTGGTTTCAAAACACAGAGAGAAATAAAAATTAAAACCTAAAAAATGTAATTCTTCAGCCGTCCAACAAACCTGGCAAAGGATAGCTCTTCCCTTGTTTCCAAGGGGAGTTGATTGAAAGTATGCGAGGCTGCGCCCATCGGACGCTGCAGTGCCTTATTGGTTCTTGCACTTCCCAAACGTATATCATTACAGTTTCTTAGATTGTAGTGATGAATTTGATTTACATGTTTTATGGTTGAATTGCTTTTTTAGTTTTTTTGAATTATTTTATAGATAAGCTTTGATTGTTCTAGCTTTAGTATTTGGTTTATTTGTTTGATGTTTAGTAACTTATACAAAGAATCACTAGGAGTAAGCCGATCAAGGACAAACAGATTTTTTAAGACTTTGTTTTGCAAAACTTTCACTCTGTTAAAACTGGTCTGGTTACATGTTCCCCATATTGGTATTAAATACCTTAGAACTGATAAAAAATAAGCATTATAGATCGCATACTTGGCATTATTACTCAAAAAGTGTTTGCATCTATATAATGCTCCTGAAAGAGAAATAATTTTTGTTTTTATGTGGTCTATGTGACCATTCCAGTTTAATTGCTCATCCACAATCAAACCCAAGTATTTTATTTTTTCAACCCTTTCTAACAATGTATTATTTAATTTTATTTCAAAGTTACCTATTATCAACTATTATTTTATTTTTTTGCTTAAATATGATATATTTGGTTTTATCTAGGTTTATTTTAAGTTTGTTCTGCAAGAGCCATTGATAATATCTTTGTAAATCACTATTTACCATTATTTGCAATTCTTCCATATCTTTAGCGTTATAAACTAATACAGTATCATCCGCAAACGTATAATACTGTACACGAAGGCCTGAGAGGCGCAGACTCAACACAAACAAAGTATAAAGTAAGGGTCCCAGGACAGACCCCTGAGGCACGCCACAATTGTTAATTACAGTATCAGTCTTATAGTCTTCTATTGTAATGTATTGCCTACGATTTGACAAATATGATTTAATCAAACTTAAGGCAACACCTCTCACACCCATTCTCTCAAGTTTCTCAATCAGTAAATCATGATCGACAACATCAAATGCCTTTCTTAGATCCACAAATACCGCAACAGTGATATTTCCATTATCAAGACTGTCCGATAAATAATTTATCAGATCAAAAGTAGCACTAAGTGTGCTATGTTGTTTAAAAAGCCATACTGGTATCGATCATGCTCAACAAATCTGCCAAAAAATGACATTAATCTTCTTTTAAAAACAATCTCAATAATTTTTGAAAATACACTAATTAGAGAAATAGGTCTATAGTTATTTATCAGTGTCTTTAGACCAGACTTAAATATCGGGCAGATCTTTACTATTTTTAACTCATCAGGAAAAATTCCTGATAGCAAAACATTGTTTACAAGTATTACTAATATACCTACGATATATTCCTTAAGACTAATGAGATCTTGAACCGTGACTCTATCATGTCCCGGTGCAGCATTGCGTCTGAGACCCAATATTATATCACATATTTCTTTTTCATCGGTAGGTTCTAAGAACAGACTTTTATTACAGATCACCTCACTTAATTCTAAATTATAATCTAATTTATTTCGTTCATCATTTACCTCTTTAATAATATCTGAACCTATTTGTGAAAAATACACATTCAGTTGATTGGCAATTTCTTTTTGTTTGATATCAATTCATTGTTTATTTCAAATTCTTGTATACATTCCTTAGTCGAAGTATCTTTTAGAAATGAATTTATGATATTCCACTGCTTTTTGCAGTTGCTTCCTGCTTGTTGCCATTTATTTTTAAAAATCTATTTTTTTCTATTCTAATATTATTATTAACATTATTTTTTAGATTTATAAAGTGTTGCTTCAGAGCGTTATCATTAGGAAATTTTTTATGATTTCTATACGCCTTGTCTCTTATTTTTATAAGATCCAGGAGATCAGGTGTGATCCATTCATTATTTTCATGACAGTTAATTTTTTTGTTTTTTGAGCCCTTTCTTTTGCTTTAGTAATTTTATAAATTAAGTCAGAAAATGTGTTAGTTTCCGATTTACGAATTACATCTAAAAATATTTCTTTAAATTTCCTAATATTAAGCTGTTGCCTTTGAATGTATACTTTTCTTTTACATTGTACGATTTTATGCTGAATATTGATTATGAGTTTTTATGGTCAGATAGAGAACAATCCTCTGCTCTGACTTTGCATCTATTTTTAATTGCACTATTGCATATCACATGATCAATTAATGAATGACTAGTTTCAGTAATCCTAGTAGCATTATCTATATTTACCTTATTAACTATTACAAAACCATTAAGTAATAACATGTCCCTATAATTATTAGCTGTGTTATTTAAGTTTAACAAATTAATATTCATATCTCCTATGATTAAATGATTCGTTGGATATTTATTTAATATTAACTCTAGATCATCGTAAAACTCATCATTCGAATAGGATGGAGGTTTATAAACAGCACTTATTTTAAGATTGGTAAGTCTATTATCATCATTACCCGCAAGAGAAACACATACCCAATTTAGTAATTTGTTTGAAGAACTGCAATCCAAACTTAAATAATTTATGCCATTTTTTATATATATTGCAACGGCACCACCTCTTGAATCCCTGCTTTAGTGTACCGCTGAGTAACCTTCGATATTGTAAAAAGGGCATTCCGTTTCATATAGCCAGGTCTCGGTTAATACTAAAACATCACACTTGGTAACACACTGCAATTCATCAATTTTATTTCTAATACTTTGGATGTTTAAATATTCTATTGTTAGATTATTCTTTTCAGGGATATATTCTGCTGTTCTTATTGTTTAAAAAACTTGGCTAAGTATTATTAATAACTAATTTTGTTTCCGGTTTTACCTGATTTTCGGGTATTCTGTTTTTTACGAAAGTTTCAGTAAATTATAAATAGTGTGGAAACATCACCACGAGTGCCAAAGTGAAATGGCGTTCTATATGCACAATTTTATGCTGAATCCGATTCTGTAAACAATCTGGATAATCGAGCTCGTAGCTCCCAGAAATTCCAAAAAGAAAACATAAATAATTCTACAATCGATGCAATGCACAAATTGTCGGCTGTCAAACCAAGACCTGATACTGGTGTTACTTATAACCTTCACTTCCACTACTGACAGTTCCCATGGCACGCCCATCTACTTCCCGCCATTTAAGAAATACCTCGTGTCCCTAATTTATTCGAAAACATTCATCAATTTTAGGCGAAGAATCAATTGTAAGATGGGATTTACCAATCGGTTATTTTGACGTTTAAACAATTTATTATACGTCAAAGTTGTCACCAATTATTACCGCGGTTATAATTGGTTGAACGCCTAAAATTGATGATTTTCTTCTCAGAAGGTAAGGATATTTTTACGGTAGATGAGTATTTAATATATGATTTATGTGTAGCGCCACTACAAATTTAAACCGTTTTCTTATTTATTTATTAATTTATTTCTTTTGTTGACTTTCTTTTCTTTAGTAGCTGCTTCAGAATTTTAAATCGGTTCGGTTATTTTGAAAGCTTAAAACTTTGTAGAATTTTTAGGGAGCTTAAATTAATTGGTACTTATCGTTGTTAAGAAAATGTTATCCAAATTTGTGATTTTAGGCAATAGAACACAATTCAACAACATTTCACAATAACACTTTTTTTTAAATATATAGCCACTCAACAGTTCTATAAAATTGCTAATTCGTTTCACTTAAATAATTTTTACATATGCACCACAGAATTTACTTGCTTTTTTAAAGTTACCAGAAAATAATATATTGTTTATTAATTTCCGCGACTGATGATCCGTCAAACATAGATTCCCCCCCGTTTACATATTTTACTCTTCCGGACCGCCCGTCTGGGTTTACTTGGACCCAATTTCTTTCTGTTTTGAACTTTTAGCAATGGATGATCACGAGTAAGTGACTTTTCAGGCGCTTTGGATCTCTTTTTTATATCATCCTGGATTGAGGTATTTCTTTATTTCTATGAACAAACCGTGCACGGTTACTTTGGTTCCAAGCAAAAATGTGGGCTTGCTTTGCTTGCTTTTTTAGGAATTTTCCATGGTACGCACAACGGCAGGTGGCCAGTTTTGCACTCGATGTTTTTACGCGGCACAAATTCGCGTGATTATTTGACCTCGTACCAGAGGAAGGGGTCTTGCACACCAACTCTTTTTGTCTATTTCAGATTTCGGAATGTCCCGAAATATTTTAGTTGTTGCAGAGCAAAAAGAGATTCCCCAATAAACTATACTAGTGGGAGGTTAAGGGTTACAAAAAAAATCTAAATTTTTTTAGATGTTTCGCTGTATTCCGCTTAACAATGGCCGTACTACAATTTAAAAAAAAACATTTTAAAGCCTCTACAGTTTCTAGTTTTAAGAACTTACGATTAAAAACAATGTTTAAGCAACTTGTACTTGTATTGTACCGCTGAGATATCAAACTTTAAATAAAAAAGGATATTTTTGTGTCAGCAACCGCTAATTGCACTAGAAAACCAAGGAGGGTTTTAAATCTCGAATAAATTCGTCACAAAAATCGGCTACGGTTTTTAAAAAATTGTGTTTTTAATGACTCAAAAAAATTGTTTTAAAGTTTTTATGCATTTTCATTTAAAAAGGTTAAAATCGTGATCCTTTAATTATTTTTTAAACATTTGATCCAATAAAACAATAAAACGACTCGATGGATTAAATCGAAACTTTGTGGGGCTTTTGTGGGTATATTAAACTATAAAAGGGACATTTAACAATACTGGGTTTCTCAGTAGTGGTATTCTTTTGAAAAATTATCGGTTTTACATCTATCATTTCTATTACTTACTTGCAAGTGATCATGATACCATTTGAAATATTAATAAACATTAAGAATAAAGTGAGCCACATAAATTTCAAAAGAATGTTGTCAGTTTCATTTCTTTCAGGTTGTTCACTGAGCATGTCTTAAAAGAATACCACTAATATTTTCATCTTAGCGCCTGACTATTACAAAGACCACCAGAAGCACTTTTTTCTTGATTTTTCAAATTAATATAAGAAATAGAAAAACAAAAATAAAAAAATGTGACCGATTGTTGTGGGAAATTTATTCGATATTTCGAAACCCTTCTTAATTTTCTTGTGCGATCTGCTGTTGCTAAGCTATTGATGGACAAAAAGATCTTCTTTCATTTAAAGTTGGATATCTCAGTAAGAAGTGGTCATGTCAAACTTTTAAATAATGCAAATTAAAACTGAATGAACCAGTTATCCGACCCATATAGTGGTTAACTTGTAAAAAAAATTCGGTAAGTAAACCAAAAAAAAAAAAAAAACATTTCACAGCCTCCTACAGCCGCGGGCCTCCCCCAGACGTGAGACCGTAGGCGACCGCCTACACCTAGCTACGCTGCTGCTTTGACTGCTATTTCGCCTAAGCTATAAATAGAAATTTAGTAAACCTTTAATATAGGTAGAGGGTTATTTTTAAGTTGATATATTTCTCTTACCCCAGTATATAATGCAAGAAAATAAGAAAATTTTTCAAATAAAATTATGTTCGAAAATGCTTCGTTCCCGAACTATAGGATGTTAAAGTTTTAAGAAAAAATGCCTTTTTTATCATAACTTTCCTACCACTCCAGGTATGTCCACAAAATTTAATACACTTTTTTAACGGTTACATTTTTTGCTGTAAGTTTTTCTTTAATTTACCAGTAGCGTTCGAACAAGATTTGTATTGAATTTATTTAAAGAAAAAAGTACCCCACTGCTTTTTTCCAAATTAATATTAGTTTTAAAATAATAATTTACTTTGGAGTTAATTTGGTCTCATGTATTTTTCGTACTACGAACGGTTTTCATTTAAAAAAATAAAACCATTTTAATGCATGGCAAAATCGCGAAAATCTGATATGGTGTTTTGTATGTAAAATTCGTTTTTAACTTTTATTAAAAATTATAAATACTGATTTTTTTTTATTGGGTTTAAATTGTAGTAATGTAAGTTTTTGAAATTTTTGGATACAAATTAGACAAAATCGAATTCTACATACAAACCACCGTATAGATTTTATATAGCGATGAGTGCATCAAAATGGCTTTTATTTTTTAAACAAAAACTGTTCATTGGATGGTCTTCTTGTTGAGTACACGCCTGGAAAGAATGGGCCGGTTCGGTCCTGGTCCCGGGGTATACGAGCTGACCCTGTTCAGCCCTATTGACCCCAATGAACTGGCCGGTCGCCTGACACAAAATAAAAGAAAAACCCCCAAAAAACCCAAAAATTCTAAAAAAAACTGTTTGTCGTAATAAAAAATATTAAGTAACCACATTAATTCCAAAGTAAATGAGTGTTTTAAAAGAATATGGATTCGAGGAAAAAGCAGTGGCGTACTGTTTTCTTTAAAAAATTCAAGACAAATCTTGTTCGAACACCACTGGTAATTTTTTAAAAACTAATACAGCAAAAAATATAATGTTAATGTTCATAGAATTTCATTATTCTAAAGCTTTTTGTTTTTGAAATAAAAACCTTATTTTTACCGTTTTTGTACCGCAATATCTACCTAATTGTTGACTTTTTACCCCATGTTTATTAGGCAAACTACCCTTTATTTTAAACAAGAAATTACCTGCTAAAAATTTTCGCATTTGTCTAGAAACATCCTGTATATCAATTCATTAAAAAATATTAAAAAAACACCTTTTAGGAATAGCAACCCATGATCTTTCTTACAAACGGTATTTATTATTTCCCTGGAAACGTATTTCATAACGAAGGTATCTATGGCAACCAGTGACGAGAGTTTAGGAAAAAGTTGGCCATAAAATCATACCCTAGTAACCGCAATGTTTTCTTGACATAAACAAATAGTTTTATTTTTATTTTTTTAAACAAACAAATAACGAAAATACTGTTTAATTTTATTTATTAAGTTATTTAAGTACATTTCAAAAATGGGGTCAGATTTTCGGCGGGAGTGGGTTAAAAATACGGTGACAAAATTTTTTGGACTGAGTTCGGGCCACTATTTTGAAGACATGATGTCTAGTGCCGACGAATTGGAGGACAGGCTCTCCTCGTACCTGGAGGACGATCTTTTGGACCAGGAACTTGGCACATGCAATAAGAGGTTCTTCTACGTCTACAGAACCTCTTATGAAAAATTGGTTGAAAAAGAAATCATGGTCCCTGAAATAGGTAGGTTTAAATAAACTTTTTGAACTATAGTGCAGTCATGGACGCTTGGAGGGGAGTGCAAGGGGAAGCATTTGCACCCCCTTGGCTTTTGTATGTATGAATACAACAGATTTTTTGGTCTTTAAAATTTTTTTGGTCTTCAAAATTTTAATTTTTTTGCACTTCCTCTGTCGGCGTCCATGAGTGTGGTTATACATGAGTTACTTAAATATTTCTATTAATTATACTATATTCAAAAAATATCAGCATAAAATCACAAGAAAATTGTCTGGGTACCTGTTAAATTTTAGATGTAATTGATTAAGTTATGAATAACTGAGAGTACACCTACCTGAAAAAACTAAATTTCCAAACTTATTTTTCTAACCAAATCAATAATATTAAAAATTAAAAAAAAACTAATAAACTACTCTTAAACTACTTTAAACTAAATTTTGAATTGTTTGTTTAGGTCACTAAGGGAATAACAATTTTTTTGTTTTTAGTACATAAAGAGCCCCCTCAGCAAGAAGTTGAAGAAGTCGTAGAAAAATTAGGAAGAAGAAAGGCGGAAAGGATAAACCCAAAAAGGCGGCAAAAAAGAAAAAAAGCAAAATCACCCACGTCTGAACAAGGAGATGAAGGTACCTATTATACATAAAGTTCTAAAAACTAAAAAGGGATTAATTTTCTAAATTAAATTATCATATTAAAAAGTCGATTGTCAGTTTAAAATTTTGCGTTAGTATACAGTCAGTTTTATTTTAATATTGAGAGAAAAATTACGGATTTTTTTTTATAAAAACCTTATAAACATATTATATGTCCTACACTTCTTTAATTTTATAGTACCTGGAATTACAGGGTGGAAAAGTTGTAAAAGAAATCTTTTTTTTTTGTTTCCTAGATACAGGGAATTAAAGTTTCTTTGTAATTTAGATTTTTTTTATTTATTTTTTGTTTGTAAAGAAATAATTTAATCACTTAAGTACCAGTTTATTTGGCAGTCAGTGTATGGCACCTGTCAAGCTAATATGCTAAAATTTATTCAACTTTTTAAAAACCTTCACTCCCTGTATCTTGAAAACTAAAGGTTAACCGAATATTAGTGTACTGGAACTTTTGTTATTATTTTATGGACCTCTATCGCGTAGTATTATGGGCCGTATTTACCAAGCTCTGACAAATATTTATCAGACTGATAGCCTACTTAAAAAGCAGCTTAATTATGCATTGTAGTTTTTTAACGTCAACCTGTATACATCCAAAGGGATTGGCTGATAAACAATTTTATATTCTCATTGACGTCCATATAGGCTTTGAACTGCATATTTTGGTAATTGGAATTTTTAATCGGCAAAGTTTTGTTCTCGAGATATTCATCATCAGATTAAAATGGAAATCTAAAATAAGCTTATCATATACCCCCTTCTTTTTGCATAAAATTCTTGAGCTTTCCGCTAAATTTGCACTCAATATTTAATTTTCAATTCATAAAACACCATTTTTCTATTTATTTTACCCCTTTTTTCAATAAAATAATTGCAAATCTTCACATGTAATCATTTCAACCATAGTAACTATGGTGCCGCCATGGCTATTGTGGTTTAAAGTTCCTTTAACAATATGTACTGGCTTGCTGTATTTTTAAGATACAGGAAGTTAAAATTAAAAAACAAATAGGTAGGCAGCTAATGCCAAAATCATTGGCATTAGCTGCTATCAGTCTGATAAAGTTAGTGAGAGCTTGGTTAATACGACCGTAAAGCTCTACCTAAATTATGACATACAGGGTGTCCCACCGGGACCTGCCGCGATTGATTTCTCGAAAAGTACGCTTTGAAAAATTTAGAAAATTTGGTAACATTATAAAGTCAGTGGGGGACATACAACTAAAATATTTTGACAGCTTAACCACTTCCGGTTATACTGGAACACCCTATATATTATTTATTTTTTATATTCTGTGTAAAATTCTAAACATAATTTATGTATAATGTTCCATACCTAAGTCCAACCGTTTTTGACTTATTTTAAATTTTATGTCAAAAATTACGTTTGCAAGCCTTTACATACCACCAATTTCTTCTAAACAAATGCCTTTAATATGAGTTGGGGTCGGGGTTTAGTAGAGAAAAAACTACTTTAGCAGACTATAGTGATATTTTCCCACTTTGTGAATACAGAGTGGTCAAAAATCGTTAAAAATTATTACGACAAAAACTTTGGAAGTCAATTTTTGTTTAATGGAAATTTAATATTTATCTATTTTAACAATGCTTTCAAAGTTTGGTTTCTAGTTGGCCTTGACAACAAAATGCTCCGCCACAGCCAACTACCCCGTACTTACCCGTACTTAAATGCATTGTTAGAATAGATAAATTTTAAATCGGTAATATTTCGAAAACTATAAAATTTTCGCATAGGCAACCTTATACAAACTTACCGATATTTTTAATGCAAAATAGGTTAAGGTTATAAAAGATAGGGGTTTCTATTTAAAAAAATTGACTTTAAAGGTTTTTGTCGTAATAAGTTTTAATAATTATTTTTGACCACTCTGTATTTAATAATTGTAAAAATATCGATACAGTCTATTAAAGAAGTTTCTTCTTTACAAGGAACCCATCCCCAACTCGTATTAAGTTAAGTTAAGTTAATTAACTCGGCTTTTGCTTAAAAGAAATTAATGGTTGTGTAAACGTCATTTTTGACATAAAATTTAAAATAAGTCAAAAATGGTTGGACTTAGGTATCGAACATTATAGATAAATTATGTTTGGAATTTTACGCAGAATATAAAATATAAATAATATATAGGGTGTTCCATTTAAAATAAGGAAGTTGACATTAACTTCCGGTATAACCGGAAGTGGTAGACCTGTTTATAATGTTACTAAATTTTCAAAATGTTACAAAGCGTACTTTTCGATAAATCGATCGCGGCAGTTTCCGGTGGGACAGTCTGAATATAATATATATTATTAAGGAAAAAAGTACGCCACTGGCTTTTTATGTTTTTTTGGAAATAAGCAATTGAAAATGCAAATTTTTAGTATTCAGTATTTTTTCGTATCTTATTTCGTTTTCGAGAAACAATATTAAAACCACTTTAATTTTTGTACAAAATACCCATAGACACCATGATATAAAAACATAAATAATCAGTCGTGTAGTTTAACATAAGTCGTCATATGTCTTATTTACTAAGTTCGATAATGTTGAAAAGGATACTTTTTAGAATGATTTAAAGTGACTTCTTTTCTCGAAAAGAAAGCGGGATAGGTAGTGAGAAAATAGATAATACAAAAAAGTTGTCCATTTGATTCCTTAATTAAAAAAGAATATATAAGCACTTTATTATAAGTTATTTAAAAAACTTTTTTCAAAACCTTCAACTACAGACTGTCCACGGATGGAGTTAACAAGTTAACAAATGGACCAAAAATTTCATTTTTCGAAAAAAGTCCTTCTTCACAAAAATGTTTTCTTGTAAAAAAATAGGATTCACGAAGAGAAAATGATATTTTTTACAGAATTCGCAAAAACTTAAAAACATATTTTTTCTCCAAGAGAAAACTACCTGTTTGTTAATTTTTTAGCAAAATGTCATTAGAAAATTTTATTTAGAATCATGTTTGTAATCGATAAAAACAATAATACAAAATTTAATTCAAATCCATAATTTGAGGAAAACTGGCATTTACAGTTGAAAAAATGTTTTTGTAGGAATTTGGAAAAAGCAGGTATTTGAAAAGCAAATTATAAAAGTTTTTAGGTCATTTTATTATAAAAATTTCAAATAATAAATGCTTGATAACTTTATATTCAGATTTATAAATATTTTTGATACCCCTGTAACTTTAATGAAGTTATTCAAAATGCTATTCTAAATAAAAAAAAATATATAATATTTTGCTTAAAAATGAAAAATAAAGGTAGTTTACTCTTGCAGAAAAATCATGGTTTTTAGGTTTTTGCGAACTCTGTATACAAAATTAACATTTTCTCTTCGTGAATCTTATTTTTTTTACAAGCAAAAATCATATAAGAAATTATCAGTTTTGTTAAAACTCCAAGGATCTACAAGGTACGTCACAAAACTACATAGAAGTAAAGGGCCCTTATTTTGAAAAATAGAACAAAATGTTAAATAAAAATGTTATTAGGGATCAAAAGTTATGCCCGAATACTAATACTTTTCCTTTCTTTAGGTCCTGATCCAATAATATTTTTAAAAATTAGTCCTAACACTTTGGAACATTGTAAGACATTATTCCAAAAATCACTTAACTAGTGCAAAACAGCAAAAAGTGTGAGAAAAAAGTTGTGTAATAAAAGGGACAATCTTAATATTTAAATTAAAATATAGTGGTGTCAGAAAAAAGTTTTGGAGGGATGAAAGGGATCAAAACCAAAAAAAATACACCCTGTAAAAATTAAAAAAAAACAAAGTTTAATTTACTTATTTTATGCATAACATTTGCAGTAAATTTTATGCCAAAGTTAAGTTTAATATCTTTGGAAATATACAATGCGCGATAAAAAAAATATATATCGAATTTTTAATACCCTGTAGATTAAACACAAAGCCAAAAAATATTTTTATTAGATTTTTTTTACAATAACACTCTGCTGCTGTGCAAACTATTAATTTTAAGAATAAAGTCTTTTGTCGCTTTTACGTTTATAAGTGCTAATATTATCAATGTGCAGATATCAAATTAAGTGAAAATATGCTGTTTAAAATTGACCAAAAGGAATTTCTTGCAAATCGAAAAAAAACTGTAATTGTACGAAAAAAACTCTGAAACAAAGTTTGTTGGCTTAATAAAAACTAAATTTAGGCACAAGTTTACTGCGACTAATATTTTAAAGGGTGTTATTTTTTTGTGGGTTTTGACCCCTTTAATTCCTCCAGAACTTTTTTCCGACGCCACTGATTTTTTTAAATTCAAATATTTAGATGGCCCCTTGCGTTATGCAACTTTTTGATTTCCTCACTGTTTTGGTATTTTGCACTAGTTAATTATTTTTTGAAAAATGTCTTAAAATGTTTTTAAATTTTAGGACTAAGTCTTAAAAATATTATCGGATCAGAATCAAAAGAAAGGAAGAGAATTGAACTTTTATATAAAATGAAGTTTTTTGAAAAATTATCAATAAAAAAGTTTAGGTTTGTTGCACACTTAGTGAGCCATACTGTATATATAAAATCAGAAGAGCAGAATTTTAATGGGTAAACTTTTTAATTTACCTCATCTGCATACAGTCCAAGAGGTTTTATACTAATTTATTTACTGCTGAAGGAGTCCGCAGTTTCAACGTTTTTAACGCTCTAGACACTACACCAAATATAAGAAATCACACTCCTAAGTTTCGTACCGTAGTTAGGAAACACTCTGTATTTTGACGAATCTACCACAAATATTTATACCGCCCGCCTTTTAGAGGTTCTTTTTGACGAATCTAACACAAATATTTATACCGCCCGCCATGTGAGTGAAAAAGTACAATTATGGTGCGTGCATATTGTTGTGTAGTGGTTAAATGGAAAGGTTGGCTAAGCAATTACTTAGGGCATCACGTCGTGTGGAGCACCACAAAGGGGGCATATTTTAGTTTGTGTTTTTAAAAAAGTTTCTGTTAGTAAGAAGGAAATGTTTTATAATTAAAGAAAACCAAAAGGAATTTCTTGCAAATCGAAAAAAAAACTGTAATTGTACGAAAAAAACTCTGAAACATAAAGTTTGTTGGCTTAATAAAAACTAAATTTAGGCACAAGTTTACTGCGACTAATATTTTAAAGGGTGTTATTCTTTTGTGGGTTTTGACCCCTTTAATTCCTCCAGAACTTTTTTCCGACGCCACTGATTTTTTTAAAATTCAAATATTAATTAAAAAAATTAAACTATTTTTGTTCTTCCACAAACTTGTGGTCATTGAACAGAAATGCATGTTTTAAAAAGATGAGAACTTTTTGTGATCCTCAAAAATTTCATGTCTAGGGGGTATCACTGAAGTAAACTGCTTAGGGCATCAGGAAATCTTAATCCGGCACTGCTAAGAAGTGGCACAATTTTAAAGGCGACCACCCATTCTTTGCTCTTTACTTTTAATTTAAACTACTTTTCCATTTAATTATACAGAGTGTGCTCGAAAGACCTTAACAAATGAGAAACTTTTTAATTATTAACCTCACGATTGGCTAAAGGACTTCGGTCGAAGGCCATTTGGTGTACCAATAAATAACTTTAAGTAGTAGTAGTAACATTACGAAAAAAGTACCTTTTCCTAAAAAGTCCTGCTTGATGAGAAAATACATTTCCACAAAAAAATTGAGGGTTGGATGAACAGGGTGGCTTAAAAATGACTTGTTTCCAAATTAAAATAAAGATTAATTCCTATCTACGGTACCAAACTTTAAAGGGTGATTTCTTATGTTATTTTATGAACAAAGGTTTCTATAAACATATGTCCAGAGTTGCTTTTTTTCTGAGATACATGGCGTTAATTTTTTTATAATAGTCGGTGTTTTATAAATATCTTAAATACGAAGCCAGAAAGTTGTATTTTGTATTGCTTTATAAAAAAAATATAAAAACTACATAAAAAGCCAGTGGCGTACATTTTTCTCTCAATAATATTGGCTGTTGTGCCCATTGAGACCAGGTCGGTCATGACACATCCTTTGTAAGACCGAGTGTGGAATTGAAAAGTGGGGACTTCTTTTTGCTCTTTAAAAATTTAAATCTCCCACCTCCTTTAAAATTTTATTTTCATAGGCACTATTCCTCATCCTGTGCCCCCCTCGGAAAGTTGATATGACCGCCCCTGACTGAGACGCTACTAAACCTGTATATTAATTGGTCTAGAATTTTAAAAGTTCAGGCTCACAAGAAGTTTCTACAGGATCCTACTCCAGAAAACCGACAGGCCAGCATTGAAGCAAGAAACTACTACAATCAAACAATTTCCGAAGCTAAAGACTCCTTCGACAATCGTATTAAAAACCAAGTTCTTTCTTGCTCAAATGGCAGCAGATCTTTGTGGTCCTTTGCGAAAAACATAAGTAGTAGTTCTTTTCCACCGCTAACTTTGGAAGGTGAAATTATTTCTACCTCTAAAGGAAAGGCAGAACTATTTGCTAAACAATTTGCTGCCAATTCAACACTTGACCCACCCGTAAATTATCCAATTCCAGCGGTTACCCCAGTTCCTCATACAATGCCCGATATTATTTTTAAGGTAAAACACATTAAGCGTATCCTTTCTTCCCTTAACACCAAGAAATCGTCTGGGCTGGATGGCATACCAGCAATCGTTTTAAAAAAATGTGCTCCAGAACTTGCACCAATCTTAACTCGGCTTTTTCGAATTTCTTACGACACAGGTGTCTTTCCGGAGAGCTGGAAAGCTGCACGTGTTCAACCTATTCCAAAGAAAGGATCTAAATCTCTTCCATCTAACTATAGACCAATTTCAATTCTCTCAGTTCTTTGTAAAGTAATGGAAAAATTAATTAATTCACAAATTCTTAAGTACTTAGAAAAACACAAAATTTTGCATGACAGGCAGTATGGATTTCGCCACAAAAGATCTACAGCAGATCTTCTGTTCTTGGTTTCACATTGCTAGAATAAGTCTCTTGAGTTTCTAGGAGAGTCTCAGATCGTTGCTCTTGATATATCCAAAGCTTTTGACCAGGTCTGGCATGCCGCACTTCTTAATAAACTTCCCTCCTATGGTCTTTCATCTAAACTCTGTACTTGGCTCTCTAGTTATCTATCTGATCGTCGTATATCAGTTATTGTGGACGGCCATTCTTCAAGCTTTCACCAAGTAAATGCTGGAGTCCCTCAGGGCTCAGTTCTGGCACCAACATTGTTCCTTCTTCACATCAACGACCTTCTCTCGTCCACAACTAATTCCATTCATAGTTTCGCCGACGATAGTACCCTTCACTCCAGTTTTCAGGTTCCTAAACCCATCACTAAACCTGACTTGAAAAACAAACGCAGAGCGATGCAGATATCTCTTTCGCAGGATTCTTAATTAATGCCTCCAAAACACAATCATGTTCCTTGTCGCGAAAAGAGTCATCAAATACTCATCCTCTACTTATGAGCGGCCAAGTTTTACAGAGCAAAGACACCTTTAATCTTGTGGGCGTCACATTTGAAAGTAACCTTAACTGGCATAAACACATTGTATCTATAGCCACGGCAGCTTCAAAAAGCTTGGATTTCTCTTTCGAGCCAAAAAGTATTTTTCCCCTTCTAATTTATACACTTTATATGTGTCCCAAATCCGACCTCCCTTGGAATATTGTTCTCATATCTGGGGCATGGCGTCCCCCACAACCCTGAGCATTCTTGATTCTATTCAAAAAAGAACTATTCGTAAAAAAATAGACCAAGAGATAAAAACTAGATTTTGTTATCCCAGTTTTTTTGGGCGCGATGGTACATTTATTTGTCCCAAATATACTGTAAGGTTTTGATCCTAAAATATTTATCTTTATACATTTTTTGACTTGATAGAGAATTATTGCAAGTTGCCTTATTAAGCTCGGGAATTATTAATACCGGCCTTATTTAAATAGTGCTTGTACTCATAAATTAGAGTTATTGCAAATCATGTTGACAGTACCATTAACCTAAAAAAATGAGAAAAATTTTTAGTTGTTTTTCTTTATTGTTTTGTGTTGTAGGGTTTTTTTATAACACAATTATAGAAATACATTTGAAAAAGCAAGGTTTTAAGTATTTTTACTTCTAAAAACTTATCGATTTTGTGATCGGCAGCCGTTCGGTTCGACGAACAGTTCCGAAGAAGAATAAGGCCAAAATAAGGCACGACCTAAAACCGACATAAATAAAGCCGGGCACTAAACTTATTAAGGGAGTCCTTATCCTACCATGCATCTGCGCAAGCTCAGATGTCAAAATAAGGCCGGTATTATTAATGCCTGGCCTTATTTCACTGTGCAATAATTCTCTAATATTAAAAAGTACCCTTATTTTTAATCGAAAATTGACGTGTCAAAATATCGGCATTTTCCAAAAGTCGAATGTCGTTTTGTTCGTTAAAACCTCTACCTTCTAATGGTGTAAAAACTATACATTACAATGGTAATTGTTCTTAGAAAACGCAAAAAATTTTGATCTGATTTTTAAAATCATTATTAGACTAGGGTCGATAAATTTTAAAACGAACAAAAGAATTATAGAAGGATGAAACCCATTGAAAAATTTAAAGTAAATAACAAAAATAAAAGGAAAAATAAATTACGGAGGCGATCTGGGGTCGGAAAGTGGAAGGGGGTGAGTTTTTAAGGGTAAAAACGGGTTTTGTTGATTTCCGGCAAAATAACTAGTCCTATGGAAATTTATTTCCTAAAAAATTTACCGCGGTAATGTACACTTGTTTTACACCATCGGAAAGTAGAGATTTTAACGAACAAAAAGCTTACCGAAAATGCCGATATTTTGATACGTAAATTTTCGATTGATAAGGGTACTTTTTCAATATTAAGTCAAAAAAATGTATAAAAATAAATATTTTAAAACCAAAAAATTACAGTATATTTAGGACAAATAACGTTAAGGTACGTTTTCACCAAATTTAGTGAAAAAATAATTGTTTTTGTAAAAGATAAAAATAAAAAACCGAATACAAAAGTTGTACATCTTTACATTGCGTACAACTTTGCAATTTAACTTTTTTCCATTAAGCTTGTAGTTTGGCCGGAAACTTAGAAAAGCCGTATTTTACACTTTAACCTCCCCCCTCCTCCTTTCTCATCCTACTATCGACTACGATACTACACTTCGATAGCGTTGGTCCGTCCCCCGTATTTCCGTCTTTCGCTAATATGAAAAGGCAGGATCTCTTATAATTACCGAAATAGTAATGCTAATGCATCGAATTTGTAACACCCTGTAAGTCACATATGAGTATAAAAATAATATCTTAAAATCAGCTAATATTAAAATCAATCACCTTTGATAAAAAAAAATCGTAGTAGGGTATAATATCGCGTATGTCATGGCTAAGAAATAATTTGTCACAAATCGGGAACATTCAATTTATTGTTTACAAAAAGTTGTTTTAAAATGTTTTTCAGTACTTAATATATCAATTAAGTCGTATAAAAAGTATTATATGCTTCTAAAAGCCTCTTAATTTTTAAGATTTTAATTACTTGTACAAATTTAAAACGTTTTTTCAGAAAGTCCGACAAACCCAGAAACCCAGGGTGAAACTCCAGAAGGAGATAAATCACTACCAGAGACAACGGAACAATTACCGGAACAACCAGAAGAAGTCCCCGTTGAAGGATCACCCACACAAGAAGTCGTTCCGGAATCTCCCGTGACCGAAACTGAAGCATCTACGTTGCCATCGGCTGAAGTTACGGACGTTGAAGTATCCGACTTAGAGGAAGAAGGTATAATATTTTTTAAATCAGTATACATTTGTTAGTTTAGTTTATAGACAAGACATAGTATTGTGTAAAAAATTACTGCAGGTAAGGTGGCTTGCCCACTGGTAGGGTCTTAAAAACAGTTTCATTTTTAATGAAAACATTAACTTCAAGAAATTAGACATAGCGTAATATAAACAATAGATTTGAGCAATTAACGCTTTTTTAATAAAGATTTATATGTTACTATATAGTCGAAGCAATGAAGCAATAAAAAGGGTAAAAGTACGGAACTTTTAGACACTACGGATCGGAATGCGGTTTTTGCGTTCGCTTTCAAAAATTGGTTGTAAAATTTGTACCTAATTTTACCTTATACAATCCGGAAGTTGTATTTCTGTAGCCACAAATGTACTCAAGAAATGCTTTTTACAGACACAATGGCAAGACACTCACCAAAATCTATTTATTGTTTCCTCCATACATAATTTAACTAGAATCAATAATTTCACACAGTTATACCCTTCATTATAATGATTAGTTCGTCTTTTTGAGTGCGTCTGGAAAAACCTCAGAGAAGACGTTTAGGGCCAGGTTGCGGTGCACCAGGTACTAGGTGGATGTTTTTGGACGTGAAATTTTAATTCAGCGCCCCAAAAACCCCAATAACGATTTTCGGATTCTCTTTCTGTCAGGAAAAGCCAAGAAGATGACGTTTAGGGCTAGGTTCCGATGCACCAGGTGGTCGAGTGGTCATTTTCGATATAAAATTTGAATTCAGTACCCCACAAAACGCCCCCACAATAATTTTTAGCTTGTTTTTGGCGCTCTTGTCAGGAAAATTCTCGAAAATGACGTCCGCGTTCATGTTAGGGTGCACCAGGTGTGCGTGGAGTGTTTGCCAATGTCATATTTAAATTCGGCGACCCAAAAACCTCCGAGTGCCGAATTTCTCCTCTTCCCCACATAAAATTTTGGAAAGTCCCACGGTAATGACGTTCATCGTCGTTTCTGAGCTGCAGGTATTCGGTGGGTCAATTTGAACATCATAATCGAAATCAGCTACCTTAAAAACCTCCGAGTCCCTGACTTGAGGCAGTCCTTTACAATGCTATTAAACTTTTCAAAGGGCGTTTCAAAAAAAAAAAAAAAATACATTTTTGGCTGCAGCAATGTAACCTTCGGTTTGTATATGAAAAAAATAGGTACAAATTTTACAGTTTTTGGAAGCGAATGCAAAAATCTGCATTTTAATTCGTCTTGTCCTAAAAATTCCAAACTTTGTTGGTTCATTGGCTCGGCTATACTGACATTTTACAATATTCAAATTAGCTTAAGTAAGCGGGCCTTCCCGGACGCATATTCACTAACAGCAGACGCGCTAGACTTTCAAATTGCGGCGATGGCAGCAGACGGTCTCACCAAATTGGTTAGTTAAATCTTTTTTAATTCTTTAATAAAGCGAATTAAAAATAAAAAAAAAAATTACTAACAAGAACTAACCAGTGTTCCAGATCAGTCATTTACTTTCAGTCAAATTATTGGCAAGTTTTGGATAGTATTGAATTGTTTTTTATTTAATTTGTGGCTCTTCCATCATGGAATATTTTTTCCTTATAAAAATTAATGGAGCAGTTGACCGCCTCGCTTCTTCGCAATGCCATGCCAGCTCGAACAATATTAGATGGAAAATTACTTCTGAAGACCATCTGTCTCATTTTCGTCACCATTTTTATGAAATTTTTCCTAAGTGAAGACCAATGTGCTAAATTTTTGAATCTCTTCAGATTTAAATCCTACGTTGTCAAATTGATTTAGATTGATATCAAACTCTTTGTGATAATTTTTTTGAACGATTTTGGCTGTCACATTTTACATTAATTTGAATACGCTTTCTTTGTAACATGATCCATTATTTTTTCGCATATGCTTGCCCAATCATTTAGAATAATAACATTTTTTTCGCTAAAGTCGTGCGTTTAAGTAGGTGAACACGCTTTTCAAATTGACTTTAACATATAAATATACTTTTCTTAACAATTTTTTTTATTAAAAATGAAGTCTGCTCTCTGACCCAAAATCATCTTTGTTATAAGTCATTGATAACAGTGACAAAATGTAGCTAAAGGGTTAGTAGAAAACTTTCGATGATTCGTGAAATTTTTTCACGAATTTAACTCGTTTATCTCGATCAGGTAAAACACTTGTGCAGTGCCTGGTATCTGCATTCTTGCATTTATCAGCTCCAAATTGCATTCATGCATATTTTCCTAAAGTTACCGATATTTTTAATGCATTTGTTTTATTATAAATGATAATTTCTTTTGCAGATAAGGGCAAGCACAAAAAGAAAAAAGGCAAAAAGGCCAAAGGTCAAAAAGGAAAGAAAAATGTCAAATTAGTGGAAGGTAATATAGTATTAAAGAATAGTAATTTATGTAACAAGTGCATAAAGTGATATTTTTTTTACGAATGGAAGTTTGACAGCACAAGCCGTTAGGCGAGTGCGGCAATCCATATTCTTCCAAAAATGTATTGTTAAATTGCCCACGGCTCATTCTAACTTTCTTTGCAGTTTCTACAATTATTTGTAGGATGTATTGTAAAAATCAAGTACCACATGCAATTCGTAAACAAACAACAAATTTAATCATAAAAGTTACGCCGAACTATCTAGGCAAGCGAGAAAGTGCGAAAGTACTATCGCGACGTCATGATAGCTATTATCGGGTTATTTACATGGTGATAGTTCACGATAGTTCATGTGACAGTCACTATCACCGTGAAAACGAAGCTTAAAGCTGTATTTATAGATTGACGTTTCTGTTTCTGTTTTCCATTTGCCGTTTTCAGTTAGAAGATGAAACAACAACTTTCCATTTGTCAATTTATATTTTCGTCACGATCTATAAAAGAGGTCCTACACATGTTTGCTCTATCTCAACTCATAAGGAAAACAGCTGTCAAATTTTGACATTTTGACCATACGCCCAAATGGTATTTTGATATCATCCACCAATCGTACCTAAAATAACACATGTAAAATTTAGGCTTGCTACTATAATGTAGTTTACCCAATTTTTAAATAATATTTAAGACGTCTGGTACGAGTAATGAACCACGGAAAGGGTCTGGCAAGAGTAAATTTTAATTCTACATAATATTTTTAAGAACATATTTGAAAACGAACTTTGCTACTCGTAGGTTAGTACGTTTTTTATGCACCTGTACTTCGCGCTACCTGAGAAACGGCCTCGCTTTCAGGGTAGTGGGTACTCATACCTCTAAAAACACATACTACTAATCCTCAAAATTTCAGCTTTGCTAAAATGGCGTAGGTCTGGGAGCTCTGGTATCTTAAGGCTATTAGGGATCTCTGGACAATTTTTTAAAGTCATTACTAACAAGCAATTTTTAGTAAGAAGCTTCATTTTGACGAGACGTTCAACTTTTTTCTTTACAACAATTTTTGTTGGTGGTAGCTCACAGGGGTACCAGGAACTAAATGTGTTGCTTTGACAGATATCAAAAATGTATTACAAACAAGGAATTTTTCTGGTAATTTTTAAGATAAGTATGTAAATAAACCGAAAAATATTTGTCCTAAAAAATGTAAAATTTCGTCAAAAAGTCCCCGACCATCAACATGTATGGTTAACGATGTGGTAAAAACAATGACTACTAACAAGCTGATTTTTTTTGTTGATTAAATAATATTTATTTAATTAACCACCCACATTGTCCTATAAATTTCTAGGTACGTCATCCTGGTTTTTTGATATTTATCAAATTAACATATTTAATCGCTGCTACCCCTGTATGCTACCACCAACGATAATTGTTGTAAAAAAAAGTTGGTCGTCTGGTCAAAATGAAGCTACTCAAGAAAAATTAGCTTGTTAGTAACAACTTGGAAAAATGGTCCTGGGATCCCTAACTATAAGATTTATCTTATATAATATGATTTTTAAGCCGGAATTTACTACATATTGACTTTATATTAAATGCTATACAACTAACTTATCCCCGAAAAAAAAAAACATACAGAGCTCAAATCACTGAAGTTTTTCTTTCAAAATATAAAAGTTACTGTGATTTTATCTGACGGTTAAACGGCTATCAGTCTGATAAATATTTATCAGAGATTGGTGAATACGGCTGTTATTGCTTACTGTCTTACAACAATAATTATACTTTTTAAAGCAATATAAAAAAAAACATAAAGGAATTAATAATCTATCTCATTAGAACTTATCGTTTCATTTTTAGTGTGGTGTCTAGAGCATTAAAAACGTTGAAACTTCGGACTACTCCAATAGTGAATAACTTAGTATGAAACCCGTTGGATTGTATTGCTGATGAGGTAAATTAAAAAGTCTACCCATTAAAATTCTGCGTTTTTGATTTTAAATATACAGTATGGCTCACTAAGTGTGCAACAAACCTACACTTTTTTATTTGTATTTTTTCAAAAATTTTTATTTTATATAAAAAGTAAAGCATGGTCCCAAACTATATTAGAAATTGTCAGTTTTGGTAAAAGTCCAATGATATACAAGTACGTCACAAAATTGAACACTACAATAGGAGCAAAGTATAATTATTTCGGAAAATAAAACAAAAATGTTAAATAGAAATGTTATTTAGAATCAAAAGATATGGCCGAATACCAATACTCTTCTTTCTTTTAGATCCTGATCCAATAATATTTTTAAAACTTAGTCCTAAAATTTGGAAACATTTTAGGAAATTTTTCATAAAAATCACTTAACTTGTGCAAAATACTAAAAAAGTAAAGAAAATCAAACAGTTGCGTAACTTAAGAACGAAATCTAAACATTTGAATCGTTGTTTAACAGTTCCAATGCTTTGTTTATATTACATTTCAATATAATTATGCACTAACGTCCAAATCTAAATTTTTTTGTTATCGAAAAAAAAAAGTTTTCTTGGAAATGAACAAAGTTGAATATTTAAAGTAGTTATTAATTCAAAACATCTTTTCTTTAATAAAATAAATCGATATTGTGATAAAGGTACTTTCCTCTTGAGCAAAATTTGAATTTTTAAGATAACCGTATGCGACTGAAAACAATTAATATCTGATGGTTAAATTTAGGGTTTTAGACCATGCAGAACTTTTAATGAAGAATAACTTTTTTTCGTAAAATGAAAAATAAAAAAGTTTTGGTGCGAACTTAAGTAGACACGCTGTATTATTGGATCAGGATCAAA